>CAUYUJ010001638.1:0-32500 GCA_963575745.1 Prorocentrum cordatum
TACTACTACTACTACTACTACTACTACTACTACTACTACTACTACTACTACTACTACTAGTACTACTACTAGTACTACGACTAACTACTACTACTACTACTACTACTACTACTACTACTACTACTACTACTACTACTACTACTACTACTACTACTACTACTACTACTACTACTACTACTACTACTACGACTACTACTACTACTACGACTACTACTACTACTACTACTACTACTACTACTACTACTACTACTACTACTACTACTACTACTACTACTACTACTACTACTACTACTACTACTACTACTACTACTACTACTACTACTACTACGACTACGACTACGACTACGACTACGACTACGACTACGACTACGACTACGACTACGACTACGACTACGACTACGACTACGACTACGACTACGACTACGACTACGACTACGACTACTACTACGACTACTACTACTACTACTACTACTACTACTACTACTACTACTACTACTACTAATCCTCATCCTAGTCTGGTCTGGTCGTGCGCACCCAAGCGGGACTCCTGAGGCTGACATCCTGGGCAAAGGGCAGACAGGGTTCCAACCCAAATAGGGTTCTGGCAGCGGGGTTAATGATATGCGCGCGTACCCGCATTGCGGGGGCCAGCTTTCAATGGCGGCGCGAAAGTGCGCGGTGCCACTGCGCGCGTGACCTCCTTGTCCGCTAGCCCTGCACCCGCAACCCCACCCCCTACCCCCACCACCACCTGCGGCAGGGCGTGCCACGACCGCGACGGCGACGACCACGACGACACCGACGGCGAGGACGACGGCGAGAGAGCGAGAAGCGCTCTTTCGGAGCGAAAAGGCGGCAAGCGAGTTCCGCGGCGACTGCGTGGAGGCCGCTAGTCTCGGCGGCGGCCGCGCCCCGTGCTCCGGAAGCGGCTGGGAGCTGCTGCGGGGCGCGGGCAGGGGCAGCGGGGCTCAGCAGCAGGAAAGGCCACCACGCCGCCCGCAGGGGGGACAGCGGCGGGCCCGTTGCAGCAGCCGCGGCGGCGGGCCTGGGCCATGGAGCGCCAGGGCCGGGGGCGCACCCAAGGCCCCGTGCCGAGGCCAGGGGGACCACTGCGGCGTGGCCTGGGGCAAGGGGCCGGGTGCCCGCCCACGCGGGGGTCCCCGGGAGTGCCGCCTGCAGCAGAGGCGCCCGGAGCTCGGGGCTGCAGGCTGTGGTGGCTGCGGCCTGCCTCGGCCAAGCGTGGACCACGCCGCCTCCGCCGCGGGAGCGGATGGCAAGGCCAATCCGTCGGCCCCGTCGCACCCGTAGGGCCAGTAGGCCTGGGTGGTGTCTGCGTCGAGCGGCGCGTCCGCAAAGTGGACGGCGACGAACTGGAGGGCCTCCTGCTCCGCGAGCGCGCGGCCGTCCGCCCGGGCAGGGGAGGCCCGGCGGAAGCGGGCAGCGGCGTCGCCCGCCAAGCCAGCGGCAGTGGCGCGCCGCGAGCGCCGCGAACACTTGGTGGGAAGAGTGGCTGCGCTGCCGGCGGAGGGCTCGCCGAAGAGGGCGGGCCGCTCGGGAGCGGCAGCTCCGCGGGGAGGCCAGCCACGGGGGCGCGGCGGGAGCCACTGGCGCAGGGGGCACCGACGGCAGTCGCTGGGCAGACCGGCGCCGCTGGGGACGAGCCTGCCGAGGGGGCGGGCCGCACTGGCAGCGCCACGGGGCCGCTGGAGCAGCGCTGCCAGCGGGGCGACCCCGAGGCCGCCGAAAGCAGCCACGGGTCTCCACCAGCGTGAGGCTCCCCAACCACCTCACAAGATGTTAACAATAACTTCACTCTAAGAAACCAATGTGCAGGTGCGCGGGAGGCACCAGCCACATCTCGCGCTGCGATGGCCCCCCAAACAGAGGGTCGGCGCCGGCCCCAACGCGGCCAGCTTGCTACCAGAATGCACGCGCGCCGCTGCGTCTGCGACGGGCGCGCGCGCGCGCATGCTCATTGCCCCTCGGTCTCGTCAAAGCTGCCGCTGCTTCAATGGCGCTCGCAACAAATGGCGAGCACAAAGCGGCTAGCGCTGGAGGCACGCGGCTATTCATGTGTACGCACCAGAAAGCGACGGTACATGGCGGGGTTCGCGCGGGGCCTGCGCTGTGTCCACGCTGGTCACGCGCGGGGTCCGCGCGGGGCTTGCGTCGGGCTCCGTCGGAGTCGCGCGGGGCTGGCGCGGGGTTTGCGCAAGGCTCCGCCAAGCTCGCGCGGGGTTCGCGCGAGTCCAACGCGTCCAACGCGCGCCCCGCGTGAGACCACACAAGCACCGCGCCAACCCTGCGCGAGCCTCACGCACGACCCACGTTAGCCCCACGCGAGCCCCACGCAGACCACACGTGAACCCCACGCGAGCCCCACGGAGACCCACGCGAGCCTCACGCGAGGCCACGCGAGCCCCACGCGAGCCCCAAAGAGGCCCCGAAGCGGCCCCGAGAAGCCCTTCAGAAGCCCCTTTTAAAAAAACACCCAGAAGCCTCCCAAGCACCCACAGAAGCCTGCCAGCATGCTCCAGCAGCCTACGACGGGGCACGCAATCACACGACAATCGTGACGCTGTAAATGATCATTCCCCAAACAGTGCTTGCACTGAGGAGTCGCATTTCTCCAGCTAAATAATTCGATGGGTACGGCGGGGTTTCGCCCAGTGGACGCCCGTGGGCACCTCGAGGGCGATTCATGCGCTGGGGTTGGGCACGGTGGGGTTTCGCCCAGTGGGCACCTGCGGGAGCCTCGTGGGCGCCGCCGCCTCCTCCTCCTCCTCCTCCTCCTCCTCCTCCTCCTCCTCCTCCTCCTCCTCCTCCTCCGCCCGTGCGCTGGGTGGCGGCGACGGGGTTTCGCCTGGCGGGAACCCGCGGGAGCCTCGCGTGCGCCTCGCGCGCCCGGCTGGGCGGCGGGATTTCGCCTGGCGGGCGCCCGAGGGCCCCCCGTGGGCACCCACAGAACTTGCACCACGCTGAGAGCACCACGCAGCCTGCACCACTAGAGGCCTCCTAGATGGGGTCGGAGTATATGGGGTCGGAGGACACGCCACATCGCAGATACATCGGCGATGCATCGGCGATGCCTCGGCGATGCGCTGGCGGCATCGGCGACGCATCGGCGACGTCGGCGTGGAGACAATCGGGCCCCACATCGAACCGCATCGCCGATGCACCGCCGATGCATCCGCGATGCGGCGCGATCCTCCGACCCCATCTACTCCGACCCCATCTAGGAGGCCTAGAACCACGTATTCCCCAATCAGTGCTTGCCCTGAAGGGCTCCTGGCAGAAGTTGAAAGCTTTGGCGAAAATGTCCCGCCGATTTGGGTAGCAGGCTGGGTTCCCGGGTTCCCGGGTTCCCGGTTCGGGTTCCCGGGTTCCTGGCTATTGGTTCCGGGCCGATTTCGGTGGGTTCTGGGTTCCCGGGCTCCCGGGTTCCAGGTCCATCTCCTCAGCGAAAACCTTTCACTGATTGGGCCTTTTCTCTGGTGTAATATTGCACCACTCAGGTCTCGCCGCATAGCTGGCAACACGTAGCTCGAATCCCATAGCCTGCACCACATAGAATAGCCTGGCTCTCCTCTGGTCCCAAAGACGGCACGGCAGGCCCCAGACAGTCCCAAGGGAATTCCAAGAATGGCCGAAAAGGAGCCCCAAAAAAGGCCCAAAAGTGCCTAGAACTGTTATCATATCACGAGCCCTCACTATGATATACTATTGTGCCCAGTAGCAACCCTCCTGTGGCCCCGAGGGCGGCTCGGGGGGGCTTCAGAAGCCCCGAGAAAGCTACAGGTCGCCCAAAACAATCCCACGAGGGGCCCAAAATGGCCACCAACGACATCATACCAAGAACCCTTGGTATGATAATTTTGGGGGCCCTCGTGGGGGGCCTCTTGGAACCCTCTTGGGGCCTTCTTGGGAGCCTCCTCTTGCCCCGATCGCGGCCTGGCAAGACCTCAGACAACCCCAGGAGCCCCCAGAGGGCCCCTCGACAGTGGCATTCAGAAAGCCCTCTTGGATGCCACTGTCGGTGGGGGCCGCCATGGGAGCCGTCTCAGTGCCCTTTTAGACCTTTCTAACGCTTTCCTCTGGCTCCCGCTGCGCTGGTTGCGCTGATTGCGCCCCCAAGGCACGCCTGAGGCGCGCGCCATCCCGGCCATCAACGGCCTGGAAAAGACATGACTTACCCTTGTTTCTTAACGGGGAACGATTCTCTCTACTATACTCGCTGGTCAAAGCGACTCGGATCCGAGACAGAAGGAAGCGAGGGCTTCGCCCCGCCTCATCAAAGTCACACCCTGGAAGGAAAGGGTTGGGTGAGCCCAAAGTGGCTCAAGAAGGGAGGGGAGCCAGGATGACTGCTGAGTGGCACGATGAGGATCGATGAGACCGACACCCCAAACCTCGTTAAGTCATTAATGTGCACGCACCCCCATGACTGACCCTTCTTTCTTAGCGGGGAACGATTCTCTCTACTATACTCGCTGGTCAAAGCGACTCGGATCCGAGACAGAAGGAGGCGAGGGCTTCGCCCCGCCTCATCAAAGTCACACCCGATTCAGATTCCCAAACCAGAAGCTGCTCTCACACCGTAAGGTAACGGGCCCGAAGGGCCGACAAAACAGTGAAGCACACGGCAGACTGGAAACGTTTGGGGACCAGCTCAGAGGCGCGAGGCACGGCGACGTGTTTCTTGTGGCCATCTCGGGCCCGAGCGCCTGGGCACTTTAGGCCAAGGCGGGTGGCGTCGTCAGACAGCACATGCATGATAAAAGTAGAAACACGGAGGCGAGCACAACCCTTGTACCGACACATGTGTGAAACGAGGCAATCGAGGTGAAGAGCAGGGAAGCGACAGGAAACTGCATCACTCACCGAAGAGAAGCAACTAATCACCGAAGGAACTATCCATCTGTCGGCTTCAGAGATGAGCCGAACCAGACCTGTCGTCAGCAGCTCAGAGGTGAGAGAAACAACGATGGCCCCAATCTTGTCAGCACGGAGGTCGCTCCTCAGTCGAAAAGACGCGACGTCATCCAACTTCTGATTTGGTATGTATCTAACTAAAAAAACCTGCTTGAACCACTTCGCTCGGCTGCATGTAGAGACTGCCGATGACCAACACAAAGAGCCTCCTCTCGTTCACGGGGAATGAGAAGCGGGCTTTGGCAGCACCAGGCCGCGCACCAAGATCTCCACGAATTTCTCCTCGCAGTGCACGGCGTGGGTGCGAAGCCAAGCCGGGTGGGCCATCCAAGTCGAGCTGAGCCGAGCGCCTTTCTCGTAGCGAACCACTGACTTGTCGGACTTCCAGCCCCCGCGCTTCTTGACCTCGGCCAAGGAACGCTTGCGTGAGGACATGTCCGAGCTGGCCCCGCTGTGGCGGGCCTGGTAGACCACGAGGTTGAACCCCAGGTCCCGAGACACCTTCTGCACCGTCGCGGCGAGCTGGGGGTAGGTGAAGTCCCAGACGCTCTCCCCCTTGGGCCGCGCCTGTAGGACGTCCAGCAGCGGCGCGAGGCTCTTCCACCAGCCGTGGTCCAGCTCGATCGTCACGTCGAACTCCTCGGCATTTGATGGGACACCCTCGCACTCTGGATTCAATTGGACGGTCCAGTAGGTGGCCACGCGGCTGGGGGAGAAGATGCACTCGGGCCGCAAGGCCATCAGCTGGCTCGGGCGGGCGTAAGTGCCCCACATCAGGCACAGGAACAGGCCCATGTCGAAACGCCGCAGCGCGCAGAGGCCGTTGACCACCGCGCACCAGATCGGCCAGGCCTCGGGAAGCCGCGAGGTCGACGGACAGAGATTCTGCCAGCCGTTCAGGGCCCGCCAACTCCGAAGCAGGGTGCAGAGCCCGCCCTTGCCCGCCTTCGGCTGAGCGTGCACGACGCCCGCCAGCAGCTTCATGCCCTTGGCGGCCGAGACACCCCGACGGATCTGGCGGCCCATGAACTTCACCAGCAGATCGTCGAGGTCGTCCAACGGGACGTCGATCACTCTGGCTACGCCCGCGAAGCGGCTGAACTGATGAATCTCCTGGGCGCACTGAGACTCGGTGCGCGGCCTCACCGCCGCGTGCTCCCCGATCGGCAGGCGCGACAGCTCGTGGATGGCGGGCGACTCCAGCAACTTCGCCATAGCGCTCCGCTGCGTCCGAGGGGCAGTCCGACGACGCCTGGCGGGAGGCTTGACGGGCGCCCCCGCCTCTGACTCCGAGCTCGAGACGTTCGCAAACCTCGGGTCGGAGTCGAGCACGCTCCGAAGCTCCTCGAGCAGCGCGACCACCTCGCTGCCCGAGAGGTCCGCCAGACTCGCACGGCCCTTCAGCGCCTCCAAGCCTCGCCGATACGTCGACGTAGGGGTGCGGGAAGTGCGAGGCCGTGATGCGGATGAGGCCGCGCTGCTGCTCACGTGGCGCTTGCGAGTGGCACGGCCCGCCTGGCGCGCCGCGGCGCGGGTAGCTCGGAGAGTACGAGTGCGGGACTGCAATATAGAGGGGTTCGGAAGCATATGAAATGGCTTGAGCCAAATCGCCTACGGAGGCTCGGCGAGGCGCAGCTGGTCTCGGTTCCTTTTTCCCAGCATGGGGGACATGATCAGAACGGGAGCCATCACCTAACGGAAAGGGGCTGCACAGGCACCGAGACGTAAACATTCCTTCGGGTTTGGGCTGATCCCTCGGTTCTCCCGCACTTCCAAGGGTCTCATTTAAACCAAGGGGGGCGTGCTTTAAGCGAGGGGGTCGGGCACCATCGTCCTCCTTACAAACAGCAGGCCGAGCGGGAGGCTGGAAGAGACGCGAAGGGCCGTCGGCGGGGTTCTTTTCCGACGGGACCCACCGAACGGACAAGTGTATGTTGCGACAAAGGCACCAGGCGGCCATCCTCCTCAGGATAGCCAAAAATCTAGAAGTTACGGCAACGCCGCCTGCCGACAGAAAGCACCAGGCCGAGGTTCTCAGCAAAAAGAACTTGTCGGATGTTGCGTCCGAAGCGCGCGCGGCTCACTCGCTCCAACCCACGAAGGAGGGCGCGCGCCTCGAGCACCATGATATCCTCAACCTGGTTGAACTTCCACCCGCCGAAGGTGGTCCAGGCAGCCTGCTCGGTCATGAAAGTGGGCACCTCCGAGAAGCCAGGGTCAGGGAGTAGGTCGTCACGGCCCAGGCATCCCTCAACGCCGAGGCTCTCGGGCGAGGGCGAGACAACCTCCCCGTCCAGGGCGGCCGCCCTAGCGGCCACGTGGTCCTCGGAAAAGTAGCGGTCCCGCTCTCTGCAGCGGCCCACCGCGGCAACGTCCACGGGGTCGAACCAGCGCGAGCAGCCGAGGCGTCCGTGGCCATCACGAGCGGTTTCCAGTCGGACTCCCAACTGGAGACCAGCATAATCATGAGCAGCGAACACGCGCAGCTCGTCCTCCACGGAGGCCCAGAGCATGACGGGCTCGTCGTAGTGCCTCCTGATGAACGGGTACACGGTGGAGAAGACCGTGAGCGTCTCGCGCCGAACCAGACCGCAGAAGGTGGCGTGGCCTATCACGGCCTCCACCTGGCGGCCCGCGACGCGTCGACGAGCAGCGAGAGCGAGCAGGGCGCCCCGCACTCGCCAAAACCGCTTGGATGTCAGCCCGGTGCGTCGCCGCCGACCGTCCAACAGAACGCCCAGAGCCTCCACGCCCGAGTCGGAGGTGGACACCTCATGCACGGCGAGGCCCCTCGCCTCGAAGGCCGCCCAGACGTCCTCGAGCCTAGAGGCAACGATCCTTCCGTCGGAGCCGAAAACGCCGATGTTGTCCACGTAGATGTAGCGCCTCGTGCTCGTGGCGAGCTTGCCGCGCAGCGTAAGCACCAAAGGGCGGCCTCGGTCCTGAAGGAGCTCGGCGCGGTCCAAAACCATGCTGGCGACCTAGTCGTCGATGTCCTGCGCCAAGAACAGGCCCCACGAGAACCCCATGGGCAGACATCGAAGCATAGGCGTGATCAAATCGTCGGGGCCCACGTCGCCGTCCAGGGTCTGCGTGATGCTCAAATCGCCTGCACGAACTTGAGGCAGCCCAAACCATCTCGAAAGCCATGGAGGGATCCCCATCCTGTGGAAAACGTCCTGAACGTCTGCGGTGCCGCAGTAGCGGGATGAGTAGTCGTGTCCGTCGGGGAGCTCCAACTCGATTCGGCCCAAACCCTCGGCCGTCAAGAGGTCGACGTGCGGCGGCGGGGAGAACCTCCGATTGGTCCGCCGCGCGTCCAGTATGAGGCGAAGCTTCCCAGACATCTTGCGTAAAAAAAGAATCCTGTTCGCTCATGAGCCCAGCGACCGAAGACCAGCATGTTCCTAGCCTTGAGATCGCGAATGAAGCGGGCGTAGAGCGTGGGGTTGCTGGCGAGCTGGGGGTCAACGTAGCATCGCTCAGCACCATCATCACTAAAGTCAGTAGCAGTCGGGCCCAGCATACGCTCTCCTGCGCCCGCCAGGTAGGATCGGCCACGGTCGCCCACCAAGTCAGAGACGTTCGGCACGGTGGTGCGCTTCTCGGGCAGGGAGACCCGACCACGCTGGCACGGCGCGAGTGTAGTCGATGAGGCATCCATCCTGTAGCAAGATGCATTGTCACAGAGCAACTCTCGAAGGGCCGCTTCTGGCGGCATGTAAGAATCACGACCTCCGTCACGCACTTGAAGCTCCGCCAGGGCCTCGAGGTAAGCTAGGCTCTCGTCAAGTCGGGGTAGAGCCTCGCGACCGCCCACCGACGTACCGGCGTGGCCTGAGCGACCTCGAACCCCAGGCGGTCGATGATCATCAGTCTTAGCAAGCCAATTAAGTGCACTAGACGCCCCGCCCCTTCCACCAGTTGTCGAACGTGGTCCCGAGCACGATAGCGCGCAGCACGACGACCGCCAGCACCAGGAGCGCGTTCTCGCTGAGGAACGGCCAGCGGGAAATGTTCAAAAAGAGGGGGGCGACCAGGCGCCCGAAAAATCCCACCTTCAGAGGGCCGCTGCGCGGAGGGCCTGTCCACGGTCCGTCATCCTGCTCAGTCATTGCTCGGGGCTGCGGGGCCTGTCTTGCCGCCCCGCCCGCCCCGACCACCGCCGCCGCCGCGGCCACGGCCACCGTCGGCGGCCCCATGACCTCCCGCACCGTCCTCGCCCTCGGCGGGGCGGGGTTGGCGAGCGCGGGAGGTCTCCATCTCGTTCTGGTTCCTCAGCTTGTTCACGCCCCACTTGCGAAGGGCGGGGGCGATGGCGTCACCGTAGCTGGCCTCGCCCTCGTAGACCGCAGCCATGCGCCAGGACGGCACGCCGCCGCCCGAGGAGCATGCGTCGATCACCCCGAGCATGCGGCGCACCAGCTTCTCGATGCCCGCCGACGCGCCGAGGTTGAGCTGGTCGTACTCGCCGAAAAACTTGAAACTCTCCGTGAGCGTGGTCATCTCGTGGAAGACCCTGTCGTTATTCCCGATGTTGTTGCTCCGCGCGAACTGCTGCCACCAGCGCCTCGGGTCACCGCCGTAGCGCTCGACGTGGCGAGCGAGGTGGAGAGCGCCAGGGGGGCCCTGGACCTCGATGGCCTTGATGGGCTCCTCCCTGCTCTCCTGGACGGCCTTCTTCCACGCCTTGAACCTCTCGCCGACCTCGTCATAGTCGACCCACAGCGCGCGGACGTCGTCGTCGTGGGCGTCGGGCCCAGAGGCGGGAGGGCCCTGGCCTCGGAGGGCCGCCGCACCCGCGGGGGCGCCCAGCCCAGCGTAGCGGGCCCTGAGCCCTCGCACGAACTCCAGGCAATCGGAGCTGGCGACGGCCTGAGCCCGCAGGAAGCCGCCGTGTCGGCGGACGAGGGCGTCGGTGCGGGTGACCGCGACATCACCAGCTCGGAGGGTGACCTCCATGCCCCGCGTGTCGGCGCCCCCGGCATTCTCCGTGATGATCCAGACCCAGTCGTCGCGAAGCGCGGGCCTCTCAGGGAGCACTGCCAGATAGGGCGCGACGGCGCCCGCCACGCCCTCGGCCGCGCCGTCGCCGATGGGAGGGGTGTCCGCGCCTCCCACCGCGGCGGGTGGCTCACCGCCGCCAGCGGCAGGAGCGGCCCCGAGGCGAAGGCGGCGGCCGACCCCTGTCAAGGGGACGAGCTGGCCTGGTCACTCACGAAGTGCGTCAGCGGCGGCGGCCCCTGGCCCGCGCTCCGCATCCGTGCGACCGCGGCCTTGGCCTCCCGACGGACCTGGTCGGACGAGGGGTAGGCGTCGCCAGCGAACCTGTAGAACTTCCCGCGGAGCGAGGCAGGGCAGCTGGCCATCAGGTCGAGCACCATCAAACCCTCGCCCTCTTCGCCCTCCATCGTGATATCCTCATCGTAAAAGTCCCCATCTGGGGTCAGCATCCACCACCTATCAACTAGTCCGTCGGCAGTGCGAAGCCCAGGGCCCATCGCGACCCTCTCATGCCAGAGATCTTCCCCAGGGTATTTGATGGCCAGGCATCGCCCAGGTTCCAGGCTATTGGATAACTCCTGCACCGAAAGAGGCCTTCCTGTGGCCCCGAGGCGTGGGTGGGGGTGACCGACGAGGGCCATCTTGTCGCCTGTGAGGGCAACGGCTGAGGACGCAGAAGATGGAGAGCTGGCCCACGATCAGCACGAGCCCCGTGCCACCCACAAGCCTGAGGTCCCTCTCGTACGACTGGCAATTGACGACACACACGCAGTCCTCGGCCTTTACCCGCCTCACGATATCCTCGACGATGCCAGGTGCGACCGCAGACTCGGGGCAGCTCACCTCAACCTTCGACTCTCTCTCTCGCAGGGCGCCAGAGGTGCGGGAGGCTCGCCGCGCCACGTCCGATCAGCCGCGTCGCGGAGAATGAACGTGAGAGTGGCCAGAAGGACGCCCACCGCAGACTGCATGCGGTGAAACCTTCGAGCCAGGATGACTGCTGAGTGACACGATGAGGATCGATGAGACCGACACCCCAAACCTCGCTAAGTCATTAATGTGCACGCACCCCCAGGAGAAAAAAAAAAAATGCATTGTGCTTTACATGGAAACATTGGTTTTAGATGTTCGTGCTTTGTTTTTCGGCACGTCTCCGGCCAACTTTCCCTGGGAGATATTTCCGCATAATTGTTCCAAACATGTTTCAATCAATTTGTCTGGGAATTTCGTTTTGTCTGGGGAGTTTTCCAGATTTCTGTGAGTTTTTTCTGGCATTTTTTTCCGGGCGTTTTCCTGGGGCAACGGGGGGCCCCTTGCAAGATCGCTGACCGTCGCCCTCCTGGCTCAAGTCAAGAGCCTCCAAGTGCGCAGTCAACTCTCGTGCGAAGCCAGACCGACCACTCGCCTCGATAACCTGCCAGAGTTTCTCGGTTGCCGCGACGCCCGCGAAGCGCAGGATTTCGGGAGCGTGCGATTCCGAGAAGCAGGTGCAGAAGAAGCAGGCCATGAACCCAAAGGCCGAGGGTGGCTCGCGCACATTGCAGGCCCACAACACGGAGGCGGAAGTCGACCATGCCATTGCCTACAATTTCAGCAGGCCTTCCCCTTCTGAGCTCGACGTCAAGAAAATGCAGGCCCCGAAAGGCGAGATGATGACTTTGCATGAGAAGCTGGCGCATGACCAGCGCAACCAGCACAACCCTGCCACGTACGTCGGGCCGGAGGACTCCCTGGCAAGGCAGCCCCCTAGAGAGAGGCCCCCCGACAGTGGCATCCAAGAAGGGCCTCTTGATGCCACTGTCGAGGGGCCCTCTTGGGGCCCTCTCGAACCCTTCTTAGAGCTTTCCTGTGGCTGTCTGAAGACCTCCCAGGCCGTGTTCGGTGCCAGAGGAAATCCCAGGAACGCCCAGGGTCCCCAGGAGGGCACCCAACGAGATCATACTACAGGCTCTTGGTCGGATATCGTGGGGGGCAATGCTGTGCCTCTCTTGGGGAACATTTTGGGCCCATTTTGGAGCTCTCTTGGAGCTGTCTGGGACCCTCTGAGGCCGTTGGTGAAGCCAGGAGGGAGGGGAGGGAGCCCCAAAAAGGCTAAAAGGGCTCTAGGAAGGCCGCTAGAGGGCCCCAATCGATATCATAACAAGGGGTCTTATTGGTATGTCATCGTTGGGGGCAATGTTGGGCCCCTCTTGGGAACCATGCCGGGTCCCTTTTAAAACCCTCTTGGGGCTGTCTGGGGTCCTCCCGCGCCGTCTTGGAAGCCAGAGGAGAGCATCGCCTGCACATGTGGTGCAAGCCGGTTGGGCGTGGGCGACGTCGCGCAAGCTCTGCGGTGAGAGCGATGTGGTGCAGACTGTGCGGTGCAAGGTGCGCGGTGCCATTGCTGCATGTGTCGTGCCTCTGTGAAGCCAGAGGAGAGCATCGCCTGCACATGTGGTGTGCACGCCGGTGGGGCGTGGGCGACGTCGCGCAGGCTCTGCGGTGAGAGCGATGTGGTGCAGACCGTGCGGCGCCAGCGACGCGGTGCCATTGCCGTGGCGCGTGCTCCGTGGGCGCCCACAGGGCGCCCAACGGGCGCCTCCCGGGGCGAAGCCCCGCCGTGCCGACCGCGCGCACGAGGCGCCCACCCGGCAGCCACGGGCCCCCACCGGGCAGAGCCCGCCCCCGCACCCGTCCCAGCGCACGGGGCGAACGAAAAACTACGGCCTTCCGCAACATCACGACTGGAGCCCTGCACCCAGACCCCCGACGTCATGATTTTTTCATGACGCGACCCCCAGAGATCCGGACCCATTCCCCGGGACCGGCTTTTCGTCCTGAGTCGTTTTTTGACGGGCCTGAGGGCCGGTAAGGGCCCCCGGAGGCCGAAAATAGCGGAAAACCTCGCGTCGTGATTTTTTCATGACTCGAGGGGGTCTGGGCATGGATCGGCACGGGGTTTGCGAAGAGGAGGGAGGGGCTGTCGGGGGACGCCAAGGCTTCTCAAGGTGGGCGATGTCTGGCCTGATCAGGCTCCGCCCGGCGGGCGCCCGCCCCACGAGCGCGGGCGCCCGCCAGACGGAGCTCCGCGACGCCCAGCCAGCGCACGAAGCGCCAACGAGGCGCCCACGGGCGCCGACCAGGCGAGACCCTGCTGCCCCCTATCCAAACGCTTATCCATAAGACTAAGGGCCCCATGCGCGCAAGCACTGCCTGGGGAACAGCACATGGAAAAAAATGCGTAGTATGATGAGGACGGGAGCGGGATGAAAGACACGGAATTGGAGAAGGATACGGTGAAGGACGAAGAGGAGGACGCGGAATGGACCAGGATGAAGGAGGAGAAGTAAGTTCTTTTACCCACGCAAGTCTACAAGCTTTGTGCGACACTCTACACGTTGTTGCACCCCTCGTCCACGCGAAGACCACGGGCAGCAAGCGCAGCAGCAAATAGAGTCGGCGGCAAGGGCGGCCTGGGCGCAGCGGCCACCAACACCTCTAGGACGCGTGCGACATCCGAAGAAGGCAAGAGGCCCGCAGAAGCAAGGGCCTGTACCACCAAACCGAAGGGCGCCTGCCACGGAGCCATGGCGGCAGGGGACAGGAGGCCTGCTGCGGCCAGGGTGGCCAGAGTGAAGGCGCAGCGCGGGAGCCCGCCAGAGGGGCAAGCCAGTGGGGCACTCGCGCCTGCAGGCGCGGCTGGGCGAGCAGGCACTGCAAGAGGCGTCGGCGGGGGCACGGGGAAGCCGCAGCGAGCGGCGGGAGCCGAAGACGAGGAACTCGAGGACGGACCACGGCGCACTGGGAAACGGCGCGCACACGGCGGACCCACGCTCCTGAACTCCCTTTCAATATGAATACCTCCTCACTGTCGCACCCCGAGGCCGGTCAGAAGGGCGGGCCGGGCGTTTCGCGTGAGACTTCCATACCACTTGACAGCCTGACGCTTGGAAACTGGCAACAGCTTCACGAATGGAGGACGGGTCGCTTCCAAGATGTGGCTCTCGCCTTAGCGCCGCGCACTTTCGCTTTCAACAGGTGCAAAAGCTTCACGGATTGAGGACGGGTTGTTTTCAAGGTGTGGCTCTCGCCTTAGCGCCGCACACATTCGTGTAAAAAATGCCAGGGCTTCACGGATTGAGGGCGGCGCGTTTTCAAAATGTAGCTCTCGCCTTAGTGCCGCGCACATTCGTTTTCAAACATGTGAAAGAGCTTTACGGGTTGAACGCACTTTGTTTTCAAAGTATGGCTCTCGCCTTAGCGTCACGCACAGTCGTCTTTAAATTGCAAGAGTTTCGCAGAGTCTCATGGTTAACCTTCCACCAATCGTGTATTCGAGCGCTTCAGGATTTCCAGGGTGCGACAGTTACTTGATTCGCGGTGTTGAAGTTCCAGAAATGGTGTTCTGGCACGATTCTGGATCGTCAACACGCAACAGTCAGGTAGACTCATGACGTTGAAATTATGAGAATAGTATGTTGGCACGATTCCGGATTTTCACACGGTTGTCTCCCAACGGGGCACTTCCCTCAGTGGAAGTGAATCCTTGTATGGGGCCTATGAAAAGGGAGCTTGAAGGGAAGGTGTATCACAACATCGTTGATGAGTCTTGGGTTCACACTGGTCCTGATCCTTATCCTGATCCTCCTCCTCCTCCTCCTCCTCGTCCTCCTCCTCCTCCTCGCACCCCCTTCGAACTGAGAATGGATGCGCCCTCCCTCAAGCCGCTTCTGGACTGTTTTTCGCCTGGCCAATCCTGCGCTTCTCCCAGGGCACCAGTCTCTTGGCCAGCTCGAGCTGGAATTCATCGCTCTCGGCCCCGATGTCGGGCCTGAGGGGGAGGGAGGAGGGCACCACGAGGGATGAGGAGGGGGAGGAAGAGGAGAAGGAGGACGAGGAGGAGGACAAGGAGGAGCAGGAGGAAAAGGAGGACGAGGAGGAGAAGGAGAAGGAGAAGGCGAAGGAGAAGGAGGAGGAGGAGAAGGGAGAAGGAGGAGACGGAGGAGAAGGAGAAGGAGAAGGAGAAGGAGAAGGAGAAGGAGAAGGAGAAGGAGAATGAGAAGGAGAAGGAGAAGGAAAAGAGAAGGAGAAGGAGAAGGAGAAGGAGAAGGAGAAGGAGAAGGAGATGGAGGAGAAGGAGAAGGAGAAGGAGAAGGAGAAGGAGAAGGAGAAGGAGAAGGAGAAGGAGAAGGAGAAGGAGAAGGAGGAGGAGGAGGTGGGGGAGGAGGAGAGCGAGGGGGAGGTGGGGGAGACGGGGAAAGAGGGGAAGCAGGTGGACGAGGTGAGCCAGGGAGCGAGGAGGACGCCGAGGGGGAGGGGAAGGAGAACAAGGAGAAGGAGGAGGAGGAGGAGGAGGAAGAGAAAGATAAGACCGAGGATGGGGTTGGGAATGGTCGGGGGGGCGGTGAGCGACACCGAGACACAAGGCGCCGCTCCGCGGCCCGAGGGGCACCCGCGAGGCCTGCTCGCGCGGCGACCGCCGCTCGCGGGCCGGCGGAAGGATGCGCGCGGGGCTGCCGGCACGCCGACGGCACGCTCTGCAGGTCGGCAGCCTCGTGTCGGGGCAGGGCTCGGCCCCCCGGAGCGGCAGGGAAAAGGACGGCCTGGGGGGGGATCGGGGGGGAGAACGGAGAGAGAAGGGGGAGGAGGAGGCGCATGGGGGGGGGGAGAAGGAGGAGGACAAGGAGGAGGAGGAGGAGGAGGACGACGACGACGACGAGACAAGGAGGGGGAGGAGGAGGAGGAGGAGGAGGAGGAGGAGGAGGAGGAGGAGGAGGAGGGCAAGTGTAAACCCAAAACGCGTCAATGATATTACGAGAGATCCTCCCTCCAAGTTCCCTTCTCATAAGTTCCAAAAACACTTTCGTTCCATTGCGGGCAGTGTCCCATTAGAAGACAACCTTCTGAGAATCCTCAACTGTGCTAAAACACCGTCCCTGGGATTCAACTCCGCCGATCAACGCGACTGCTGCAACCATAGATCACGCCAGAACCACCACCCCTAGGAATTCAACAGCGTGACCTTTGCGTCCTGACAATCCTAATCCGCGCCAGAATACCAATCCTAGAACTTCGACCATGCCACAATTTGAAAACCATCCGCCCTCCACCCGTGAAACTGCTGCGAACATTCAAAACGAACGTGCGCGGCACGGAGGCGAGAGCCACAAAATTTGAAAACCACCAGCCCTCCATCAGCGAAACTGTTGCGAACCTCAGGCTTCGGGATAATAGATGGCGAAGAAGTCTCAGGCGAAACGCCTGGCCTGCCCTATGGACACGTCTGGAAGTGCGGGATGGAGAAGGCGGGCAGACTGGAGCGTCGCGGGCAGCACGGATGCCGACGGAGCAACCAAACTGCAGACTGCTCGCACATGGCTCGTCCAGCATGCGCACGCCGATCGCTCCGTGTGCTCTCGAGACCGAGGAAGCGCCGCACGGGCCGCGACGTCGCGTGTCGCAGAGCCGCAGCGCTGCGGGGTCGACGGCAGCGCTCGAGACCCTGATCGCCTCTCGAGCATCTTCCTGGAGGGGGGGGGGGGGACCGCTGCTCCCCGGGCCTCTCCTGGGGGCGCGCTCCGACCGTGCTTCCTAGGCGAGTGCAGCCGTGGCGACAAGGGACGCGCAGCAGTGCCTGCATCCGTTCCCCCTCCGACCTCCACGCCAGGGACCCCGTGAGGCCGCTCGGCCCCTCACGCTGCCCACTGCGCACCCTGGGCGGTGGCTGTTCCGCCGCGGAGCGACGGATGCTGGCTTCCACGCCCTGCCCAACGTCGCGCAGTGCCCCGCCGCTCGCCGTGGCGCCGCCGACGGCCGCGAGGCCGCTGGCGCCTCGCAGCACTGCGCTGCGGCTCGGAGGCGCCAGCCCGCCCACGGAGGCCGTCGCTGCGCCCTGCGGTCTGCACTGCACCGGCCACGCCGCCGTGGGCGGGCCAGCGGGTCTCCACCCAGCGGCGGCCCTTCGGAGCCCTGTGGGCGCCCTCGGAAGCTTTCGGAGGGCCTCGGCAGCTCTCGGAGGCCTCTGGGAGGCTGTCGGGGGCTCTCGGTGGTCTTCGAAGGCTTTCGGAGGTTCTCTGGGACTTTCGGAGGCTTTCGGAGGGCGCTCGGAGGCGTTCGGAGGCCTTCGGGGGCGTACGTTGGCCTCTAAGCGGCGCACCGAATCCACGTTCGCCGCGGCCGCCTCGCATCTGGTGCTGCACAAGCAGCAGCACCACCTCTCTGCCTCGAACTGTGGACACATGTCCGACACCGTGCCTTCAGCACGAAAAAGAGTGCCCCAAGGCTCACAGTCGTGATGACAAGTACAAGGATAGTAGGACTCTCTGCTACCTAATCTTCTTCGCCGCGGCCGCGTCCAGAACCTTCTGCTTCGTCATCGTCGCCGCCGCTTCCCTCGCACTGGCGATCACTTCCCCCCCTTGGCGGCGCCTGCGCAATGAACATCTCGTGATCTGGGCACTGGTGGGCATCCCCATCCTCGTGCGCGTGTCCAGCTGCGCCTCCCATCGGGCCCAGTTGGAACTGAAGCCGCCGTTCTGAGAGCGGGCATCGTCGGGGTCGGCCGCATCATGCAATGGCAGGTCACCGCACCCCCGGCGTGCTTCCGCGAGCGGCCCGCCCTCTCGGAGCCAGCCCTCCAGGCGCGGGAATCGCCGCAGGACTGATAGGCACCACGCCCTTGGGCGGCAGCCTCGCGTGGCGGGGAGGGCGCCTCGCAGGCGCCACGCGCCACGCGGGAATCACCGCACAGAAGCGCAAGACGCCAGAGGTCAGGCGTCGTGCGCCAAGCTCCCAACGAGGGCAAGCTGCGCACTCCGCGGGCCCTCCCAGGCGAATCACCGGCTCGCGCTCCAATGGGGTCAGCGCGATCCCAACTTCTACGAAGCTCTACGTGCCAGTCAAGGGCATCACCGGCCGCCATGCTCCACGTTGCCGCCCTCGCCCGTGTGTTCTCCGTCCAAGCTCCCGGCGCAAGGAGGTACCGTCGAAACACGGTCTCAAGAACGGGGGGAGGAGGAGGAGGAGGAGGAGGAGGAGGAGGAGGGAGGAGGAAGAGGAGGAGGAGGAGGAGGAGGAGGTGGAGGGGGAGGAGGAGGAGAAGAAGGAGAAGGAGGAGGAGGGGGAGGCCTTCACCGAAGGCCCAAGGCCCCATGGAGACGCCCGGAACGAAGGACGTTGCAGAGCGGTCAGCCCAATCACGCAGAGCACACGGGCGCCCCCCCACAGCGAAGGCCGTTCTCAGCCCCGGGGCCGGCTGTGAGGCCCCAGCCGGTCCAGAGCGAGCACGCAGGGGCCACGGGCTGCGGGGGGAGCGGCATGCATGCGCTTGAGGCCTTCGTGGGTCCGCCCCCGGACCCCCGACGTCATGATGATTTCCCTCCGCCTCCTCCTCCTCCTCCTCCTCCTCCTCCTCCTCCTCCTCCTGCTCCTCCTCCTCCTCCTCCTCCTCCTCCTCCTCCGCCTCCGCCTCCGCCTCCACCTCCCTTCATAACGTCAACCCCAAGGTCTGGACCCCCCGAATCGTTCTGTTGACAGTCCCGAGGCCCAGTGCGGGCCCCCAGAGGCCGAACGCAGCTGACAAAACATCCCGTCGTGATGTCTGCCGCGACCGAAGGGGTCTGGGCCTGTAGGGACCTCCAGGCACACCCAGCCGAGCTTCGAGGGCGCCGCCGTGCGGAGGGCCTCCCCGCCCGCAATGGCGCCGCAGCGGCACTGCGGCGCCGCTCCCTCCGCCGCGGGCGCAGCGCAGCCGCCCAGGAGCGGCCCCCCTGCACCATGGCCGAGGCCAGGCACGCTTGGAGGCCTGGAGTTAAGTCGGGCTTGTCCCCCTACAGGGGGATTTTCGACGAAAAATATAAGATACCCCAAAAATAGTCCAAAAATAATCCAAACATAGTCTGGGGACTATTTTCTGAATATTTTTTGACCTTTTCAATGTATTTTGGTGGGTATTATTACATTTTTCGCTGAAAATCCCCCTGTAGGGGGACACGCCCGACTTAAGCCTGGAGATGGGCACCAGCACGGGCACCGGGGGGGTCGCCTCCACCGAGGGAAGATCATCCCAGAGTTCGGGTGCCGGTGGCAACAGTTTGGCCGCCTGGGAAGCCCGAACTCTACCACCATCACCGAGATCGGGAGCATATTCCCTCGGTGGAGGCACGTTGCCGTTGTTACTGCTGGTGTCAACCTCTAGGCCTCCGGCAGAGGCAGAGGTGGAGGAGCCCAAGAGGGGCACAGACGATCAGAGACATCCCGCGTGCGTACTCGCGCAAGCCAGCTTCGCAACAGAAACGGGAACGCGCGCGCGCGCGGCTGGGGCGCGCCGCGAGGCTACGGAGGGAGGAGCAGCAGCAGCAGCAGGCGGAGGCAGCATGCTTTAGCCGCGGCAGCAGCAGCAGCAGCAGCATTACCATCAGCACCGCCACCAACGGCAGCAGGCGCAGGCTCGGGGGAAGAAGCGAGCGCGGGCCTGAAGGTGTACGTCTCGCCGTCCAGCGGCTCCTGCTTCTCCAGCTTCTGCGGGGAGGAGGGAGGAGGAGGGAGGAGGGAGGAGGGACGAGGAGGAGAAGGTGGATGGAGGAGGAAGGAGAATGGAGGAGGGAGGAGGACGGAAGAGGAGGCAGGAAAACGGAGGAGGGGGTGAAGGAGGAGGAAGAGGAGGGGGAGAGGGGAAAACAGAAAAAGGAGGAGGAACAGCAGCAGCAGCAACAGAAGGAGGAGGAGCAGCAGCAGCCGCAGGAGAAGCAGGTGGGAGGAGGAAGTTGTCTGGCCGGCCCTCGTCCTCCAGCCTGCCTGGCCTCCGATCCCGAAGGGGTGGGAGAGGGGGGGCTGAGGGGAGCAAGAGGGCGAGCGAGCGAGCAGCCACCCCTGCGGACAGTCGTCTGGACCTGAGAGAGACCGGGGGGGAAAGAGGAGGGGGGAGGGGAGGGGGCGAGGGCGAGCGAGCGAGCGAGCGTGCATCTGGCCCTACTGCGGGTATCGCCGCGCCCATTCGGGCGGGACGACAAGAGTGGGATCCCTTGAGGGAGGTTGGGCGAAGGTTGCGTTCATGTCTCGCGGGCGTAATGGGGATCCTGATGCCCATAGCATTTCAAGCAGACTTCTGCGTTTGGGATATAGCGAGACTGTTGCTGGCAGTGTCATCCTCAGACACGACGGAATGAGCATAGGAAAGACCAAGATCGACTCTTGTGCTGGCATGAGGGGCGATGCCACAGAACCTCTCAATACTCCTATGGACTCGAAGGCGAAGAGACCACCCGACGAGGAGAGAGAGAGAGAGAGAGAGAGAAAAAAAAAAAAAAAAAAAAAAAAAAAATGCAGGGATGGAAAGCCACTTCAATATACAGAGGCGAACGAACCAAACATATGCAATTGTGAGCACAGTCGTTATACGCACCGCATTCGGAGGAGCTCTCTATGGGGCTGCAAAACGTGCCAGAGGTGTGCCACAATGGGTGCTGTGGGCGCATGCGAACGCAGCCACTTGGGCAGTCGATGGAGCTCCTTACGGGGCCACGAAACGCGTGAGAGGTGTGCCAAAATGGGTGCGGTAGACGCATGAGAACGCAGCCACTGGGGCTGTCGGTGGAGCTCCCTATGGGGCCACGAGACGTGTGAGAGATGTGCCAAAATGGCGCGGTACGCGCATGCGAACGCAGCCTCTGGGGCTGTCGGTGGAGCTCCCCATGGGGCCATGTAACGTACGAGAAGGGTGCCAAGATGAGCACGGTGGGCGCACGCGAACGCAGCCACTTGGGTCAGGTAGAGCTCCTTATGGGGCCGCGGCACGTGTGAGGGTGTGCCAAAAAGGGCGCACTGCGCGCATGCGAACGGAGCCGCTGGGGCCGTCGGTGGACCTCCTTCTGAGGCCACCAAACGTGTGAGGTGTGTGCCAAGATGGATGCACTGGGCGCACGCGAACGGAGCCACTGGGGCCGTCGGTAGAGCTCCTTATGGGGCCACGAGACGTGCGAGGGGTGTGCCAAAATGGATGCGAAAATGGGTGCGGTGGGCGCACGCGAACGCAGCCACTGGGGCTGTCGGTGGAGCTCCTTATGGGGCCACGAGACGTGCGAGGGGTGTGCCAAAATGGGCGCGGTGTGCGCACGCGAACGCAGCCACTGGGGCCGCCCGTGGAGCTGCCTACGGGGCCGCGAGACGAGTGAGGGGTGTGTCAAAATGGGCGCGGCGGGCGCATGCGAACGCAGCCACTGGGGCATTCGGTGGGACTCCGTATGGGGCCACGAAACGTGCGAGTTGTGCAGAAATGGGTGCTGTAGGCGCATGCGAACGCAGCCACCGGGGCCGCCGGTGGAGCTCCCCATGGGGCCACGAAACGTGCGAGAGGTGTGCCAAAATGGGCGCGCTGGGCGCATGCGACCGCTGGCATTTGGGTCTTCGGTGGAGCTCCTTGTGGCGCCACGAAACGTGTGAGGGGTGTGCCGAAACAGAAACATGCGGATGGCAGAGGAAAAGATGGGGAGAGGAGAGGGACGCGGGACGCTGTCTCTTCAAGACGAGGACCCAACACCACAGGAGGGTTGGGACAAATGTCGGGCAAAATCGGCAAGCGGCATCCCCCTCCTCTGCACACACTCACCAGTAGAGCCATGTGTTCAAAGAAGAGGTCGCTCTTCGGCGCCAGCAAACTCAGCTACGATGGAAACTGCACATAGAAGGCGAGGACCTGTTCTTGCGTCGACGCTTCGAGCTGACACAGCGCGCCACTAGGCTCAAAGCCCCTTCGCACTGAATGAACCGAGCGGGTGTGATGGAAGTTATAGACTGGCGAGATGCAAGGCTGATCAAAAGATTGAGGCGGATGTCAGACCCCCACAAGTATGAGTTTGGGTAAATGGGGAGTCTAAGTATGGCCCTGGGTTGGCCGAATCAATGAAACTCTGGCGGCGTTATTCTGCTATCCGTGTCGGCCTCTGATGGGCCTCAGGGCCATCAGGTGGCTTCAAAATGGCCCATGGTAGGCCCAAGGAGGGCCCGAGCTGGCCAAAGAGGGCCCCATGCAGCCAAAAGAAGGCTCAAAGAGACCCCAAGAGGCTCCCAGAGGGCCCCAAAGAGGCCTGCGATTTAGCATGGCAGGCCTCCAAGACAACCCTGGATTGCCTCCACGACGGCCCCAGATGGCGTCAAAGGTGGTCAAAGACAGCCCGACATGCCTCCAGACGGTCCGAAGCTGTCACTAAGGGACCTCCCGAGGTGCAAAAGCCCTCCAGCCCTCTTCCCCCCCATCTTCCTCCACCTCCCTCCCCCATCGCCCTCCCCTTCCTTCCTCCGCCTCCCCCTCCTCCCACCCTACTCCTCCCCCATTCCTCCTCCTACCGCATCCCCCATCCACAAATACACCATATGAATTCAGCCCCCCTCCGCGTACTGTTTTTCAGCCCCCCTCCGCGTACTGTTTTTTTACCCTCAGGATTCCCGGCCCACTGAAGCGCTGGCCTCATGTTCGGGCTTCCGCTCGTTCCGAATCGTGCTCCCGCTGCAGCGCTGGCCTCATTTCCGCGCTTCCGCTCGTTCCGAATCGTGCTTCCGCTGCAGCGTTGGCCTCATTTCCGCGCTTTCCGCCCGTTCCGAATCGTGCTCCCGCTGCAACGCTGACGTCATTATTTCCAGTGCCATGCCACGGCAGCCCACGGCATGCAATGCAATGCTATGTGGTGTTCCGCTGTGCGATGCCATGCCTTCAGCTGCAATGCTAGGATATGCAGTGCTTGACTGCGCAGTGCCAGGTCATGCAATTCCATGCTACGTTTTGATATTCGACGCCATGCTATGCCATGTTATGTTATGTACGGCTGTGCGATGCCATTATTTGCGATGCAATGCTTTGTGATGCAATTCTTCACTACGCAGCGCCACGCCATGCTATGGCATACTACGATCTGCCGTGCTCGTCTACGCCCTGCTATGCCGTGCTCTACAATGCATCGCGCACCCTCTCGGGATCGCTGCCCTGCTCGACATCCGACTGTGCGAATAGAGAGGAGACCTACGCCATGGTAAGGGATGGGAGGGGCAGGACGTCAGATATGACGCGCGAGCGCACCTGGCCTGATCCTCCTCCCCCCCCCCTCCTCCCCCTCGCCCTCCCCCCCTCCTCCTCCCCCACTTCCCCCCGCCCCCATACCCCTCGCCATTGCTCGGACGTCCATTCCCCGTGCATGTTTCGATGTCGCGCGTGTTTTTTTCGCTGAATGATCAAAGATGCTCCCCGATGGCCCTCGCCGGGAAAAAATGCACGCGTCCGAGCGATGCTCAGCGCCCCCTGTCCAGCGGGGCCCACGGCGAGGGGACACTTCCGCGAGGCGCCTGCCGCCTCTCCGCGTCGGTGTACAGCCTCCTGTACACGTCCGAGTCGAGGGCCTCCTCTCCGAGCCGCGGCGCGCGCGGGCGGGGAGCGCGCGGCCCCGGGGGCCTACGGGCTCGCGCGGTCGCGGCAGGAGGAGGCTACGCTCCCCAAGGAGGCAGAAGAGGAGGAGGAGGAGGAGGAGGAGGAGCAGGACGACGAGGAGGAGGAGAAGGGAGGAGCAGGAGGAGGAGAGGAAGGGAGGAGGAGGAGGAGGAGGAGGGAGGAGGGGGGAGGAGGGAGGAAGGGAGGAGGAGGAGGAGGAGGAGGAGGAGGAGGAAGAGGAGGGAGATGGGGAGGAGGGTTGCCTCTGCGAGCCACGAGGCGGGACCGGGGGGGGGCCAACAGTTAAGCCCACAGTGTAGGTCGCGCGCTGTGAACGACCTCCCTGAAACAAACCAGCGGTGGTCATTGGACCACGCAGCGGGCAAAGGGCTCAGCCCAGGCCACAGGCGCCCCGAGGGCGCGGGAGACCGAGGCCAAAGGGCGAGCCCGTTCGATGGCCCAGGGGACAGAGGCGCAGCCTGTGTCGTGCCCTTCTCGCCACAAGCTAGGCCCGCGGCCCGCGCGGCCAGTCGGTACAATCGGCAGGCTGGGCAACAGTGCCCATGGATGCAACACTTCGGGCAGCACGAGACGAGAGGTGAGGGGGGAACAAGAAAGTGAAGGCCAGCCCAGCAACAGCCGGGGCAGGACTGGCCCCTCAAAACACAGCCACTAGTCAGAGCCATCCTCTCAAGGATTCCGCGGCGGAGGGACAAAAGTGGGCCCCCGTCGTCCTCGACCCTTAAGGGTTCAATGCATGTCGGAGAACTAGGGGGCCACATGCGAACCCTACCCCTCCCCCTCAGAAATCGTGGGGGGTAGGGGTAGGGTTCGCACGTGGCCCCCTAAGAACACGCCCGGGGTCATCGACAAGACCCTCGGAAGACACAGGCTCCTCCACAACGGTGGGGGTGCCTCCCACAGGCACAGTGCCTCGCCCACCCTGTACACCTGAAGCGCCTGTGACAATATGACCCGTGCTAGTGGCAACGATTGCTGCCTGCTCTTCAGCTTGAATGCGAGCTGAGAGGGCCTGCATGCCTGGGGCCTGCACTAAGAACTCCGTCCATGAAGCAGGCACGGCGGCCTCAGAGGGAGGATGGAGGGCAGGAGCATATCGCACGTAGTTGTTGACACCACGGCGAATTGTGACAGACGATTCGCCACATTCCTGTAATGAGGGTACAAGCCTGCCACAATGCCGGGCAGCGTAAACTTAGCACCCGCCCAATCACGCCCCTTGCCTTCCTGACCCAGCTTGAAGCAGACCCGCGAAGAATGGACCCCGCACGCAGTACCGAAAGAAACCGGCATCCTTATCACTACGCGAGACCACCGCGTGAGCTAGCGCGTGCGCATTGGAGAAATCTACCACCGTCGTTGGGCGAGTCCCAGGATCACGTCAAGAGAGCAGGCACCTCGGGCAACTGGCGCGGCCCCCGGCAGGAGTCCCCCGGTGGTGCCGCCCTCCAGACCTAAGACGCTGCCGTCAAGGCCCGAGGTGGCCCCTCTCGAACCTCTCGACAGGGAGCACACTCATAACCTTGGTCATAACCACGGCCGCTGCATCCTCTTGTTGAATTGCTCGTTCCCTTCCTGGTCGAGCGCCCGGGAGGCACGAGGGTGGAGGAGCAGGGCCTGCTCGGCCAACGCATCAGCGAGAAAGCTACCCACGCCGCTCCTCCTCTCGGGCCGCGGCAGAACTTCCAGGACCTCCATGCTCCTGTGGGCGGGGGCGTGGAAGGCGCGGACCTCCTGGCCCCCTTTGCCCATGGAGCAAGGCCCCCCGACGCATGCCAGCATAGCGGCGTCTGCTAGCAACCTGATGCCGAGGGGAAGGATTACACAACCGGATGACGGTAGGAGGAGGAGGAGGAGGAGGAGGAGGAGGAGGAGGAGGAGCAGGAGGAGGAGGAGGAGGAGGAAGAGCAGGAGGAGGAGGAGGAAGAGGAGGAGGAGGAAGAGGAAGAGGAGGAGGAGGATGACGGTAGCGCAGCCAGAGCATCTGCCGCCGCCTCCTGCAGCATGCACTGGCACGAGCGCCGCAGCCGGCTGCTCGCCCGCCCGCAGGGCCTGCCAAGCCACGCGCCCCCCTGGGCCGCCCGCGACAGATCCAGGAGGGCGCGCCTCTCGCGCAAGGCCCGCCCGCGCAAACGTCCAAAGCAGCTTACTACCATGATTGGAATCCCACATGAAAGGCCCCAACACTTACCATGACGGCAGAAGGAGGGGCAGCTTACTACCATGCGGCAGAAGGAGGGGCAGCGCCGCAGCTTACTACCATGATTGGAATACCATGACGGCAGAAGGAGGGGCAGCTTACTACGAGCGGGCCCGCCCCAACCTGCGGCAGGAACCTACAGGCCAATGTTGCTGGGGACAGCAGCCCGCCTCGTGGTTCCGGGCAGGCATCGCGGTCCGGCGGAAGGGGGCGAAGAGGGGGGAAGCAGGCAAACGTCCAATCCTCGGAGATCCAGAGAGCCCCGTGGAATGGCCTCGCGCCGAGGCTTATGCAGGATAGGCTCGGGGGAGCCGCTGGGCGGGGACAACCCTCACACCCGGGGAGCCCCGGTTGAGCTATAGCCCCAAAAACAGCGGCCCTTGCTCGCCTCGGCCTCCTCAAGCCATGAAGGATGGCCCGCTGCCCCACAAAGGCCGGCATAAGCTCCGCAAGAGCACCGCAATGGCACCACTGGACCGCAAACATCAGAAGCTCGGCCACCAGGGACGTCGAGTAGAAACTAGGTGAACAACTCTATCAGCATCGCCCGCCCACATCAGCGCCCAGTGAGAGACAGACGCATTCTCTGGATGGGCCCTCGCGAGCTCTCCCAAGCGACCCCTTCGTGGAAAGGAAAGCACGCCACGTTTGGCAGGTCGTAGAACGAGGTGGCTGGGGAGGCGAAGGCCAACCAAACCGCGCGCGCCCAATGCAACGCACGGGCCGCACTAGATCTCCACGCAAGAACCCCGCAGAAAGCCAACTTCGCATGAAAAGGAACGTCATGGTGGCAGGGAGGCTTGCACGACAACATCACACGCTGGACTTCTGCAACTTCCCGATCATCCAGCCAGCCCGACAACGGCGGGCCCGAAAGTGGCTGCAACGGACTTTTTTGATTCGCGGGTCGAGAGCGAGCCTCTCCCGGTCGAAGCTAAGCGGGCCGCGCACAGCTTTAATTAACAGAGGAAGGGAAAAACAAGGCGGGGCCTCGCATGGCTGCAACGGACACGCCAGCTGCATAAATCTTGGCAGTGCGACCCTTCCTGGCGGGGCAAACGTGCGCGGTGCCTTTTTCAGAAGCTTGCACGACGACATCACACGCTGGACTTCTGTAAATTCCCGATCCTCGATCCCGACAGCGGCGGGCCCGAGAGTGGCTGCAACGGACACGCCAGCTACAGAAATCTCAACAGTGCAACCTGTCCTGGCGGGGCAGACGTTCGCGGTGCCTTTTTCAGAAGCTGCCGCTCTCGAAGCACTCTCGTTCGAAACGCTGCCCGCGCCTCCACGGGGCGCGCCGCGCCGACCGTCGTTGCCCCAGCGTGAGGTCGTTTCCGAGCACAGCTGCCGCATCGGTGGCCGCACCCGCCACGCCGCCGACCAGCCTGCTGGGCTCAGGCGCCAGGGGCAAAAGCACTGGCAAGCGCGGCGAGCTTGTCCGTCCGCACCTGCACGTGCAAGAAGCCCCGAATAAAAACGGCGAAGATGGCCGCGGGAGCCTTGGACAGTCCCATCTAAAACTTCGGTAGCACTGTCAAATTCAATAGTGAGCGAATAACCATCCCTATAAGATGACAACTGGGCTCAGGGATGCCCCAACGACAACTGATCAAAAGCTTCGATACTGTAAACTCTGACAAACAAGTCGCAGAACATGTCCCCTGCAAGTAACCCCGACTTGGCGAAACACGGAGAAGTCCCAGACTGAGCACCGAAACGCAACAATCTGGGGCCCCTCCACATGACCTCAAAATGACCCCTGCAATCTGACCATCCCAAATGAACCCATCTTAACATGGTTACTGAAAGGACCCAGGGACACACAAATAAATAGACACAATAACAGGATTCCCCATATTTCCCCTATTTTCTGGTTTTCGTCTTTCCCCCCACTTCCATATTTCCCCACATGTTCCTGGGAATCGACGATTGATTGTGTCTGTGTGTTTTCCCTCCTGAGCTACTGCGCAAGGCAATCTCCGCTTTGCCAGCCTGGTGCCACACGGCATCCTCGGCGCAGCGCCCCAGGCCGAACGCCCAACAGCGCCTGGGGGAATCTTCGCCGAAACTCCAAAGCCGCAAACGCTCCCAAAGTCGAACGGGGCCAGCACGCAGCAGGATCGGTCGCAATCCCCCCATCTAGGCTTGTCGAGCAGGGGGAACAGCATGCACACGAGATGCTTAGGAAACAAACCCAAGCACTCGACGGCCCGATACAAAGCCGCCAGAATGTCAAAAGTGCCGCGTCCTACACCGGCGACAACTGCTCGGGGTGCAATCCATCCAACGACAGGGAGGCGAGATGGGGAAACTCGCACTGGCCTTGCGGATCTCGTCCGCGCTGGCTCTCGGTAGATGGGAACGATCGAGCGCGTCAACTTCGGGGGGGGCCTGACGCTGGCGCGCCACAAAAGAATGCAAGCGTCTCGCCATCCGCGCGCAATAGAGCCCGAGGGTCGCCGCGAGACTGGCCTGGCAACGACTGAACAACCATGGGCACCCATTTCTGCTTTAGTTTCGTTAACCGGCGCATGTCTCTAGCCCCGCCCCAATGCCTTTTCCTGCCATTTATCCCATGGGTCCTGCTTGGGACTCGGCGATGCCCTGCTAGCGCCGCCTCGGTCTGCTTCGAACTCATCGAGAAGATCGCGGACGCATTGCGCCCATCCCTCGAGCGAGGACGGAGGCCATCGTCGCGCGGGAACTGGAACCTGCCCAGCCCAGCCGCCATGGGCGCCCCGCCGCGGGGAGCACGAAGTCGCAGAGAACTCAATAGCTTGAAAGCGTTGAGGATGTCAGATGCTTCACCACCCGCTGCTTCTCGGCGAATAACGCAGCGACCTTCTCGGCGAACTCGCGCTTCTCCACCCGCTGAACGGCGAAAGCAACGCATCCACGCCACTGTCGCCGCACCCCGCGGGGACGCCAGCCCCGTCACCAGGGTCCGCTGCGTCAGCTGCACCAATATCCCCACCGCGCTCGAACTATTCCAGCAGCACATCGCGCACTGTGCGGGAACTTCTCGACTGGGGACGTCTGTCGTGCACGCTCACATTCAGCGTCAGTCGTATGAGCATCAGGACCACGAACGGCGACGCAGAAGGACGGGCGGCCGCCGCTGCAGCCCAAGATCGCCCAGGTTGGGCTGAGGAGTGGCAACACTGCACGTCAAGTTGCGCACCAGCTCGCGGTTGAGCTCATCGATCTCCTTATCGACCACAAGCTGCTGCGCCATGAGACGGTCAAGCTTTTCCTGCGCCTGCCGCGCGATATTTGTCTGGCCTTTTCACATCCTGAACCAACTTTGCACGCTTGGGCCCCGCCCTGGCGGGCTTATGGCCCGTGTTGGCGTGTTGCGTAAGGGCCGGCTCGAGAAGAGCCAATTCCTCACGAGCTGCTTGAAGTTGTCTCTCAAGTGGCCTCTGAGCCACCGTCACCGATCTTGTCGACGGCACTGATGGCGCTCTCGAGTTCCTTGATCTGCTCACGAACGACGTTCCCCTTGCCACTCTCCTTCGGCACTTGATGCCCACTGCCCACAGTACCAGGAGAGCGCTGAGTAAAAATAAACTTGAGCAACTCATCGTATCGCGTCTGAAGAGCGTCGAGTTGCTTCTGAATATTGTTACTGCTCTTGTCTCGCACCTTCCCTAGACCGCGCCCAGCACGAGGAGAACGCTCGCCATTGCACTTCTTCACTGTCCGCTTGGCGGCGGCAATAAAAGACGTCGGAGCATCCTTGCCGCACATGCCCTGAATCCAACTTGCCCAATTGGTGCTGAGGCAGGCGCCGTCCACAAGGGCAGCCTCGGGCCTGGAAGCACGGGCCCATTCATGGGTGCTCCTGCAGGAGCGCTGTCACACACTGATGCCACGCAGGCCTCAAAAAAGGGCGCTGGCTCGCAGCAGCACGCGGCCGCTCTGAAGAAGCAAGCTCATGCAAGCTCAGGCCGCCAAAAGCCTGAGCCAGAACGGCTTTGGGGGGCAGCAGGGGGGGGAAGAGGGGGAGGAGGAGGAGGAGGAGGAGGAGGAGGAGGAGGGAGGAGGAGGAGGAGGAGGAGGAGGAGGAGGAGGAGGAGGAGGAGGAGGGGGGGGGAAAGGGGGAGAGGGGGAGAGGGGCAAGCCAAGTGTGCTCGAGCCATATCTGACACCCTACCCCTCCCACCCATTCATTCCCATTGCGCTGACTGTTTCTCCATCCGCCGACGCGTGCCATAGCGGACCTGGAGTTTCAAAAAGGAGCCCCATCGTGTCATGCGCAATCGGAACAGGGGAGCTGCGTACGCTAGAGGAGGAGGTGGCGGATGAGTAGAAGGATGAACAGGAGGGAGATCGGGAGGAGGATGAAGGAGGAGGACGAGGAGGAACGGCAGCAGTAGGAGGGAGATCAGGAGGAGGATGAAGGAGGAAGAGGAGGAACAGCAGCAGCAGGAGCCGGAGCGGGAGAAGCGGTGGGCGGGGGAGGCGAAAGGAGCGGGGCGACATCGAAGAGGAAGCACTCGGGTCCAGAATAGTGGCCCGCGCTCTGGGCGAGAGCGCCACGCTGAACGATTGGTGCAAAGTGTCGATCCCAAAATGAGGCCCACGCTGCAGCGGCCAGACCGTTCTGAAACACCGAAGACGGTCTGTGTTGGCTCGATTCAAGGACACAACGAGGCTAAAACCAACAAAAAACTAGAACACCACAATCAACAACAACGAGAAACAACAAAAACAGGCTATACTTCGAATGATAATTTTAAAAGAGACAGCGTGTCATGAAATCCTGCGTGTGAAGCAATACGCGGAAGGGGGGCGGGCGACACCCCGGGCCATCTTCATGGAAGAGAAGAAAATGATATTCATGTCAAGCCAGGTGCGCTCGCGCCATATCTGACATCCGATCCCTGCCTCGGATCCCTTTCCATTGCGCTGATTTTCTCTATCCGCGGACGCGTGTCATAGCCGACCTGGAACTCCATTCCCCCAGCAAAGCACCCTAATAGCTGCAAAGGTGACATGTGGGACCTGTGGGGCAGGTGGGAACTGTGGGACGTGTGCGATGTGAGAGACCTGGGGAACCTGTGTGACTTCTGTGGCCTGTGGGACTTGTGGGACCTGTGGGACCTGCGGGACACCTGTGGCCTGTGGAGCCTGTGAGACCTGCGACACGTGTGGGATCTGAGGCACCTGTGAATCCTGTAGTATCTGCGGGACCCACGAGACCTGCGACATCTGTGGGACCTGTGGAACCTGTGACACTTCTGTGGCCTGTGGGAGTCGTGGGAACTGTGGGACCTGTGAGGCAGGTAGGAACTGCGGACCTGCGAGACCTGCGAGACGGGTGGGACCTGTGGGACCGGCGGGAAGTGTGGGACCTCTGTGGCCTGTGGGGCCTGTGGGACCTGTGGGACCTGTGAGACCTGTGGAACCTTTGAGACCTGTGGGACCTGTAGGAACAATAATACCTGCGAGACCTGCGAGACCGGTGGACCTGTGGGACCCGCGGGACGTGTGGGACGTGTGGGACATGGGGGACCACTGTGGGACTTGTGAAACCTGCGACACCTGCGGGACCTGAGGGACCTGCGAGACCTGCGGGACCTGAGGGACCTGTGGAACCTGTCAGACCTGTAGTACCAGTGGGACATATGGGACCTGTGGGACCTGTGGGACCTGTGGGCCCTGCGAGACCTGCGAGACTTGTGGGACCTGCGAGACATATGGTGGGATCCACAAGTGGCCCACACTGGGGTAAGAGCGCCATTCTGAACGACGGGAGCAAAACGCTAATCCGAAATTGAGGCCCACGCTGCAGCGCGAACACCATGTAAACCACCGAAATCAATTATATTGTAAACCCTCACATAACATCAAGTAATGGAATCCTGTGTCCTGTGAGCTAAAAAATGCGCGGAGAGAAACGCCCATCTTCCGGATAACGAGGAGGGGGGAGGAGGGGGAGGTGAGGAGAGGAGGAGGAGAGGAGGAGGAGGAGGAGGGCCCTATCAAAGAAGGGGGCAGGAAGACGAGGAGCGAGGGACGAAGAAGGAGGCAAATGCAGCCCAGAAGACCATCGCGCTCCCGAGGACGCCGACTCGCCCAGGCAGGCTCGGGCGGGGCGGCAGCTGCGCAATCTCTGGTCAATCGTGGGTCGGACATGCTCCTCCTCCTGCTTCTCGTGGTCCTCCCCCTCCTCCTCCCCTCCCCCCATGCGCCTCCTCCTCCTCCACCTCCTCCTCCTCCTCCTGCTCCTCCTCCTCCTCCTCCTCACTCCTCCTCCTCCTCCTCCTCCTCCTCCGCCTCCTCCTCCTCCCAATCTCGCTCTTTTTCCGTTCCTCCTCCATTCCTTTCCTTGTGAATAACCCTTCCCTGTCGCACCCCGAGGCCCGTCGGAAGGGTGGGCCGGGCGTTTCGCCAGAGACTTCCTTATCAGATATAAGCCTGAAGATGAAAAACTGGCAACAGTTTGACAGATGGAGGGCGGGTCGTTTCCAAAATGGGGTTTTCGCCTTAGCGCCGCGAACAGTATCTTCAAAAATCTGCAAGCGCTCCGCGGATTGAGGGCAGGTCGTTTCAAAATGCAGCGCCCGCCTGAACGCCGCGCGCACTCGTCTTAAACAAATGCCATGAGTTTCGCGGATTGGGGAAGGTTCGTTTTCAAAATGTGGCTCTCGCCTTCGCGCCGCGCAGTCCTTCAACAAATGCAAGAGCTTCACGGATTGAGGGCGGGTCCTTCTCGCATCAGCGCCGCACAAATTCCCGTTAAGAAAGACTGCAAGAGCTTCGCGGACTGTCATGTTGACCGTCCAGAAACGGTGTTTTCGAACGATTCAGCATTCAGGGCGCAACAGTTACGTTGATTCGTAGTGTCAAGTCCCAGGAGTGATGTTTTAGCACAACTCAGAATAGTCAAGACGCAACAATCAGGTTGACTCGTGGCGTTGAAGTGCTGAGAATGGTCTTTT
>CAUYUJ010001638.1:37500-72500 GCA_963575745.1 Prorocentrum cordatum
CCACTTATCTTCAAGAAATCAGAACTCAGCAACAACAACGACGACGACAACAACAACACAACAACAACAGCAACAGCAACAGCAACAGCAACAGCAACAGCAGCAGCAGCAGCAACAAACAACAACAACAACAACAACAACAACAACAACAACAACGACAACAACAACAACAACAGCAACAACAACAACAACAACAACCATTTTAAGGCTGTACGCTCTTACTTGCCCGCGAGTCATTCAACACGTATACCCTACACCCTCGATACCCGCCCTCTTCGTCTTCGATCACACCCCTTTCGGGGGGATTATTTCTCTTTGCTGGGGCCGGCGGGCTTAGACGTACGGGCAAACCGGAACGGGCGGACAATCCTTCGGGGGCGTACATCTCTCTGCCCGCCATTGGAATTGGCGCGGGCCCTGCAAGAGGAGGAGGGGAAGAACGAGGGAGAGTGGGAGGAAGGGGAGGGGGAAGGACGAAGGAAGAGGGAAGATACCACGTTGTGAAGGCGTCCTTGGCGCGCGCGTGGTTCCTGAGCGCCGAAACGCAATTCCAGAATAATTTGTGAGGACGTCGCACGCGAGAGCGCAGTCCTGAGTACATTGTGAGGAAATCTCAGGCGGAAGCGGGGGCCCTGACTAAGTTGCGAGGAAGTCTCAAGCGGGAGCGCCGTTCCTGAGCAAATTGCACGGAAGTCTCAGGCGGGAGCGGGGGTCCTCACTAAATTGCGAGGAAGTCTCAGGCGGGAGCGCCGTTCCTGAGTCAATTGCGCGGAAATGTCAGGCAGGAGCGGGGGTCCTGAGTAAAATTCGAAGAAGTCTCAGGCGGGAGCGCCGTTCCCACGTAAATTGCACGGAAGTCTCAGGCGGGAGCGGGGGTCTTGATTACATTGCGAGGAAGTCTCAAACGGGAGCGCCTTACAACAACAACAACAACAACAACAACAACAACAACAACAACAACAACAACAACAACAACAACAAAAACAACAACAACAACAACAACAACAACAACCACAACCACAACCACAACCACAACCACAACCACAACCACAACCACAACCACAACCACAACCACAATCACAACAAGAGCAACAATAATTGACCCTCATGCGCGATGTTTCCACACGAAGCATGCGACCATCATGATAACTATGCCCATCATGGGGGACTAGTGTTCTATAGCGGGGTCCGTTATTCCCATTCCCAGACTTCCCGCCCACTGAAGTCTTGCAAACACCTCCGAGGAATTTCAACATATCCCGCCTCGAAAACACATGCCCGCACCTTGCTGCGCCGATGCGAGACCGCCAGTGGAGCCTCAGCCAAGGGTAAAGCACAATGAAGCATCGAGCGACAGGATTGCCTTGGTGGGGATGGGGGCTGTCGGCGGCGAGGCAAGGACCTGGCCCTGAATAGACAGGGAGGAGGTCTAAAGCAGGGCCGCTGTTGCTGCTGGGAGCGGCGCCAGTGCTGAAGAGAGTAGGGCGCTAGTCCAGCGCAAAACAAAACGAAGTCTCGTGGCCCCCTTGTTGCTCTTCGTGGCCCCGACGTCGCCCTTGGCCACGCTGCTGCCCTTCGTGGCTCCGTTGCTGCCCTCAGTGGCCCCATCGCTGCCCTGTGTGGCCCCATATGCGTATGCCCTCCGTGGCCCCCGCTCGCCCGCCCCCTTCGTGACCCCCTCGCCCTTCCTTGGAAATTGCGCTATCACTCGAAACTCCTTCGCGACTCAGGCAGGACCCACGGTTCAGCATCCCGCCTGCTCGACCTGGCCGCCTGGGCCCGCCTTCCCGACCCGCCCGTCAGGGTCTACCCGCCCGATCTGCCTTTCTGGTTCTGCCACGTGTTCTCTGCTCCTAGCACTCCTCCTGCTAATCTCTCCCGTGTTCCATCCTTCTCCCTCCACCTTCCATCCGTCCTCTCCTCCCCTGTCTTGCGGGCTGCACCAATTACACATGGCAGGTAAGGAAGATGTGCCCCCAATGGGGGCACGATCGAAGGCGACGAGGGCGGGTATCGAGGGCTTGGGATATACGTTTTGAATGCCCCGCGAGCAGGTCAGAGCGAACAGTCTTTCAATGTTTGTAGTGATTGTTGTTGTGGTTGTTGTGGTTGTTGTGGTTGTTATTATTATCGCTGTTGAATGTTAATTACTAAACAATTCTTATTGTTGGACACCCCCCCCAAGCGTTTTGGCGCTCTCGCCGCGGCGCCGGCTACATTTTCATCGAGAATGAGGCTCACGCTCGAGCGGTTTGGGGGGGCGCCAAAACCACCACCCCCACAACAACAACAACAACAACAACAACAACAACAACCACAACCACAACCACAACAACAACAACAACAACAACAACAACAACAACAACAACAACAACAACAAATTTAAGACTGTTCGCCCTTATATGCTCGAGTGTCCAATAACGCGTATTTCCCAAACCCTCGATACCCGCCCTCTTCGTCTTCGATCGAACCCCTTTTGGGGGGTATTATTTTCTTCCCTGCAGGCCGGGCCCTGGCAAGCGGTGGGGCGGCCGCGGACCGTCGGCCTGGCCAGCGGCAGCGCTGATCGGCGGGGCGGCCGCGAACCGTCGACCCGACCCCAAGAGGGACGGACAGGGGACCGACCACGACGACGACGACGACGACGACGACGACGACGACGACGACGCGAAGACGACGGCGACGACGACGGCGACGACGAGCGAAAGCGAGAGCGAGAGAGAACGACAGCAGGGCCACGAAGGCACGAAGTAGGCCACGAAGGGCGACAGCGGGGACACGAAGGGAATGCGTATGGGGCCACGAAGAGCGCGAACGAGCGGGGGCCACGAAGTGCAGATAATGCGGGGCCACAGAAGGCAACTATGGGGCCACTGAGGGTAGCAACTGGGCCACGTAGGACAGTGAGGGGGACACAAATGGCGACAGCGGGGCCACGAAGGGCATGCACATGGGGCCACAACGGGCGCGACTCCTGGGTGCCTGGGTGTCGGGAGCGCGGCGCTTGGGCAAATTGTAAGAAATTCCAACGCAAGGCCATTCTCCAGTAAGTTGCAAGCAAGTCTCCAGCGAGAGCGCGACTCCAGAGCGCCGGGAGAGCGATTTCTATATAAATTCGCCGGCCCAACGGGCCAGGGCGTGCTAAGATCTCCGGTAACTGGTTAACAGTATTAACAGTATTTCTAGTTCGCGCGCGCGGGGCGGCCCCTGGGGGTCCCCCGGCGAAAAGTACCCCGACCAACGCCCGGTCGCCGCCCGGTCGCCGCCCGACCGCCGCCCGACCGCCGCCCGACCGCCGCCCGACCAAGTCTACTCAGAGATGGTTTTCCTTCTGGGTGCGGCCTCTCAGGCTCCCCAGAGCGCGCTCAGAGTGCCCCAAGAGGCCCCCAAGACTGCCCAAGAGGCCCCCGAGACGCCCAAAGAGCGCTCGAAGACGCCGAAGATGACCCCAAGACGGCCCAAAAGGCCCCCAAGACAGCCCAAGAGGCCTCCAAGACGCCCCAAGAGCCTTCCAAGAGGCCTCCGAAGAGAGCCCCAAGAGGCCAAAATCGTTGATTTTCATTGGTTTTTTCGATGTTTTTTGTGTTCTGGCTTTTTCGGCTTCCGGACGCTCCAAGACGGCCCAAGAGCCCCCAAGACCCCCAAGACGGCCCACGAAGCTCCCAAGACGGCGCCGAAACGACCCAAGAGAGAGACGGCCCAAGTGCCGCCCAAGACGGACCAAGAGGCCCCAAGACGGGCCCAAGAGGGACTCAGGAGGGATACCGAGAACTCAAAAATGGAGCCCTCCGTCCCAGAAGGCGCCCAGGAGGTCCCAAAGAGGCCCCAAGAGGCCTCCAAGAGGCCCCAAGATGTCGCCAAGAGGCCCCAGGAGACTCCCAGGAGGCCCAAAAGAAGCCCCAGAAGGCTTCAAACATGTCTCCCAGGCGCCCCCGAACGGCCTCTCAACAGACCCCAAGAGGCCCCCCAAAGAAGCATCTTGACGACGACTCTATTTCGCCCCATCGAGAGACGACCCCCAGGGAACTGCTTCACCATCAAAACTCCCCACGCAACGCGTCCGAACGACACCCGCCCCCAAGAGCGCAACATGGGCAACGAAAACACAGACAAAAACCAGCGATGCCATATCACGGGCCGGCGGAATGAGCGAAGCGATTCAATTGTAAGGAAGTCCCAAGCGAGAGCGCGATTCCTGAATAAAATGCGAGGAAGTCTCGGGCGGGAGCGGAGGTCCTGCTGATATTGTGAGGAAGTCTCAAGCGGGAGCCGTTGTTGTTGAAACCTGGGGGCCAGGGGCCAAGTTTGAGCAGGAAGACTTTCCCTGCCAAAAAACAGGGTGCGAGCGTCGAGGGGCACACTTTGATGGAGAAAAAACAGTATGCACCGATGGGGGGGATCAACAATAATTATTCTTCAGAAATGAGAATTGAACAACAAAAACAACAACAGCAACAACAACAACAACAACAACAACAACAACAACAACAACAATCACTTTACCCGAACGCTCAGTGTTCTCACCAGTGCCAGGGTTTTCATGCGACGCCAGCCAATACCCCCACTTTGTGGGGGGGCAGTGCAAGCTCTACCAAATATCCACACGACTCTTCGCCACCACCCACACCCAGCTTCCCGCCCTATGACGTTCGGACACTTCACTTCGTGGCCTGCGGACGACCGTGGCTACTACACTGGCGTGGAGTACACACCCACAGAAGTTGTTAAGCCTACGTTCGTACACCCACAGAAGTTGTTAAGCCTTGTTAACCCACAGAAGTTGTTAAGCCTTCCACAGAACATCTGTTGCATATGATGCATATGGTACATGATACACATGATACACATGATACGTACTCACAAGATAGTTGATCACATCTTTAGGGCAAATTCCTGAGGGATGTGGGAATACACAAGAGAGAGAGGATATGGTTGTCCCGATGGTTGTCTCGATGGTTGTCCCGATGGTTGTCCTGATGGTTGTGGTTGTCCCGATCGTTGTCCCGATGATTGTCCCGATGGTTGTCCTGATGGTTGTGCTTGTCCCGATCGTTGTCCCGATGACTGTCCCGATGATTGTCCCGATGGTTGTCCCGATGGTTGTTCCGATGGTTGTCCCGATGGTTGTCCCGATGGTTGTGAGCGATGCCGGATCCTCACGCCCCCCGCCGGAGGAGGAGGAGGAGGAGGAGCAGGACAAGGAGGAAAGGAGAGAAGAGAGAGGAGGGGCGGGAACGGCGCTTGCACGCCCACCCACCGTCTTTTCCCCGCCGCGGCTCTAAAGAGACGAGTTCGTGTGCTCGTCATCTTCTGGCATACGCCCGTCCCTGATGGCACGGATGGGGCGCAATGCTGCCAGCTGGGCTCCTGGCAGAAATACATCAGGGGCCAAGTGTCCAAGCATGGTGCCGATACGCCTCCTCACGGATACATCGCCCGTGCGCGCGAGGGGCGCTGACCCGCCTCATACCCCCAGGCCTTCAGACGCACCTGCATATTCGGGTAATTGAGGCCAAGGCCCAAGTCGGAGACCTGCTCTCGATACCGCTTGCCGCATGCCGCCTCTACAGCCTCACCCGTCAGCAGCTTTATACAAACCACATCTGTGGAGGAAGAAGCTGCCGTGGCCTGCTGCTTCGATACGGGCTCCTCCCAGTCGACCGCGGCAGGCCGTTTGCCCACGCGGACAGATCCCGTGGCGGCTGGCCGTTTCAATACCACGCCTGCGACCTGCGCCGCCGGGCGCTTCAATACACGCCTGGTGACGGCCTGGGCGGATGAAGCCGCCGCCTGCACTGAGGAGCTCACCGACGCATACACATCGCACCACCGTCTCAACACCCCGTGGGACACCAAGACAGCTTTCCGTCGCATACGCAACGCGGTATGCAACGAGTGGTACTTCAGCCCTGGATATACCGCGCGCATGTGGTCACCAAGTGCCGCGTCGAGCTTTTCAGCCGTGTCGTACTGCAAAGGTCCAGAGTCAGGGTGATACTTCACGTACCATTGCCTCAAAACCATGCCGCTGACAGCAGCGGGAGGATCGCTCTCCGAGAGAAGCTGCGAGAGGACCTCCGCGGCGGCCTCATCGGCGAAGCTCTCCCGATACTGATTGAGTCGAAGACGCTGGCCTATACAGTCCTCCACAGCTTGGGCAGTGTTCAATGCTCCCTTGTCGCCCCACTCCGTGCTGAGCCACTTCTGGCATACCCTGGCGTCAGCAGATACAGATAAATGTCCCAGGAGCCACTGCTTCAACACGGCCCCGTCAGTAGTCCCCTCGGGCATGTCTTTGCGAATACGTTCTCCATACCAGGTCTCCAGATGGCCAGCGCTCTGCACTTTGACAAGCGTCTCTTTGGAAGAATACTGCAGTAGCCACATCTTTGCGACCTGATCTGTCACATACAGTGGTGGATCCAACTGTCGGAGCGCCCCGCATAATTTGAAAGCTGTATTATACTCGATGCCCAGGTGGCGGATGGCAGAACCGTGCTGCTCCTCCAGCTCCTGGGCGCTAGAAATACTACCTTGCCAGGCACAACCCGATACTTGCCCCACCAAGTCTTGCACGCCTGGTGACTGACCTGGATACCCTTTGCAACGAGCGCCTGATGCAAATAATACGGGCTCTCGCAGTCGGCCAAGGGAGGCCGCGACAGCTCCGGGCCATACTGCTCGTCAAGGGCTTTCGCCGTCAAAGCCATGGACCATCCAAGAACACAGGCGATACCTTGATCCGAGATGGCTACGGATGTGCCAGTGATCAGTCGGAGGCTTCCTGGGGCCGCTTGGGGTCCTCTTGGGGAAGGGGGGAAGCCTCCTGGCGCCGCTTGGGGTCCTCTTGAGGGGCTTTGGGGGGCTTCTTGGAAGCATCTTGGGGCCTCTTGGGGGCTTATTGGGTCCTCACGGCGGGCTCTTGGGGCCTCTTGAAGGCCTCCTGGGGCAACCTATGGCGCAACCAGTAGGGGGACGTTTTATTCTCGGCGGCCGAGGGCGCAACCTATGGCGCAACCAATAGGGGGACGTTTTATTCTCGGCGGCCGAGGGCGCAACCTATGGCGCAACCGCAAGGGATTGTGGCCCCTGGCAGGCGCGCGAACCCCGTTGCAAGAGCGTGCGAAAGTAGCTCGCGCGAGCTCATGTAACATAAATGTTGGAAAACCATTGGTTTTTTTAGGATTCGGACAGCGCGCGCGGGTAGAAATTTTGAAAAGTCGTGCAGGTGTTTTTCGAGGACCTACGGTGCGATTCGTGTGATTTTATGATGCGCGGTGCTAAAATTCTTAAGAAGCCCAATGGTTTTTGGAGATTTCGGCGTGCGCGCGCGAAGAAAAAACGAATGTGTCCCGCATGGTATTATTTGACAGGGATGATGGCCCTGGCAGGTGCGCAACCGTTGTCGCAGAAGTTCGAAAAAGTTGCTCGCAAAAGCCCGTTTGACAGAAATGTTTAAAAAGTGTTGGGTTTTCCTACGAATCCGCAAGAGCGCGCGGGATGAGATTTTGACATTTTTTTGTTGAAAAACCATTGGTTTTTTGATGTTTTTATGTTAAAATCGCTGCGAACACTAAGGTTTTGGAAGGATTTCGTCTTGCGCGCGCGAATGTCCACTTTACCTTATTCCCAACCATCCTGTGGTGTTGGGTCCTCGTTTTGAAGAGACGGTCCCCGCGTTTCTCCTTTCCTCGCCCGCCCTCCAGGTGTTCGCATGCGTTCCCCCACCCCCAGCGTTTCGTGGCCCCATAGGGAGCTCCACCGAAGGCCCCAGTGGGGGTGTTCGCATGCGGTTCCCCCACCCAGGGCAGCGTTTCGTAGCCCCATAGGGAGCTCCACCGAAGGCCCCAGTGGGGGTGTTCGCATGCGGTTCCCCCACCCAGGGCAGCGTTTCGTGGCCCCATAGGGAGCTCCACCGAAGGCCCCAGTGGGGGTGTTCGCATGCGGTTCCCCCACCCAGGGCAGCGTTTCGTGGCCCCATAGGGAGCTCCACCGAAGGCCCCAGTGGGGGTGTTCGCATGCGGTTTTCGTGGCCCCATAGGGAGCTCCACCGAAGGCCCCAGTGGGGGTGTTCGCATGCGGTTCCCCCACCCAGGGCAGCGTTTCGTAGCCCCATAGGGAGCTCCACCGAAGGCCCCAGTGGGGGTGTTCGCATGCGGTTCCCCCACCCAGGGCAGCGTTTCGTGGCCCCATAGGGAGCTCCACCGAAGGCCCCAGTGGGGGTGTTCGCATGCGGTTCCCCCACCCAGGGCAGCGTTTCGTGGCCCCATAGGGAGCTCCACCGAAGGCCCCAGTGGGGGTGTTCGCATGCGGTTCCCCCACCCAGGGCAGCGTTTCGTAGCCCCATAGGGAGCTCCACCGAAGGCCCCAGTGGGGGTGTTCGCATGCGGTTCCCCCACCCAGGGCAGCGTTTCGTGGCCCCATAGGGAGCTCCACCGAAGGCCCCAGTGGGGGTGTTCGCATGCGGTTCCCCCACCCAGGGCAGCGTTTCGTAGCCCCATAGGGAGCTCCACCGAAGGCGAATCTTTAGTGACAATATGGCCCCCAAGAGGGGTGGTTTCGCATGCGGTTCCCCCCACCCAGGGCAGCGCTCCGTGGCCCCATAGGGAGCTCCACCGAAGGCCCCAGTGGCTGCTCTCGCATGCGGTTCCCCCACCCAGGGCAGCGTTTCGTGGCCCCATAGGGAGCTCCACCGAAGGCCCCAGTGGGGGTGTTCGCATGCGGTTTCCCCACCCAGGGCAGCGTTTCGTAGCCCCATAGGGAGCTCCACCGAAGGCCCCAGTGGGGGTGTTCGCATGCGGTTCCCCCACCCAGGGCAGCGTTTCGTGGCCCCATAGGGAGCTCCACCGAAGGGCCCCAGTGGGGGTGTTCGCATGCGGTTCCCCCACCCAGGGCAGCGTTTCGTAGCCCCATAGGGAGCTCCACCGCATGCGGTTCCCCCACCCAGGGCAGCGTTTCGTGGCCCCATAGGGAGCTCCACCGAAGGCCCCAGTGGGGGTGTTCACATGCGGTTCCCCCACCCAGGGCAGCGTTTCGTAGCCCCATAGGGAGCTCCACCGAAGGCCCCAGTGGGGGTGTTCGCATGCGGTTCCCCCACCCAGGGCAGCGTTTCGTGGCCCCATAGGGAGCTCCACCGAAGGCCCCAGTGGGGGTGTTCGCATGCGGTTTCCCCACCCAGGGCAGCGTTTCGTAGCCCCATAGGGAGCTCCACCGAAGGCCCCAGTGGGGGTGTTCGCATGCGGTTCCCCCACCCAGGGCAGCGTTTCGTGGCCCCATAGGGAGCTCCACCGAAGGCCCCAGTGGGGGTGTTCGCATGCGGTTCCCCCACCCAGGGCAGCGTTTCGTAGCCCCATAGGGAGCTCCACCGAAGGCCCAAGTGGGGGTGTTCGCATGCGGTTCCCCCACCCAGGGCAGCGTTTCGTGGCCCCATAGGGAGCTCCACCGAAGGCCCCAGTGGGGGTGTTCGCATGCGGTTCCCCCACCCAGGGCAGCGTTTCGCCTCCCTCACATATTTCGTGGCCCCATAGGGAGCTCCACCGGAGGCCCCAGTGGGGGTGTTCGCATGCGGTTCCCCCACCCAGGGCAGCGTTTCGTAGCCCCATAGGGAGCTCCACCGAAGGCCCCAGTGGGGGTGTTCGCATGCGGTTCCCCCACCCAGGGCAGCGTTTCGTGGCCCCATAGGGAGCTCCACCGAAGGCCCCAGTGGGGGTGTCCACATGCGGTTCCCCCACCCCGGGCAGCGTTTCGTGGCCCCATAGGGAGCTCCACCGAAGGCCCCAGTGGGGGTGTCCACATGCGGTTCCCCCACCCAGGGCAGCGTTTCGTGGCCCCATAGGGAGCTCCACCGAAGGCCCCAGTGGGGGTGTCCACATGCTGTTCCCCCACCCAGGGCAGCGTTTCGTCGTGGCACCGCCCCCCATAGGAGCTCCCCGAAGGATCCCAGTGGCGCAGTTTCGCATGCTGTTCCCCCACCCAGGCAGCGTTTCGTATCCCCATCAAGGGGCTCCACCGACGGCCCCGCCCCGGCGGCCGGCAGTCCGCCATGCGTTCCCCCATCCAGGCAGCGCTTCGTGGCCCCATATGGAGCCCCACCGAAAAAAGCTGCACCCACACGCGTTCCGCCAACAATATTGGATTATATGTTGGGTCTTTCGCCCGGATAATTTTTTCCAAGGGATTCTTGAAATTTGATTATATTAGAACAAGAAATGTCATTTTCTATTGTTTTTTTGCAAGGGAAAGCGGACTACAACAAAACAACCGGATCCTGTACACACCCTCTTTTCTGAGGCTTCCTCACGAAAATGATGAAAATGTAGCTGCGGCCTAGGCGGCGCAGGGGGGCGCGCACCAGGGGGCCCAACAATAATTATTCTTTAGAATAAATAATGTTCAACAACAACAACAATCATTTAAGACTGGGGACACTCCGTTCTCACCAGTGCCAGGGTTTTCATAGGAGGCGGGCAATACCCCCACTTTGTGGGGGGGCCGGTTCAAGCTCTACCAAATTTCCATACGACTCTTCGCCACCACCCACACCAAGCTTCCCGCCCTATGACGTTCGGACACTTCACTTCGTGGCATGCGGACGACCGTGGCTACTATTCAGGGCCCCGCGGCCGACGACGACGGCGTGCGCGCGCGAAGAAAAAACGAATGTGTCCCGCATGGTATTATTTGACAGGGATGATGGCCCTGGCAGGTGCGCAACCGTTGTTGCAGAAGTTCGAAAAGGTTGCTAGCATAAGCCCGTTTGACAAAAATGTTTAAAAAGTGTTGGGTTTCCTACGAATCCGCAAGAGCGCGCGGGATGAAATCTTGACAATTTGTTTTTGAAAAACCATTGGTTTTTTGATGTTTTTATGTTAAAAGCGTTACGAAAACTAAGGTTTTGGAAGGATTTCGTCTTGCGCGCGCGAATGTCCACTTTACCTTATTTTTTGCAAGGGATTCTTGAAGTTTGGATATGTTAGAACAAGAAATTTCATTTTATAGATGTTTTTGCAAGGGAAAGCGGGCGTCAACAAAACAACCGGATCTGGATGACATCGTTTTACCTGAGACTTCCTCACGAACATGATCTCAATGTGGCTGCGGCCTAGGCGCGGCGAGGGGGGCGTGCACCAGGGGGCCCAACAATAATTATTCTTTAGAAGTAATAATATTCAACAACAACAACAACAACAACAACAACAACAACAACAACAACAACAACAATTACTAGCACGTGGGGACACTCCGTTCTCACCAGTGCCAAGGTTTTCGTAGGAGGCGGGCAATACCCCCACTTTGTGGGGGGGCCGGTTCAAGCTCTACCAAATTTCCAAACGACTCTTCGCCACCACCCACACCCAGCTTCCCGCCCTATGACGACGTTCGGACACTTCACTTCGTGGCATGCGGACGACCGTGGCTACTATTCAGGGCCCCGCGGCCGACGACGACGGCGTGCGCGCGCGAAGAAAAAACGAATGTGTCCCGCATGGTATTATTTGACAGGGATGATGGCCCTGGCAGGTGCGCAACCGTTGTTGCAGAAGTTCGAAAAAGTTGCTCGCAAAAGCCCGTTTGACAGAAATGTTTAAAAAGTGTTGGGTTTCCTACGAATCCGCAAGAGCGCGCGGGATGAGATTTTGACATTTTTTTGTTGAAAAAACCATTGGTTTTTTGATGTTTTTATGTTAAAATCGCTCCGAACACTAAGGTTTTGGAAGGATTTCGTCTTGCGCGCGCGAATGTCCACTTTACCTTATTTTTTGCAAGGGATTCTTGAAATTTGATTATATTAGAACAAGAAATGTCATTTTATAGTGTTTTTTGCAAGGGAAAGCGGGGGGGAACAAAACAACCGGATCTGGATCACATCGTTTTACCTGAGGCTTCCTCACGAAAATGATGAAAATGTGGCTGCGGCCTAGGCGCGGCGGGGGGGCGTGCACCAGGGGGCCCAACAATAATTATTCTTTAGAAGTAATAATGTTTTACTAGCACGTGGGGACACTCCGTTCTCACCAGTGCCAGGGTTTTCATAGGAGGCGGGCAATACCCCCACTTTGTGGGGGGGCCGGTTCAAGCTCTACCAAATTTCCAAACGACTCTTCGCCACCACCCACACCCAGCTTCCCGCCCTATGACGTTCGGACACTTCACTTCGTGGCATGCGGACGACCGTGGCTACTATTCAGGGCCCCGCGGCCGACGACGACGGCGTGCGCGCGCGAAGAAAAAACGAATGTGTCCCGCATGGTATTATTTGACAGGGATGATGGCCCTGGCAGGTGCGCAACCGTTGTCGCAGAAGTTCGAAAAAGTTGCTCGCAAAAGCCCGTTTGACAGAAATGTTTAAAAAGTGTTGGGTTTCCTACGAATCCGCAAGAGCGCGCGGGATGAGATTTTTTTTTGATATATATATATATATATATATATATATATATATATATATATATTGGAAAACCATTGGTTTTTTGATGTTTTTATTAAAAAATCGCTACGAAAACTAAGGTTTTGGAAGGATTTCGTCTTGCGCGCGCGAATGTCCACTTTACCTTATCTGTTGCAAGGGATTCTTGAAGTTTGATTATGTTAGAACAAGAAATGCCCACTTTAGCATATTTTTTGCAAGGGAAAGCGGGCGTCAACAAAACAACCGGATCTGGATCACATCGTTTTGCCTGAGGCTTCCTCACGAAAATGATGAAAACGTGGCTGCGGTCTAGGCGCGGCGGGGGGGGCGCGCACCAGAGGTCCCAACAATAATTATTCTTAAGAAGAAATAATGTTCAACAACAACAACAACGCTCCTGCTCGGGACTTCCTCATTTTTAACTCAGGGCCGGTGCGCTTGCTCGCCGCCAAAAGCCGCCGTCCCTACAAAACCAGCGCTCCCGCCCGAGACTTCCTCCCGTTTTACGCTGGACTGGCGCCCTATTCTTTCTCTCATCGGCGCCGCCCCCAGCCACGACAACGCTCCAGTTCAAGACTTCCTCCTTTTTGTACTCACGGCGGTGCTCCTCCTCGCCTCCGAAAACCGCCGTCCCGACAAAACCAGCGCTCCCGCCCGAAGGGCGTGGGCGAGCGGGGGCCACGAAGGGCATACGTATATGGGGCCACAACGAAGACAGCGACGGGGCCACTGAAGGCAGCAACATGGCCACTAAGGGCAGCGATGGGGCCCCGAAGGGCGACAGCGGGGCCACGAAGGGCAGCGAGGGGCATCGAAGGCGGGCAAAAGGCAACGAGGGGCAACTGCGGGCCCCAACGGGCGGGTCGGGCGGGCGACCCACATGGGCAGGTCGAGCGGGCGGGTCGCTGAAGCGTGAGTCCTGCTGAACCGTCAGAGAATCCCAAGCGAGAACGCGATTTCCCAAGTAAACCGTGAGGAAGTCTGAAGCGAGAGCGTGATTCCTGAGTGTCGAGGCGCGGCGTTTGAGTGAATTGCGAGGACGTCCCAAGCGAGAGCGCGAATCCTGAGTAAATCGTAAGGACGGATCAAGAGAAAACATAATGTCTGAATAAATCGTGGAAAATACCAAGCGGCAACCGTTGCTGTCATAATTCGGGGGCCAGGGGCGCAGCTTGATGACACCACACAGCAACAACAACAACAACAACAACAAGCACAAGCACAAGCACAAGCACAAGCACAAGCACAACCACAACAACCACAACCACAACCACAACCACAACCACAACCACAACCACAACAACAACTACTACAGCTACTACTACAACTACAACTACAACAACAGCGGCAAAAGCAGCAGCAGCATCAACAATAACCGCAAAAACAACAACAGCAACTACAATCACAACCACAACCACAACCACAACCACAACCACAACAACAACTACTACAAGTACCACAACAGCGGCAAAAGCAGCAGCAGCATCAACAACAGCAAAAACAACAAAAACAACAGCAACAACAACCACAACCACAAGTACAACCACAAACACAACAACAACACTCAGTTTAAGATTGTTCGCTCCTATCTGCTCGCCTACCGTTCAACACGTATATTCCAAACTCTCGATACCCGCCTTCTTCGTTTTCCACCGTACCTCCTTAAGGGTATATTTCACTTACCTGCAACGTGCATTTGGTGCAGCCCTCAAGAAAGGGGAAGCGAGCACGGATGGAAGGAAGGGACAAGGTGGAAGGAGGAGGAGGGAGCACGAGAGAGAGTAGCAGGAGGGGGGCTAGGAGCAGAAAGCACGTGGCAGAACCAGAAGAGCAGATCGGGCGGGTAGACCCTAACGGGCGGGTCGGGAAGGCGGGCCCAGGCGGCCAGGTCGAGCAAGCGGGTTGCTGAAGCGTGCGTCCTGCAGGAGTCGCGAGGAAGTCTCGAGCGATAGCGCGATTCCCAAATAAATCTTCGGCAAATCCACAAAGAGAGCGTGATTCCGGCGTGTCGAGGGCGCGGCGTCTGAATAAATGGCGAGGAAAGACCACGCGAGAGCGAGACTCCTGTATAATATGTGAGGAGGTCCCGCGCGGAAGAGCGATTTAGGAATAAATTGTGAGGACGTATCAGGCGGGAGCCGCTGTTGTTGTAAACCGGGGGCCAACAACCCAGTTTGGTGACACTTCACTTTCCCTTGTAAAAAAAACGGTGTGCGAGCCCCGCGAGAAGCAGTTCGACTAAAACATACAATGGTTACGGGGCAGGGGGGATCAACAAAATTATTCGTTGAAAACGAAAATTCAACAACACAACAACAACAAAAAAAAAAATGACAACAACAATAAAAAAAACAACAACAACAACAGCAACAACAACAGCAGCAGCAACAATAACACAACCACCAACAACAACACAACCACAACAACACCAATAATCAGTTTAAGACTGTTCGCTCCTATTGCTCACGGGCCATTCAACATGCATATCCCAAACCCTCGATACCCGCCCTCTTCGTCTTCGATCGTACCCCGCTGGGGGTATATATCCTTCTTACCTGCAACGTGCATTTCGTGCAGCCCCTAACGCAGGGGACGAGAGGACGGATGGAAAGAAGGGACAGGGGGAGGGAGGAGGATGGAGCACGAGAGAGAGTAGCAAGAGGGGGGCTAGGAGCAGAAAGCACGTGGCAGAACCACCAGAAGAGCAGATCGGGCGGGTAGACCCTAACGGGCGGGTCGGGAAGGCGGGCCCAGGCGGCCAGGTCGAGCAGGCGGGTCGCTGAAGCGTGCGTCCTGCATGAGTCGCGAGGAAGTCTCTAGCGATAGCGCGATTCCTAAATAAAACGTGAGGATATCGACAGCGAGGGCGTGATTCCGGCGTGTCGAGGGCGCGGCGTCTGAATAGATCGCGAGGATGTCCCACGCGAGAGCACGATTCCTGCATAAATTGTGAGGAAATTCTGCGCGAGAGCGCGATTTGGCAATAAATTATGGGGAAGTATCAGGCCGAAGCACTTGTTGTTCTGGTTCGGGGCCGAACAACCCGGTTTGGTGGCACCTCGCCTTCCCTTGTTAAAAACAGGGTGCGAGCCCTGGGAGAAGCACTTTAACTAACAACAAATGTTACCGTAGTGTTTAGAAGTGAAAAGTCAACAGCAGCAGCAACAACAACGATGTGCACAACAACAACAACAACAACAACAACAATCATTTTACCCGAACGCGTGGTGTTCTCCCCAGTGCCAGGGTTTTCATACGACACCAGACAATACCCCCACTTCGTGGGGGGGCATTACAAGCTCTACCAAATATCCAAACGACTCTTCGCGACCACCCAAACCCAGCTTCCCGCCCTATGACGTTGGGACACTTCACTTCGTGGCGTGCGGACGACCGTGGCTACTACACTGGCGTGGGGTACACACCCACAGAACTTGGTCACTTATTCGGGGCGCGCATGTGCCCAGCATGGTGCAATTGTGCCATACAATACATAATACAGAGAGACAGAGAGAGAGACAGAGAGCAGACAGAGAGAGAGACAGAGAGAGCGGAGTTGGTCACATTTTTGGGTCAAGTTCCTGGGATGATGGGAATACACAACTCTGTTACATTTGATAGTGTGCACGACACACATGAGATGATACGTACACAGCGCGCGCGGGTGGAAATTTTGAAAAGTCGTGCAGCTGTTTTTCGAGGACCTACGGTGCGATTCGTGTGATTTTATGATGCGCGGTGGTAAAATTCTTAAGAACCCAATGGTTTTTGGAGATTTCGGCGTGCGCGCGCGAAGAAAAAACGAATCTGTCCCGCATGGTATTATTTGACAGGGATGATGGCCCTGGCAGGTGCGCAACCGTTGTCGCAGAAGTTCGAAAAAGTTGCTCGCAAAAGCCCGTTTGACAGAAATGTTTAAAAAGTGTTGGGTTTCCTACGAATCCGCAAGAGCGCGCGGGATGAGATTTTGACATTTTTTTGTTGAAAAACCATTGGTTTTTTGATGTTTTTATGTTAAAATCGCTCCGAACACTAAGCTTTTGGAAGGATTTCGTCTTGCGCGCGCGAATGTCCACTTTACCTTATTTTTTGCAAGGGATTCTTGAAATTTGATTATATTAGAACAAGAAATGTCATTTTATAGTGTTTTTTGCAAGGGAAAGCGGGGGGAACAAAACAACCGGATCTTGATCACATCGAATTACCTGAGGCTTCCTCACGAAAATGATGAAAATGTAGCTGCGGCCTAGGCGGCGCAGGGGGGCCGTGCACCAGGGGCCCCAACAATAATTATTCTTTAGAATTAATAATGTTCAACAACAACAAACACAAAAACAACAAACACAACAACAACAACAACAAAAACAACAACAACAACAACACCAACAACAACAGCAACAGCAACAGCAGCAGCAACAACAACATCATCAAGCAGCATCATCACCATCATCATCATTGCATAAAAGACTCCCGAGAAGACTTCCAAGAGGATTCCCAACTGACCCCAAGACGCCACTAAGCCACAATTTGTCCACGATTCAAGCACGGCGGCGGGATGGACCGCAGGCCACTAGACAATTATCCTCGTCTTCCTCCTCCTCCTCCTCCTCCTCCTCCTCCCTCCTCCTCCTCCTCCTCCTCCTCCTCCTCCTCCTCCTCAACTCCTCCTCTTCTCTTCCTTGCAATACACTCCTCCCTGTCTCGCCCCGAGGCCAGTCGAAAGGGCGGGCCCGCCGTTTCGCCTGAGACTTCCTCACCATGTACGACCCTGAAGCTCAAAATTTGCAACGGCTTCACGGATGGAGGGCGGCTCCGTTTCAAAATGCGGCTCTCGCCTCAGCGCCGCGCTCGCAACCGGTTTAAGGGTTCCCATGGCTACCGTCAAAAAAATCATGTTTTGGCACGATGTCGGACTGCCAGGACGCAACAGCTACGTTGAGTCGCGGTGTTGAAGTCCCAGGAATGGTGTTCTGGCAGGACTCGGGATCGCCAAGACGCAACACTAGCGGCGGTTCGCGGAGTTGAAGTCCCAGGAATGGTGTTCTGGCACCGTTCCAGATTTTCAAACTGTTGCTGTCAAACGGTGCACTTCCTTCAGTGAAGATGAACACGTGTAGGGGTTTATGAAGAGGAAACTTGGAGGGAAGGGTTATTGCAATATCGTTGATGAGTCCCTGGTTTACGCTGGTCATTCTCCTCCTCCTCCTCCTCCTCCACCTTCTCCTCCTCCTCCCCTGAATCCTCATGTACCTCCTCCTCATCATCATCACCAGCATCATCATCAGCATCAGCATCAGCATCAGCATCATCATCATCATCAGCATCATCATCATAATCAGAATCGTCGTCGTCAGCAGCATCATCATGTTCATCATGTTCATCGTCATCATCAACATCATCATCAGCAGCAGCATAATCATCGTCATTAGAAGCAGCAGCATCAGCATCACCATCACATCAAATTCATCATCAGCATCAGCAACAGCATCATGATCATCATCATGAGCAGCATAATCATCACCATTACAATCCGCATCAGTATCAAGTTCATCATCAGCATCAGCATTAGCATCATCATCATCATCATCAGCATCATCAGCATCATCATCATCCCATCCTCATCATCACCATCATCACCATCATCAGAATCGTCATCAGCATCACCATCACCATCACCATCAGCATCAGCATCATCATCGTCATCATCATCAACACCATGCTCCATCGCATTATCTCCTCCTCCTTCTCCTCCTCCTTCTCCTCCTCCTCCTCCCTCCTCCTCCTCCTCCTCTTGCTCCTCCTCCTCCTCCTCCTCCTTCTCCTCCTCCTCCTCCTCCTCCTCCTCCTCCTCCTCCTCCTCCTCTCCGTAACCATTTTGGCTCAAGGGAGCTAGTGTCTGCGCATGGCGCTGGCTGAGCACTGGGCCACGGAGGATCGCATCGGCTGCCATTTCCCGGCGATGGGGGAGGCGGTGGCAGCAGCCCGATTGCTAGACTGGCCTGGCCACCAATGCAGCTGCAGCACTGCGTGGAGGCCATGGAGTCCGGCAATTGGTCACGCCACGCGCCGCCGCTCGCTGCCAGCCTGACGCGGCCGCTTGCCGCGCCGCTTGAAGGCACAGCTGTAGGGCGGGAGCACCCCGCTGCGGGCTGTGGCTCCTGGCTTCCTGCCCCGCGGGGCTGGCGAGGTGCCGTCACCCGTGGACGAGCAGGTCGAGGCGACCATCATGGACGAAGAGAGCGAGCAGCAGGAGTTCGAGCTCGTGGAGGCGCCAGTGGTTGGCGCCGTCGTGGAAGTGACGACCCAGGACACGAGGTGTGCGAGTGGGGACCCGCCTGGAGGTCTCGCCACTCATGCAGCTCCTCGGCATGATGCTGTTTCTCGTGAGGAAGTCGGAGATGTGGTGGTGCTGCTGCTGAAGATCAAGGCGATGCTGTTCCTCGGGATACTGCGGTTCGTCGCGTAGGACTGGACCTGGACTTGGAGGTGGTTCGGCGGCGCATGGCTCATCCTGAGCCGTTGCGGAGTGCTGGCGCGGCTGTGGCGTGCGGCTACCCTGGAGCACAACGTGTGGAATCGGCCGAGGGTGATGTGTCGGACGTCTCCGTCGCGGTGCAGAGCGGGGCGTGCGTCGATGTGGCCGCCGAGGAGTTCGCGGGCACGAAAGTCTCGCAAACGCCGATGGCACGCGCCGAGGTGGGCAACGACGATGTCGAGGATCCTGCTGATGAGGGTCCTGGCGAAGCTGCGGACAAGGGCTTGCAGGAGCTGGAAGGGACGGTGGACGCGCTGAAGGCTGCCACCCAGGATGTCGGCGGCGTGCAGGGGCCGCAGGCAGAGTCCGTCAAGCAGACCATTGAGGTCGAGACGATGCGGGAGGGCGACGGCCTGCATGCGCACTTCCAGCAGTCCATGGAGCCAGGCTGCCAGCAGAAAGCCATCGCGACGATGGCGGCGGCGGCGGCCAGAGCACTCGATCTCCAGGCCCAGCTCAAGGAGGCGGCGCAGACCCACGAGGAGGCTTGTGTCCAGGCCCTGCTCCTCGGGGCCTCGTCCGAAGACTTGCGCAGGCCTTCGTGGTGTGCCAGCTCGGGGTTCTGTACTCGGCTGGCTCAGGCGGTGGCGGCCCGCAATTCCCCTTGCCTGGGCGGCTTCGGCGTGTCGCCGCCCTTCCTCTAGCGGTGGAGGACCGCAGCCCCCGTCGGAGTGCTCGCCCGCGGCGTCTGAGCGCGCATGGCTACGCGGAGGCGAGCGTTCCTCCTGCGCGCAGGCCGTGCTGGCCCCCCCACCACCCCTTCCGCGCGACTCCCCTGGCGCTTTGCATTTAGCCAATTTAGCTCCTCCTCCTCCTCCTCCTCCTCCCTCCTCCTCCTCCTCTCCTCCTCCTCCTCCCTCCTCCTCCTCCTCCTCTTTCCTCTTCTTCCTCCTCCTCCTCCTCCTCTTCTCCTCCTCCTCCCTCCTCCTCCTCCTCCTCCTCCTCCTCCTCCTCTCCTCCTCTCCTCCTCCTCCTCCTCCCCTTCCTCCTTTCCTCCTCCTCATATTCCTCCTCCTCCCCTCCTACTGATCCTCTTCCTCCTCCTCCTCCTCCTCCTCCTCCTCCTTCTCCTCCTCCTCCTCTTTACTCCTTGTTCTCATCCCCGCCCAAAACCCTGTTCGTCCTCCCCGTCCGCCTCCTCCTAGTCGTGTTGCCGTCCGTCCTTTGCGACAGTGCCTCCCCAAGGCCTGGCTGCGGGCCATGGCATTCGACTCACTGAGTATATCGCGGGAGCCCGCCGACAGCTGCGGCTGCCGCCGTCTGTCCTCCTCCGCCCACACCTCTTGCCGCTTCTTCTCGGCGTTGGGCTGGTCTTCCTCCTTCCACCTGCGGGGAGGAGAGGGAGAACTCCTCCTCTTCCTCCTCCTCCTCCTCTTCCTCCTCCTCCTCCTCCTCCTCCTCCTCCGCCTCCTCCTCCTGCTCATCATCATCATCATCATCATCATCATCATCATCATCATCATCAGCAGCAGCATCAGCATCATCATCAGTATCATCATCATCATCATCATCATCATCATCATCATCAGCATCATCATCATCAGCGTCATCATCGTCATCGTCATCGTCATCGTCATCGTCATCATCATCCGCAGCAACAGCATTAGCATCAGCATCAGCAGCGCCATCAGCATCAGCATCAGCATCATCAGCATGAGCAGCAGCATGAGCATCAGCATCAGCATCAGCATCGTCATCATCATCAGCAACAGCATCATCATCACCACCACCATCATCATCAGCAGCATCAGCAGCATCAGCAGCATCATCATCAGCATCATCATCAGCATCGGCATCATCAGCATGAGCATCACCATCATCATCATCAGCATCAGCACCATCAGCAACATCAGCATCAGCGTCAGCATAATCATCAGCAGCGGCAGCGGCATCATCATAATCATAACCAGCATCAGCATCATCAGCATCATAATCATCAGCATCAGCATCATCATTATCATCGCCGTCAGCAGCATCATCATCAGCAGCATTGTCATCATCAGCCTCAGCATCACATCATCATCATCATCACCATCATCAGCATTATCATCATCGACAGCATCATCGTCAGAATCATATGCGTAATCAGCATCAGCATCATCATCATCAGCAGCAGCATCAGCATCATCACCATCATAGTCATCGGCATCATCATCAGCAGCATCATCAGCAGCACCAACAGCATCAGCATCACCATCATCAGCAGCATCAGCATCATCATCGCCACCACCATAATCATCAGCATCATCATCAGCATCATCATCAGCATCAGCATCAGCAGCAGCATCATCAAATCATCAGCATCCTCATCAGCAGCAGCATCATCAGCATCATCACCAGCATCATCGGCAAAATCATCATCATCAGCAGCATCAGCATCGCCAGCATCATAATCATTAGCATGATCATCAACATCTGCATCAACAGCAGAAGCAGCAGCAACAGGAGCATCGCCATCATTACCACCACCAACAACCACATTCATGTTAAGACTGTTCGCTCATGTCTGCTCGCGTGCAATTCAACCCGTCTGTCCCAAACCCTTGGTACCCGCCGTCTTCGTCTTCGATCGTATCCCCTTAGGGGGGGGGTATATCTTCATTACCTGCCACGTGCATAGACTGCAGCCCCTGCAACATGGGAAGAGAGTACGGATGGAAGGGGGAGGGAGAAGGATGGAGCACGAAAGAGATTGGCAGGAGGGGCACTAGGAGCAGAAAACACGTGGCAGAACAAGACGGGCAGATCGGGCGGGCAGACCTGAGCGGGCGGGTCGGGAAGGTGGGCCTTAGCGGCAAAGGTAAGCGAGAGCGTGATTCCTGAGTGTCGAGGGCGCGGCGTCTGAATAAACTGCGATGCCACGCGAGAGCGCGATTCCTGCACCCACTGGACTTCTCCCTCACAAGCACCCCCTCTCCCTCCGAACGCCCCCTCTCTATAGGCCTCCCCGTCCAGACGCTCCAAAGTTTCCCCTCTCGGGACGCCGCCGAACGCCCCCCCCCCTCGGACCCACTCCGAACGCCCTGATCCCTGATGTCACTCCCAGCCCCAACCAGGAGCTCCGACGGACTTGACTTTTGTCCGCGGCGGGGACCCCCATACATCTCGACCCCTTCCTCGGGACTGGTCGTTCATCCCCAGCTAGTTTTTTGACAGCCCTAGGCCAAAGGCCAAAAATTATGAAAATATGGCGCAGCTTTCTAGTCGCCAGAGGCCTGGGGACGCGCCGATGTCACCCCACAACTGAATCGTATGGCGCTTCAAGACCATGCCTTCTCAGTCCGCGTGTCCACGTTTCGGAACCACGGCCTCGTCAGAACGGTGTGCTGAAAAGGTAGCGGTGTGCAAGTGCACATGAGACGCAATACTGGGCGCGAGGCCACAAGCCAAGCAGAGACATATGCAAATGGCGATCGATCAACAAAATCACCGTATCCTACGTTGGAAAAGCCCTGCCGTGGCTAGGAGGACGATAAGTATACTGCACAGACACCGACCCTCGCCGAGGCCAGAATCGGTGAACACGCCCGCACGGCCTGGCCAGGGAGACATACGGCGAGTTCCAGCAACCCTGAACTCAAAAAAGTGCATTTCTTCGATGACCGCCTTTTGCTTCCGACGGCCTTTCTTTTTCCATAGCACGGCGCCCATTCACCTTGGTAGGGACGCTTCGTGAGGGGCCTCAGGTAATGAACCCGGCCCGACCCCAACTAGGGACAACTTCCTATCGCACGGGCGCATTGCTTGGCATTGCTTGGCGTTGCTTGCCATCGCTTTGCATGGCAAGGCGCTGCCTGACGTTGCTCGGCGCTGCTCGGCGCTGCTTGGCACTGCTCGGCACTGCGTGGCATGTGTTGGGATTGCTCCGCGCTGCTCTGCAACACCGGGGGGAACCCGGAGAACAAGGCCCCGGGAGCCCGAGGCGCCCCGACCAGGGACCGGGACCGAGAAGCCCGGGCGACCCGAAGAGCACGCGCGGGGGAAGCCAAGGAGCCTGGGCAAGGAACGAGACCGTGAGGAGGAGGAGGAGGAGGAGGAGGAGGAGAAGGAGGAGGAGGAGGAGGAGGAGGGAGGAGGAGGAGGAGGAGAACCTGCGGAACAAGACCACGAATCCGAGGAAGGAGGGCAGCCAACAGAGGCCGCGGAACCCAAGGAACCCAGGGAACCCAAGGAGACCGGGGAACCCGAGGAGCCCGGGGAACCCGAGGAACCTCCGGGGAACGGGCAGAGTAACAGTGGGAGACACCGGGGGCAGGAAACCCGAGGAGCCCGAGGAACCTCCGAGCAACGGGCGAAGCAACAATTAGGAGCCTTCCCACCATGTCCCCAGGAGGAGGGGGCCGACTCCTTGAGCCCTCGAAGGCGAGGCGCTTCCTCTGGAACGCCCCATACAACTAGAGAGGCCTTATAGATGGGGTCCGAGTAGATGGGCTCGGAGGATCGCGCCGCATCGCCAATGCATCGGCGAATCCTCGTCGATACATCGCCGATGTCGGCGACGCATCGTCGACGTCAACGTGGAGAAATATCGGGCTCCGCATCGGAGATGCGACGCGATCCTCCGACCCCATGTACTTCGACCCCATTTAGGAGGCCTACAACAACATGCCGATCCCAGGCCCACAGACGGGCCCTGCCGACGGCCGGCGTCGGTGCACGCGCATAGCCCGCGTCGCTCGGTGCTGCCCCAAAAAATCCGACGCCTTGATTTGTTCAGTAATTACGTGGTCCCGGAAGTCTCGACCCCTCCCCCAGGGCTGGTACTTCATCCCGAGTCGTTTCTTGCCCTCTGGGAGCCTGGCGAGGCCGAAGAAGGCGAAAAGAAAACATCGGTCATGTTTCGGCGGAGGACAAACCTCTCTTTAGCAAACTTCCCCTTAGTGAAAACGGCCTGGGACCGAAACAGACGGACCTGGACCCGCAAAAATGGCGGCCGCGACGCCCTCTCGCGAGCCGAAAACGGCCCATTCCTTAATCGACGTGTCAAGGCAGGAGGTCTATCCACCTCCGAATTTTTTCAGCACGGATCTCTGGAGGCCCGGCCGACGGCTTGGTTCGATGCTCCCTCTGAGGACCTTCCTGGAGCCGCTCGCTCCACTCGCGCGTCGAAGCTGCGTCGAACGTCCGCCGACTCGAGCCGAACTCGAGTCGAACCTGAGCCGAGCTTTGGAGTCCCGAACCGGTGCGGTGACAGACCGTGCGGTGACCTCGAAATCCCCCAAAGCCTCACCGCACGGTTCGTCACCGCACGGTCTTGGGACCTCGGGTGCCCCAGTCGCCCGAGACGTCCTCGGAGAACGACCCGAGTCCCAAAACCGTGCGGTGACCCCGAATCCCTACCGACTCACCGCACGGTGTGGTCACCACCCCGTTTGGGGGCCCCCGACGAACTTGAGCCGAACTGGAGTCGAACTAGAGTCGAACTCGAGTCTCGAACTAGAGTCTCGAACTGGAGCCCGTCAGGTGGGCCCCGGGAAGGTCCCCAAAACGAGCATCTGAGCTCGGTGCTGCCGCAGCGCCCACCTCCTCGGTCGGCTCCACGCAGGAGTGACCCTGGGTAAGAGTGACATTTGGTGCGCGGCTGAACGGCGGACGCGGGGTGGCCAGATTGGGGCGCGCAAGCCGCTGCTGCCGCTTCGCGCTCGGCGATCGGGGGACCTCACTTGGGCCCGCCTCACAGGTCCCTCCGGCGAAAGGTCACTCTCACGCCTGGTCGACCTCCTGGGGAAACCAAAAGGTGCCGATGCCGCTACTCCCCGGACCTCTCCCAGGGTGCGTTCTGACAAGAATTTCGAGGCGAATCCAGCGGTGGCGACGAGGGCCTTCCAGGAGGCCCAGGAAAGGGAAAACGGGCGAAGGGTAGAGGCATGGGTACCTCGTTCTCCTCCGAACCTCCCCCCTCCGAGGCACCTCCTGTACAGCCTCTGGCTGGCCTCCACGCCCGCGCCGCCGGCCTCGGCCGCGCCCGCGGCGGCAGCCTGGCCCCCCCAGCAGCATCCGGGCGGCGGAGGGGGGCTGTGAGGCTGGCCTCGCGCCCTCGCTGCGGCCTGCTGGGCCCCAGGCCCTCGGGCAGGGGATCGACTGCAGAATTGACGTGCCTCAGCAGGGAACTGTTCCTCGCATCCACGAGAAAGAACTACGTCGAAGGGACGCAGTTCTTTGCGAGCACTCGGTGCATGTTTCGCAGACTCGACGAGCCAATCAGTTATGGGGTTCATCAATTCTGCAGTCGATCTCCTACTCGAAGGCCGACGCATTGAAAAAACACGACGGGAGGTTCTGTGGGCCGTTTTTGGTCGCGGGGCCCCAGGACCGTGAGAAACAATCCAGCACGAACGACTGGCCCCTGGGAAGTGGTCCAGAGCTCGCACGCGATTTGCCGTCTGCCGATGCGCCGTCAGGGCGCGGCTTCTTCGTTCGTTCGCTCACGCCCCCACCCCTCGCTGCTGCCTGGTGGCCCACCTCGTGTCCACTCCTTCGTCGGCCGAAGGGGCGGGAGGAGGATGGCAAGCTAGGTGCACCCTGACATCCTACCCCTCCAGCCCATCCCTTCCCATTGCGCTGATCAAAAAAAAAAAAAAAACATCGTATTATGCGTAATCAGAAGAGGGGAGCTGTGTACATCAAAGGTGGAGGAGGAGGAGGAGGAGGAGGAAGAGGAGCTGAAGGAGCTGAAGGGGGAGGAGAAGGAGGAGGAGGCGGAGGAGGAGGAGGAGGGAGGGGGGCGAGGAGAAACAGCAGCTGCAGGAGCAGGAGTGCGAGGGGCGGGAGGGGCGGGAGGAGCAGGAGGACCAGGCGAAGGAGGAAGAGGGGAAAGGAGCGGGCAGACAACGACGAGGAAGGACTCGGATCCAGAAAAGTGGCCCGCGTTGGGGCGAGAGCGCCTACCTGAACGACAGAAGCAGTACGCCGATCCTAAAATGAGGTGCGCGCTGAAGCGGGAGCACCATTTTCAACACCGAAGACGCTCAGATTGTAGAAAGCGCACTAAATTCAGAAAGGTATTGACAAGGCCTCCCCGACATGGCGTCCACCCGACCTCGTGCTAGTAGCGCTGAACCGTCAGGGGCTCGTACTGCTCGAGTTGGGAGCGCTGAGCCCCTCGGGGGATCAATACTCGCAGTCGCCCGACGCCGAACCCTGCGGGGCTCGCGCTGTGAGTTTTCTCATGTCCAGGTCTCGCATAGTTGAAACACGGCATGTGGTTTTTGAACTGTGGATCTGGTGTCCACGGTGGGTGGAAACCACGGCGCTGAAACCCCTGGGGCTCGTGCCAGCAGCGCGAACACTTCGGGGGTCGTGCTACTCAAGCTGGGGGCGCTGAACCCTTCGGGGCTCGTGCTCGCAGTCACCTGGCGCTGAACCCTTCGGGGCTCGTGCCATTAGCGCAGAACCCTGAGGTGGCATTCCTGCTGGGATGGCCGGCAAGGATGATGTCCAGGTAAAGGATATGATCGGGGAGGAGATTGTGGACTGTCTGGGGAAGCACGCCGACCCGAACATCGATACCCTGTTGAGCGACCTGGACCCGTCCCAGATTCCCCCCGAAGTAACGCGGCCATCTGTCGACGCCGCCATGGCGTTGGGGAGTTGATTCGCCAAGAAGTTCCAGATGACGGTGCGCGCCAAGGAGATAACGATGGACTTCATGGAGGCCTGCGCGCGTTTCGCATCCATGCTGCCCCCCATGCTCGCGCCTGCGGAGAGGCTCGTTGGGCATGATGTCGTGTCCAAGGTGAACCCTGGCTGGCCTTGCAGCGCATCACCAACAACTGAAACGTCAAGGCGTCGCGCAGAACCCCTTCACCACCGACGCCGACATCAGGTTTTTGCAGCTGGATTACACCATTCTGACGCACACGGGTTTAGTCCTGGTCGTAGACGGTCGCGTCAATGTGGCCGCGTACGCGGCAGACAGCGAAAACTTCGTGAGAGCCGCCAACCGCGTGATGAAGTGGGACCCAACGTCGTCCTCAGCGAGCTGCGCGCATTGGTGCCCGAGGACGCTGCGGGCGCGCGCGAGGAGGGGGTCCAGGGCGTGGCCGATCAAATCTGCCAGGGCTTGAAGGACACGTTCGACGGCAAGCCGGCGAATTTCGAAAAGCTCCGCGCTCTGGAGGCCCCTCTCGTCCTATGTTGTTCCCATCCTACTTACGGACCGCATCCCAGAAATAATTTCGAGCACCCGAGAAAGTGTCAAAAGAGTGTCGCAACAGTGTCGGGCGAGTGTCTCCCAGGGCCCGACACGTGGAAACCCTTGAGTTTCGTTACTTCTCTTGGCGCTCGAACTTGTTTCTGGTGATCAAGGCTAAAGTAGGCTGGTGCATCATAACTCTCGTCGCCGAAGCGCACAGCCAGAGCGTGCCAGCGTCGCAGGTTGGCGCCCCTCCGCCCGTGGACCCGGCGAGCCGACTGCGCGCCCCGGCCGCGGCGTCGTCGGGACTCTCGCAGGCCGCGGCCCCAGCCGCAGAACGGGCCGAAGAGGATGCGCACCGACGCCGCACTGGCGGAGGAGAGTTCCGAGGAGGATGGGGAGGGCGAACGAAGTGAACCCCACCCTCCCCCTCAGAAATGGGGGGGGGAGGGGGTAGGGTTCGCATGTGACCCCCCAAGGAGAGAGAACCCCCTAAGGAGGGAGAGAGAGAGAGAGAGAGAGCCCTCCGGCTGCGCAGCCGCGCACCAGCACCATCGCGTCCGGGGCGTCCAGCGCCAGGAAGGACGCCGCGTCCGCCTGGCTCAAGAAGAGGCCGCACTGGCTCAAGAAGAGGACCCTGGCGTCTGTCCTGAACAGCGCCCAGAGCCCGCACACGGCGGCCGAGAGTAAGTCTTCACGCTCGCGGGCCGCCCCAGAGGACATCGAGAGTTCCATGCGCCTGCTGCTCCAGCTTGCCGACGCCGCTGGCGTCGCGAGGCTTTAAGGCGGAGGCTCCGCGGTGCTCATGCACGAAGTGCCCACCGAGCACAAGGACGCGGTGTACAGGGACTTCCGATCACGCTTGGGGCTCACGCCCAAAGCTACAAACAAGAGGAAGGATGCACATGATGCTCGGGAGCCGTCGCCGGACTTCGACTTGGCAACCTTCGTGGACAAGGCGTCCCTTCTGAGTGACAGCACGAAGACCGCCGCCCGCTCCCAGGCACGGCGGGCGAACATGACTACCTACCAGACCACTACAACCCAACCCGAAGACCCGAATTTCGGGTTTGGGGGGGTAAGGGCTCCACATGTGTTTTTTCGATGTTTCCCGACCCCCCCCCACTGGAAATCGAGGGTAAATCTGAGCCTTCGGGTTGGGTTGGGGTGGTTTGGTGGGTGGTGAGAACACGGTGGCGCGTCCGCCTCGGCGAGCGCTCGCTGCGCACAGGGCTGCGGCACCAGTGTTTCCCCCAAGCAGTGCTTGCACAGAAGGGGCCCCCGCGGAAGTGGAAAGCTTTGGCGAAAGCTTCCCGCCGATTTTGGTACTCCAGATTTCGTAATAAAGTGAGGGGTGTCTCATTTCGGGGGGGTCTCTTCCAGGCCATCTTGGAGGCCCTGGGGGGTCTGGGGACGATGTTTTGGAGGGTTCTCCCACGGGGGAGGTCTGAAATGGCTTGTCTTGGAGGGTCCAGACCCCCTCCCTTTTATTACGAAATCTGGAGTAGCAGGCTGGGTTCCCGGGTTCCTGGGTTCCCGGCCAATGCTCCAGGGCCGACTTCGGTGCGTTCTGGGTTCCCCGCCTCCCGGGTTCCCGGTCGATCTCCCCAGCGAAAACCATGCACTGATCGGTTTTTTTTCTCTGGTGTGATTGATTCTTCTTTTCCTCGCAAACAAAGCCACAAACTACTAACGGCATATACGCTTCCCCTCACGGGGGCTATAGTCGACCCATTAAAACGGGAATGCGCAGTGTTGGCCGGCTGGGCAAATGTCACCACATTCCGGGAGAAGGGGGAGGGCAAATATCACCACATTTCTGTTTATTACTCCTTATTATTCTTCTTAGTATTCTTATTATTCTTCATATTATTATTATCATTATTATTCTTATCATTTTTATTATTATTATTCTTATTATTCTTCTTATTCTTATTATTAGTATTCCTCGTATTATTATTCTTATTATTCTTATTATTCTTATTATTATTATCATTCTTCTTAGTATAATTATTCTTAGTATTATTGTTCGTATTTATTATGTTTCTTCTTATTATTCTTCTTTCTTCTTCTTCTTCTTCTTCTCCTTCTTCTTTTTGTTCTCCCTCCATCTGGTGTGATAGACTTTACGCGGACTCGGCAAAGCGCGGGCACGCCCGTCCACGCGCTGCCGTCGCCTCTCCCCTTGGCTGCCAGAGACCGCGTGGGCACGCCGCTGCTCGACATCCGAGGCCGGAGGGGCCACCTTTCCCAATGGTCACCGCATCATCATCATCATCATCATCATCATCATCATCATCATCATCATCATCATCATCATCATCATCATCATCATCATCATCAGCGTCATCATCAGCGTCATCATCATCATCATCATCATCATCATCATCACCACCACCACCATCATCATCATCATCATCATCAGCAGCAGCAGCAGCAGCAGCATCATCATCATCATCATCACCACCATCATCATCATCATCATCATCATCATCATCATGATCATCATCACCACCACCATCATCATCATCGTCATCGTCATCATCATCATCATCATCATCATCCTCATCCTCATCCTGACCCTCATCCTCATCCTCATCCTATCCTCGTCATCATCCTCATCCTCATCATCATCATCGGCATCATCATCAGCAGCATCAGCATCAGCGTCATCATCAGCATCATCATCAGCAGCAGCATCAGCATCAGCATCATCATCAGCATCATCAGCAGCAGCATCAGCATCAGCATCAGCATCATCATCATCAGCAGCAGCATCAGCATCAGCATCAGCATCATCAGCAGCGGCATCAGCATCAGCATCAGCATCAGCATCATCATCAGCAGCAGCATCATCAGCAGCAGCATCAGCAGCAGCATCAGCATCAGCATCAGCATCATCATCATCAGCAGCATCCAATGGTCAGATCATCAGCATCATCATCATCATCATCATCATCATCATCATCATCATCAGCATCATCATCATCATCGGCATCATCATCAGCAGCATCAGCATCATCATCAGCATCAGCAGCAGCATCGTTAACATCGCGTGGATGCTTGCCTTACCAGACCGTTCACGGTGAGCCGACCCACGGTGAGGGATAACCCCGTCCCTGACCATGCTGCTTGGATGTCTGGTCTTACGCGCGCGTGCGCGAGCAAGGCGTCCAGGACTGTTAACGTCCTGCGCCAGTCTCGCAAACGATGCCATTCGAGCGGCCTTGTGCAAACGACGTGCTCGAAGGAGGGGGAGGGGGGGGCGCGTGGTGGCAGGGGAGGCGCGATTGAGAAGGGGGTGCAGGGAAGGGGAGGGAAGGGGAAGGGAAGTGATCGTTCGCCACGAAGTATATGCGGGATGGAAGGGAGGACAGAGCAGGCACGTGGGGGGGAGCGCGATCTTTGCATCCCCGTGCGCTTGCACCCCTCCTCCTCCCTCATCTCCTCCCCCTCTTTCTGTCGACTCCCTCCCTCTCTCCCTCCCTCCTTCCTAGCGTGCTCCCTCCGTCTCCTCTTCTTCGTCGTCGTCGTAGTCGTGGTCCTCCTTTTCCTCCTCCTCCTCCTGCTCACCCTTCCGTTGTCTCCCTCCCTCCCCCTTGCCCCCCCCTCCCCCTATCCATCCTTTCTGCCCCCCTGTTGCTCCCACTTTCTCCGCTCGCCTCCACATTCGTCCTCGCTCCCAACTCCGTCACAATTCTCCCCATTCCCCCCATTCCTGATCGACTCCATTCCCTGACTCTTCATGTCACTCCCCACTCCTCAGACCCTGAGATCCTGGCGACTCACTTTTTGCGAGCCGCACGTTTTCGCTCACGATCGGGCCCCAGGACCCTCTCAGATCGATCCGGCTCGAAAAATGGCGCAGAAAGATGGGGTCCAGGGGTCTGGTCGTGATATTTTTTCCGATGTTGCAGTTTTTTGGCAACGTCGGATCTCAGGGGGTGACAGGGCGCGGGACAGGGCGGGGGGGAAGGGGAGGTGGAGAAAGGGAGGCAGTGCAAGAGGGGGAGAGGGAGGAGAGGGAGCGTGGAGGAGGGGGGGGAGGGCCACCATGGGAACAGATCCACTCGCTTTGCACGCCACACGTGCCCGCCTCTCACTCGTGCTTCCACCTCCCTCCCAGGGACCGGGGTGGAGGTGAGGACCAGAATGTTGCACGCGATACGGATGCCAGCCTCCTGGATCCTCTGGGCACAGGTTCTTAGGGTCCACCCACCCAGCAAAAACCGCGCCGGCACCCCCACCACCCCGGACACCGCCAGCTTCCTGGAGCCTCTCGTGTGGGCTCTCTCGGGGACAGTTCGGGCCGCTCGCGTGAACTCTCCGATTCTCGTGGGTGGGGAAGGTGGGGGGGGGGGAGGGGGAACGTCTTGTGCCGTGGGGCCCTCGGGCCCCATTGCCGCCGCGGGTGCCAAGAGGGGGGGGGAGCATCTCCTGCCCCAGACCCCCGACGTCATGATTTTTTCATGACGTCGACCCCCCGAGGTCTCGACCCATTCCCTGGGACCGGTTTTTCGTCCTGAGTCGTTTTTTGACGGTCCCGAGGGCCGGTAAGGGCCCCCAAAGGCCGAAAATAATGAAAAACCTCCCGTCGTGATTTTTTCAGGACTCGAGGGGGGTCTGGGGCCGGGGGGCCCTCGGGCCGTCCTGCCGCCACGTGAGCCCCTCGGACGGAGGGGGTGGGTCGCCTGGGGGCCACCGGAGGCGCCCGCCGGGGGCCCCTTCTGGCCGGCAGGGCCCCGGGGGGGCGGCCGAGCGCCGCCTGCGCCGCAGCGCCCGCGCCCTCCGGCGCGGCGGCGGCGCTGCCCGCGCCCAGGGGCTGCGGCGCGGGGCTCCTCGCCGCTCCGGTGAGGTCGGGCCTGTCCCCCTAGAGGGGGGTTTTGGACGAGAAATGAAAAAAGACTCCAAAAATACTCCAAACATGCCCAAAACATAGTCAACAAGATCGTCCCCAGACCGCTTTCTGACTGTGTTCGAGTACTCCTCCTGTAGGAGGGACAGGCCCGTCTTCACGCTCCGGGGCTCCTCCTCGGCGCTGGCGGCCGGGCAGGACTCCTCGCGCGGGCGCGCCGCACGCGCTGAGAGGGGCGCGAGGCAGGCAGCAAGACAGACAGGGCACATCTGAGCTCGCGGGGTGCGGGCGAGAGTCTCTCCAGCTGCGAGGCCCGCGCGGAGGCGGCAGCCGGACCAGGGGAGAGCCGTGCTCGAGGGCGACGCGAAGCACGAGCGAGGCTCCCTGACTGGAGGCCTCCCAGATGGGGTCCGAATAGACGGGGTCGGAGGATCGCGCCGCAACGCTGATGCATCGGCGATGCATCGGCGATGCATCGGCGGTGCATCAACGACGCTGGCGTGCAGAACATCGGGCTCCACATCGAGCCGCACCGTCGATGCATCGGCGATGCGGCACGATCCTCCGACCCCATCTGTCGGCTACACGTAAGAGTGACCCTGGGTAAGAGTGACCTTTGGTGCGCGGCTTTGGGGGGGCCGCGGGGAGGCCAAATCTAGGCGCGCTAGCCGCTGCTACCGCGTCGTGTTCGGCCATCTGGGGGCCCATCAGTGCCCGCACGAAAGGTCACTCCGGCGAAAGGTCACTCTTACGTCTAATCGAATCTGCTCCAACCGCCTCTGGGAGGCCCCGACCGGCCGCTTGCGGCGCAGGCACGCTGCGCTGGGAAGAGCACGCGACGGCGGGGGGGCGCTGCGGCTCCCGGGGCCGGCGGCCGCTGCTCTGCTGCTGCTCGCGCGGCCGCCCGCCGCGCCGCGGCTGCTGGCGCCGCGGGCTCCTGGGCGCGGCCGGCCAGGAGACCCCCCACGCGGGTGCTGGTGCTGGCGTTTCGTAAACGCCCAGGGCCGTTTCGCAAACGCCAGTTATCCGGTCCGGGTGGCTTTTCCTCCCTTGATGGAGGTGCTGCTGCCACTGTGACCCTTCCTCCTCCAGGTGGCCATGCCGCCCCCGCCTCGCGGGCTTGAAGTTACACGATCTGAGTACTGCTCTCCTCCCTCCCCTGACTCCGTACTCGAGGTGTCCAGCCCCCTCCGCGTCCTACTTCTTACGCGCAGGTTTGGGCCGAGCTGAGTTGTCCGACAGGTGTTTGCAATATGATTGTTTTCGGTGCTTCAAGACGGTGTTCCCGTTGCAGCGTGGGCCTTATTTTCGGATCAGCGCGCTGCTTCTGTCGTTCAGAGTGGCGCTCTCGCCCCAGCGCGGGCCACTTTTCTGCATCCGGGTCATTTTTCGGGGTCGTCGCCCCCATTTGTTCCCCTCCTCCGCCTTCCCCCGGTCATCCCGCTCTCCTGCTCCTTGCACTCGTTCCACTCCAACTCCTGCTGCTGCTACTCGTACGGCAAGCGCCCGCGGATAGAGAAACATCAGCGCAATGGTAAGGGATGGGGGAGATCGGGAGCGGCCAAGAGGGGGGTGTCCAAGAGGGGGGGGTGCAAATCATGACCGGCGGCATGTGCGCGGCCCAGCGGGGGGGCCTGGGACGTAATAAAATAAGAAGAGGCGCCATGAAATCTGAGGAAAAACCATGGTCCGCGCCATGAAATCCAGCCCCCCCTAGTCATCACCCCCCTCTTTTCCGCTCCCGAGGAGAGGGATATGATGTCTGACACTGCGCGGGCGCACCCAGCTTGACCCTGCCTCTCTTCCTTCTGCCGACGCCCGCCTGCCGTCCAGCTCCCCTGGCAGGCGGCAGTGCGGGCCTGAAGGAGTTGCGGCTGCGACGGCGGCCGCCTGGCAGCACGAACGCGTGGGCGGAGGTAGACGGCAGGCAGGGCTGGCGAGATGGACAACTGGGACGATGATGCGGACCGAGAGTAGGTTTAGAATCCGGACTGACGTGTACGTCTAGTGGGTCTCGTTCTCCGAAGGTCGTGATCGAGATCAGGAGCAAGCGAGAACATCAGCAAGCGTGGACACCAAACTGTTTGAAAATGCATTCGATGCGCAATGTGTGCGGCGCACTGTGTGTGTATTAAATCATATACAACGTGTGCAATTTGCACATGATGAAACATCTGCGGTGCAATCTACGCGGCGCAGTCTACGCGATGCTGCAAACGTGGTCGGATATAAGTGGTGCAACATGTGGCAGGTGCAAACATGTGATGCCATCTATTCGGCGCCATGTATGCGACGCAATCCACGTGGTGCACCCTACGGGGTTCAATATGCTACTGCGGGGGCGCAATCTGTGGGGTACAAGAAACGCGGTGCAGGCTATGCAGTGTATGTTGTACGATGCAGCGCGTGCGCGGTGCAAACTGTGCGATGCAAGCTGCGTGGTACCGTCTACGAGGAGCATCTCACCCTGCCGAACTTGGAGTTTTCAACTCCACTGCTCGCGCAATCATCCCACCCACCCACCCGCAACGTGGCGTACAAAACCCATGCGGCGGCGATTGCGATGACTGCTCGGCGCTGGCTGACACTCTGCTGCGGCCGCGCGAGCGCGCGCAGGCTCGCGCGCAGAGCGGCCAGATAGTCTGGCGCGACCGACGCGGCGGCTGTGGCGCTGACCGCTGAGCATTTCCGAGCGCGTCTCGCAGGCCGCGCTCACGCGCGGGCACTTCAGTCCGAGTCGGTGACTCGGGCGGGCGCGGTATCATGGCGACGTCGACAACGGCAGCCACGATGATGATAGTAGCGATGCTGGTGACGATGATGACAATGACGAAAGCAAAGCCAATGACGGCACCGATGCTGACCACGCCGATGGCGATGATGGTGTCCACGCGTCGGTGATGAAGGCTTGGGGAAGATTTCGACATGCGCGCACGGCCGATGCGCGCGAGTGGCCCGCATGGCATTATCTAACACGGATCGTGCCCCCCACCCCAGCACGCACGCAAGGGCGCTCGAACGATTGCGACATGCGCGCGCGAGAGGCTCGTTTGGTCGTCCTTGACGAAAG
>CAUYUJ010001638.1:76416-98682 GCA_963575745.1 Prorocentrum cordatum
TTACTACTACTACTACTACTACTGACTACTATTCTCTACTACTCTACTACTGCTACTTACTACTACTAACTACTACTGCGACTACTACTACTACTACTACTACTACTACTACTACTACTACTACTACTACTACTACCACTACTACTGCTACTACTACTACTCTGTCAACGACTACTACTTCTACTGCTACCACCACTACTACAACCACTGCTACCACCATCACTTCTACTTCTACTACTTCTTCTACGACTACTGCTACTACTACTACTACTACTACTACTACTGCTACTACTACTACTGCTACTACTACTACTACTACTACGTCTATTACTACTACGACTACTACTACTAACTACTACTACTACTATTACTACTACTACTACTACTACTACTACTACTACTACTACTACTACTACTACTACTACTACTACTACTACTACTACTACTACTACTACTACTACTACTACTATTACTACTACTCCTACTACTGCTACTACTACTACTACTACTACTACGACTACGACTACGGTTACGACTACGACTACGACTACGACTACTACTACGACTACTACGACGACCACTACTACCACTACTACTACTATTACTACTACTACTACTACTACTACTACTACTACTACTACTACTACGACTACTACTACGATTACGACTTCTACTACTACGACCACTACTACTACTACTACTACGAGGACTACCACTACCACTACCACGACGACTACTACCACGACCACGATTGAAACTACTACTTCTACTACTGCTTCTAGATCTACTACGATTACGACTTTGACTACTACGACTTCTTCCCCACATCCAAAGTAGGGTTCTTGTTTTCTCTGGACACCCCGCGCAGGAACAGGAACACACACACACACACTCACACTCACTCACACTCTCTCATCATCAACCTCATCACCATCATCGATGATGCTCTCTCACATGCTTAGTCACTCACATACTCATCATCATCATCACTCGCACTCTCTCACACGCTCACGAACATCATCATCATCATCATCATCGGCATCGGCATCATCCTCATTCAAACATCATCATCGCCACCACCACTCACAATCAATCATCATCCTCTTCACCACTCATCTTCACCAGCACTCATCATCCTCATCCTCATCATCGTTGAGTAAAGTGTGAGGAAATCTCCGGCGGGAGCCCCCTCCCTATGGGGCCCGCAGATCATGTTGGTAATCCGAGCGGGCCATCGGAATCCTGTAACTGTCGTCACTTTTGAGCTCCCCAGGCCTGAAAATGGAGGAAATCTCAGGCGGGAGCCTCGTCTGTGAGTGAATTGGGAGGAAGTCTCAGGCGGGAGCTCCCTCCCTATGGGGCCCGCAGATCATGTTGGTAATCCGAGCGGGTCATCGGAATCCTGTAACTGTCGTCACTTTTGGGCTCCTCAAGCCTGAATCTGGAGGAAGTCTCAGGCGGGAGCCTCGTCTGTGAGTAAATTGTGAGGAAGGCTCAGGCGGGAGCCCCCTCCCTATGGGGCCCGCAGATCATGTTGGTAATCCGAGCGGGTCATCGGAATCCTGTAACTGTCGTCACTTTTGAGCTCCCCAGGCCTGAAAATGGAGGAAGTCTCAGGCGGGAGCCTCGTCTGTGAGTGAATTGGGAGGAAGTCTCAGGCGGGAGCTCCCTCCCCATGGGGCCCGCAGATCATGTTGGTAATCCGAGCGGGTCATCGGAATCCTGTAACTGTCGTCACTTCTGGGCTCCTCAAGCCTGAATTTGGAGGAAGTCTCAGGCGGGAGCCTCGTCTGTGAGTGAATTCTGAGGAAGGCTCAGGCGGGAGCCCCCTCCCTATGGGGCCCGCAGATCATGTTGGTAATCACCGCTTTTTTTTCGTAGGCAGCAGAACGGACGGCGACGCCGAGGCAGCAAAGTGTTCAGTGCGCGCCCAACCCGTCGGAACAACTCCTCGGGGCGAGCGCGCGGCGATCGGCGTCGCCCAGCGCGTCGCCCGTCAGAACAACTCTTCAGGGCGATCGCGCCGGCGCGGCGCCTCACCGCGCCGGCCGGGCCGCCGCGCCCAGCGCCTCAATGTCCGCAGTGTAGACGGCTGCGACTGCGTCGAGGAGTTCGCCCGCCTCCTCCTCCGTGATGTGGAAACGCACCGCCTGCTCCCCGGAGAACCAGTCACAGCGACGAGCGAGCTCCCCGGCAACCGGCATCATGCGCTGCCCGGCCAGCTTCTCAGGAGCCGTGGACATGCCCCGGCGGGCGTACGTGTTGAAAAACGCGAGCCGCTCCTGCGCCCCCATCTCGAACCATCTCCCGCCGGCGAGAAGGTTCAAGCGCTTCCCGTGGAGGCCAATGAACTTCCTCTCGCCCGCCGCGGTCAGCAACTTGGGCTTGGGGTCTCCAATGCGCTCACGGCAAGCCGCCGTCTGCTTGAACTCGGCCAGGAAAACGCGCAGCAGGTGCGCAGCTGCAGAGAAGTCTTGCCTCTGGATGGCGTGGGGGGCCACGCCGGGCTCCCATGCATCGGTGCTCTGTCGGTCCGGCAAGGGCATCGACCTGTCGGTGACCTCGAGGCCGTGCAAGTAGACCTTTGACACGTGGGCAATGTGCCGGCGCGACGCCTCAGACAGCATCGGGGCAGGCGTTGGAGATACCAGAGGCGTGTCGAAATCGAGGTTCGGCGGCGGCTCAGCGAGCCTCGCCCTCTTCGGTACATCCTCTCCGGCCACGGCGGACGCAGCGGCGAGCCCTGGCGACACGAGCGGCGGGGCGGGCTTGGGAGCAGCCACCGGCGACCGAGGTGCAGCCGACGCGGCGAAGGGCGGCGCCTCGCGGGCGGCCCTCTGCGGCGGCTCCGCGGCAGGCGCAGCGGCGAGCCCCGGCGACGCGGGCGGCGGGGCGGCCTTGGGAGCAGCCACTGGCGGCCCAGGCGCAGCCGACTCGGCGAAGGGCGACGCCGCGCAGGCGACCCGCTGCGGCAGCTCCGCGGCAGGGGCGCGCTTGGCGGCGATGTGCGTCGGGCCCGCCTCGGCCACTGCGGCCGCGGCGGCGAGTCTCTGCGGCGGGGGCGGCGAGGCGAATTGGGAGGCAGCCGCTGGCGCACCGAGCGCAGTCGGCAGTGACCCGGGGCCCCGGTGCGACGCCGCGGTAGGCGGCAAGACCCGCTCACGCTGCTGCTGCGGATGGGGCTGCCCATGCTGCGCCGCCGCCGCCGCCGCCGGGCGCGCGGCGGCGCCCCGTTCCTCGCCTGGCAGCTCGCGGCAGCCAGAGCGGCAGAGCTGGGCTTCGTGCTGCCTTCCGCCTGAGCGCGGCTGCGCCTCGCTCGAAGCCCGCGGGGTTGTCCCAACGGCTTGGTCTTGCGCGCCAACGGCTCGCGGGGTTGTCCCGACAGCCTGGCCCGCGGGGTTGTCCCAACGGCTGCGCGACGTGACCAGTAGAGAACGCGCCTGTGCTGGCCGTGGCGGCGACGGCGCCGAGGAACATCGACATGCGCGCTCATGCAACAGGAAGGGGAGGAGGTGGCGGGGCGCGGAACAAACAGGGGGGCGAGGATGGGGACAACGTAAGGAGTGGAAGGGGGCCCGCGCCAAGGCGAGAGGAAATATACGCAGAAGAGACAGCCAGGACGCCTCACCAACCACGAGGACGACGGTGATGGTTTTTTCCAGATTCGCCCAGAGGATTCTTATGTGGGGTTCTTCCGTCGGAGTAATTTTTCTTCTTCCATTATTACTACGATTACTACTACTATTACTACTACTACTACTACTACTACTACTACTACTACTACTACTACTACTACTACTACTACTACTGCCACGACTACGACGACTACTAATACAACTACTACCACCACTACTACTACACTAGTACGGCTACTACTTCTACTACTACTACTACTACTACTACTGCTGCTGCTGCTACTACTACTACTACTACTACTACTACTACTACTACTACTACTACGACTACTATTACGACTCCTAAGACTATTACGACTACTTCTACTACTACTACTACTACTACTACTACTACTACTACTACTACTACTACTACTACTACTACTACTACTACTACTACTACTACTACTACTACTACTACTACTACTACTACTACTACTACTACTACTACTACTACTACTACTACTACTACTACTACTACTACTACTACTACTACTACTACTTTACTACTACTACTACTACTACTATTATTACTACTACTACTAATACTACTACTACTACTACTACTACTACTACTACTACTACTACTACTACCACTACTACTACTACTACTACTACTACTACTACTAATAATAATAATAATACTAATACTAATACTAATACTAATACTAATACTACTACGAATGAAAATAATTACTCCGACGGAAGGACCCCACATGAGAATCCTCTGGGCGAATCTGGAAAAAGCCCTCACCGTCGTCCTCGTGGTTGGTGAAGCGTCCTGGCTGTCTCTTCTGCGTATATTTCTTCTCGCCCTGGCGCGGGCCCTCCCCCCGCTCCCTACGTTACCCCCGACCTCGCCCTCCTGTTTTGGCTCCGGACATTCAGGAAGTGGCCCTGGAGTTGTGTTCTGGGAACACGAAGAACACGAAGTGGCCTACAGTTGGTTCCGGGCGTTCAGGAAGTGGCCCGGGAGTGATGTTCTGGGAGCACGAAGAACACGAAGTGGCCTACAGTTGGCTCCGGGCATTCAAAATGTGGCCTGGGAATGGCGTTCTGGCAGCGCGAGAGCCCAAAAGTGGCGACAGTTATAAGAATTAGACGACCCGCTCGGATTAGTAACATGATCCGCGGGCCCCACAGGGAGGGGGTTCCCGCTTGAAACTTCCTCGCAATTCACTCACAAATGTGGCCTGGGAATGGCGTTCTGGCAGCGCGAGAGCCCAAAAGTGGCGACAGGTATACGAATTGGATGACCCGCTCGGATTAATAACATGATCCGCGGGCCCCATAGGGGGGGGGGCTCCCGCTTGAGACTTCCTCGCAATTCACTCACAGATGTGGCCTGGGAATGGCGGTCTGGCAGCGCGAGGGCCCAAAAGTGGCGACAGATACAGGAATTGGATGACCCGCTCGGATTAGTAACATGATCCGCGGGCGGGCCCCATAGGGAGGGGGCTCCCACTTGAGACTTCGTCGCAATTCACTCACAGACGAGGCCCAAGGCGAGTGAGTGAGTGAGTCAATGAGTGAGTGAGTGAGTGACTGACTGACTGACTGACTGGTGATGATGATGATGATCATCACACTCTCCCACGCGCGCACTCATCATCATCATCATCATCATCATCATCATCATCATCATCATCATCATCATCATCATATGTGAGTGCTGATGAGTCAGTCAGTGAGTGAGTGAGTGAGTGAGTGAGTGAGTGAGTGTGTGAGGGATGACGAGTGAGTGAGTGAATGAGGAATGAGTGATGATGATGATGGTGGGTTCCTGTTCCTGCGCGGGGTGTCCAGAGAAAACAAGAACCCCACTTTGGATGTGGAGAATAATACTTCGACTACTACTACTACTACTACTACTACTACTACTACTGCTGCTGCTGCTGCTGCTGCTGCTGCTGCTGCTGCTGCTGCTGCTGCTGCTGCTGCTGCTACCTACTACTACTACTACTACTACTACTACTACTACTACTACTACTACTACTACTACGACTACTGCTACTACTACTACTACTATTACTACTGCTACTACTGGCACTACTACTACTACTACGCTACTACTACTACTACTACTACTACTCAAACAAACTCCTCCTCCTCCGCCTCCCTCCCTCCCCCTCCCTCCTCCTCCTGCTGCTGCTGCTACTGCTGCTGGCTACTACTACTACTACTACTACTACTACTACTACTACGTATTACTACTACTACTCTACTACTACTATCTACTATACTACTACTACTCTACTACTAACTACTATTTACTACTATACTACTATACTACTACTACTACTACTACTTACTACTACTACTACTACTGACTACTACTTCTTGCTATTACTCATACTACTTCCTACTACTCCTACTACTACTAACTACTACTACTACTACTACTACTAACTACTACTACTAAACTACTAACTACTAGTGCTACTACTAACTACTACTACCACCCACCACCGCCACCACGACCACCACCACCACCAACCACCACCACAACGACTACTACTACTACTACTACTACTACTACTACTACTACTGACTACTAACTATACTAACGACTAACGACTACGACTACGACTACGACTACGACTACCGACTACGCTACGACTACGACTACGACTACGATACGACTACTACTACTACTACTACTAACTACTACTAACTACTATACGTACTACTACTATTATTAACTACGACTTACGACTACGACTACGACTACGACTACGACCTACGAACTACGACTTACGACTACGAACTACGACTAGGACGACTACGACTAAACGCTACGACTACGACGACTACTACTACTACGACGACGACGACGACCACGACGACGACGACGACGACGCCGACGACGACTACTACTACTACTACGACTACTAGCTACTACTACTACGACTACGACTACTACTACTACTACTACTACTACTACTACTACTACTACTACTACTACTACTATACTATACTACTACTACTACTACTACTACTACTACTACTACTACTACTACTACTACTAACTCACACGACTACTACTACTACTAACTACTAACTACTACTACTACTTGTAATTTTACTTGTACTTACTACTTGTACTCTACTACTACTACTACTACTACTACTATACTACTATCTCTACTACTACCTAACCCCATCTCTCCTCCTCCTCCTCCTCCTCCTCCTCCTCTCCTCCTCCTCCTCTTCCTCCTCCTCCTCCTCCTCCCTCTCCTCCTCCTCAACCTCCGCCCCTCCTCCTTGTCCTCATCCTCCTCCTCCTCCTCCTCGTCCTCCTCCTCCTCCTCCTCCTCCTCCTCCTCCTCCTCCTCCTCCTCCTCTTCCTCCCTATAATATTTCTCCTCTTCCTCCTCCTCCCTCCACCCCTCCCTTCCTCCCTCCCTCCGTCCTTCCCTCTCCCCTTTATCCCATCGACGCCGACGACGACGACGACAATGACGTCGACGACGACGACAACGACGACGACGACGACAAAGGCAGCGGCGGCGGCGGCGGCGTCGGCAACGAGGAGTAACGAGGGGCACCGCGCCACCCGCGTCCGTGCTGGCGCTGGCGGGGGCCCGGCCGACGCCGCGCAGCAACACCCTGGGGGGGGGCCAGGCGAGGAGGAGCAGGAGGGAGGAGAGAGAGGAGAGAGAGGGAGAGGGAGAGGAGGAGGGGCCAAAGACCAGGCGGGCGACGCGGACGACGACGGACGACGACGGACGACGACGACCGACGAAGAACGATGGTAAACGAACGAAGGACAAATGCGCACCCTGGCCAGCCGGCCTGAGCGCACCCGCGGCCGCCCCGCCCCGGTCCAGCTGCAGCTCCTCCTCGGAGCCCTCGGCGGGCTCGTCGCACAGAGGCAGCGAGGCCTGGCGCCGATGACGACGACGAAGACGACGACGACGACGAACGACGACGACGACGACGAGGAATAATGGGGAAGGAACAGGGTAAGAGCGCGGAGGGATGATGATGCACACCACGAGGGCGAAGAAACCATTTCATTCTCTGCGGATCCTTTGGAAAAGCGGCTTGCAGCCCACTAGTAATTACTACGCCTCCTCCAATTAGCTGCACACATCGGGACTTTCTCCCTCCTCCAACTCCTCTCTCCTCTTCGTCATCCGTCTGATAATATATGTAGCATTCCTTCCCTCCTCCTCCTCCTCCTCCTCCTCCAGAGAGAGAGAGAGAGAGAACAACACAAATCCTGGCGCTTGCACTCGCCTCGCACGGCCCTGGGGGGGGGGAGGAGGAAGCCTCCTCCAGGAGCGGAGGGTGCGGACCCGACCCATCTGCCCCGCAGCGCGCGGCCTCTCCGAGGCCAAGCGGGCAGACGCCGGTCGGGCCCGTGGGGGAGCACCACCCCCCCCCACACCCCCAGGGCGGGTAGGGCGGGCCAACGACAGCTCGTGGTCACTATGGACCAGAAGAGAGGGCCCCATTGGGCACGTGAACGCAGCAGGCCGCTATGGGCCGCAACGAAGCCACTATGGGCCGCAAGGAAGCCACTATGGGCCGAGCGAAGCCCCCAGAGGGCGGAGGGCCGAAACCCGACACACGGCACGGTATTTATATCCCGCCCCAGTGCCAGGCGGAGGAAGCACGGCACGGCACAGCACCACACGACGCGAGCGGGAGGCGGAAGAGGGTCGACCAGCGCGCGGCCGACCAGCCGAGCGAGGGCGCCCCCGCGGCCAGCCGCGGGGTCGTTCACAGCGCGGGCGGATTTGTGCCAAGCAATAACTTCGTTATTCCGACCCCACAAATCCTGGCGCTTGCACTCGCCTCGCACGGCCCTGGGGGGGGGGGAGGAGGAAGCCTCCCCCAGGAGCGGAGGGTGCGGACCCGACCCATCTGCCCCGCAGCGCGCGGCCTCTCCGAGGCCAAGCGGGCAGACGCCGGTCGGGCCCGTGGGGGAGCACCACCCACTGCAACGGCGCTCCCGCGGGCCACGCCCGGCGCTGCCACCCACTGCCCCCGCGTGCCGGGGGTGCGCCCACGTGTGTGCCGTGCAGACACGACCACCAGACTGCGCGGGGTGCTCAGCCATCGCCATCGTCGCTGGACGACTCTGCCAAATGGGCTTCCGCGACCGACTGCCGCTCGAGCCGGGAAACGTTAAGGTATTTCATCCACGCGGGCTGATGCCAGCCGCCCGCGCGAAGAAGGTCGGTGACCGGTCCGCCCCTGGCAGCGATGTCCTGCGCGTGCCCGCGCCTGAACGCGTGAGTGCCGAATGATTCCGCGTCGTGGCGCCCCATTTCGCCCAGCGCGCGGCGCAGCCGAGCACGTGCCGCGCCTGGGGACCACGCAGCCCAGATGGGCTGATGAGCTGGCTCGCCAACTAGCCAGGCCCCAAGAACGTGTACGGGACAGGTGACCGCGCACTCGTCGCACCAGCACTGCCGTGCCATCACCGAGCGGCTCTCGCGGTTCTTTCTCCTGGAGAGGTGCAGCTCGATCTTTTGATCGCCGACGACGAACGCGGAGGCCACGCAAGCCGCGGCCGCGCCATCTTCAACCCGCACCGCGGGCAGGGCCTCCGAGGGTAGCCGAAGGAGGAATGCGTAGGCCGCCAGGCACAACATGGCGAAACGGCGACCCTCGTCACTGACGCGCAGGTGCGACACCAGACGGGCGACGTCGCGGCCCTGAAGGGCCATGCGCGCCTTCGCCTGCCAGCCCGAACGCTTCTCGATGGCGTTCTTAGCGGCGCGAACCGCCGGGTGCCTGAAGACTTACCACGGGCCTTGCGCGCCAACTGCCGCCGCGGGCGGACGCGCGCGTTGCCGGAAGATGAGAGGCGGGCGCGCGCCGGCATGCCACGAGGCACGCCTTCTTCACGTAAGTCACATAATTGCTGAAGGTCCCGGCGCACCTGAAGGTCGTGGACCACAGAAGCAGCCCCTCCAGGGTGGGCGGCAGTTCCTTCCCCCGTCGCTTTAAGACGCCCCTTGCGAATGTAACCCAGCACTCGAACCCGCTGCTGAGCGCGGGCAATGAGCGCGGGCATGCGCCCAGGAGAGCGCTCACCCGGGCCCTGCGCGCCCACGCTTTACCGGCCGCCGAGGAGGTGATGAGGGCTCTGGCCCGAGCAGCTTCGGCCCGCGGCCCGCGCATGTCACGCCGACCCTCGCGCCCAGCGACTGAGAGCGCCCACCGGACCGCGGACGCGGGGTCCTCCGGGGGAGCTGCATGCGCCCTGCCGCTGTCCTGGCGCCCGCGTTTAGCGCTGCGAGCGACATGCCGCAATTTCGCGCGCGCACCGTGGAGGATGACGAGACGGATTCGCTCGAGGGCGACCGCGTCGCGATGTCGGTCCTGCGACGGCCGACAAGGGGGGGGCCCGCGACGAACGCGGAACGCGCAAGCAGACCTGGGGGCAATCCCGGGCGACGGGGCGGGCGCAGGAGAAGCGCCCGCGCTGCCCCTGCCCAGCGCGGCTGGCGCGCCGCCGCGCTGGGCTGCCGCGATAGCCGCGCGGACCACCTCGCGGGCGTCGCAAGATAATGCCGCGGCGCCCCTGAAGTCTGCCAGGGTGACGCCAACCAAATCGCTCACGGCGTCGGCGCCGTTATCGGCAAGCAGCTCGGCAGCGGCGAACACAGGAAGAGGGCGTGCCTCAGGGCAAACCGCGCGAAGCTGAGCGAGCAATCCAGCCAGCGCCATCGCGCGAACACCGATGACATTCTCCAGGTGCGCCGACAAACCAGAGATGCCCTCGCGCGCCCACAGGCGAAGCGCGACCGCGACGTGCGCGAGGGAGGACGCCAACCCCTGCCCGACCTGGCGGGCGCACCCTGACCGATGAGTGAAGGCCAGATCCATTGCACGCACGCCCAGCGCCCGAGCCGGTCATGGCCGGCGATGAGGAAGCCACGCGCTCGGATCGAACCAGGCATCGTCCAGCACCGGAGGAATCCACTCCGCCCCCAAGCGATACAGCAGGGAATATGACTCGCGCGACGGCAGGTCGGCGATGTTGTCCACCGACGCCACACGCTGAACGTGCAGATTGCAATTCGCATCCAGCGCCATGCGCCAGATTGAGTGGACCAGGCAATTGTGGTCAAACTGCTTCGCCGCACCGGACCGGACGGCCCACTCGCTGCCTGAATTATCCGAAAAGATGTTCACGCATCGGCCCGACAGGAGCGGCTCAAAGGTGGCCAGGCCCAGCGCGATGCTGAGCACCTCCAGACCGCCGATTTGATTGTCGCGCCTTTCCCTGAAGAGCCGAAGCAGAGGCTCAGGCGGGGCGACATCGGTGAAGACAATGCGCCCGTCAATGAAAAGAACCGCGGCCACTCTAGCTGGATTCCCCCGCGCGTCGGAGAGCAATTGGACAGACCTGGTGTCTGGCGCCTGCCACTCCCGCGTCGTGGTGAAATTTCTGGCGAGCGCTTCGTGCCACCATTGCAGGCAGACTCGCAGGTGCGCCGGGATACTAGGATGGCGCGCCCTTGCGTGCTCAAACAACGGCGGGAGCAGCGCGCGCCCGAACCGCCCGAAGGTGTGGGAGGCAGCCCAACAGAAGCGGCCTGCCAACTTGGACGCGCGCCCGCGCTCGAGCGCGCCCTCTTGAAGAGCAGCAGCGATCTCGGCGCGCCACCGGGCGCGCTTCTCCGGCAGCGGCCAGCACACGAGGCCACGCTCGTCAATCGCCACAGACAAGCCCAGGACCCCGAGCGGATTGCCGAACAGCAGCTTACCGTCGGCCACAGCGCTCGGGCCCAGAATGATTCTTACCAGTTCGGCGAACTGTCGCATTGCGTCGCGCAGCCCTTTCTTACGTTCGGGGCAGAAGAAGTCGTCCACATATCTGAGGACGGGGACGAAAATGAGCCTGCGGCCCAGCGCTGACAGCATCGCGCCGATGCGCTCCCAGCTGTGAACGGAGGAAGTCGCTCCGAATGGGGCGGCGAAGTGCTGAGCCACGTAGACGCATGTGCCCACGAGGAACGCGACCCATGCGAGGGCGCGATGTTCCGGCAACAGCGGCACGCGCCGGAACGCGGCGTCTATGTCCGCCTTCCAGAGCCCGGGCGCTTCGCCCACGCGCGTCACAAATGCCTTGCAAGTGCCAAACAGAGCGTCGATGGCTTCATGGCCGAGACGCTCCGTCGGCTGCGACGCCGCGTTGATACGAGAGCGCGACATATCATCTACGAGCCGCAGCTTCTCGGACCCGTCCTCTCTCGACTGCCGGACGCCGAACCGCGGCGACAAAACCGCACCGTCGAGCTCGACCGCGCTGAGCGGCGCGGGATGGCTCATTCGGCCGAGCTCCGCTTCGGCGATAGTTTTGGTGAGAATCACGGCGGAGTCGCTAGACTCCTTGAGCGTGCCGAGCAGCGCGGCGTTGCCTCGCTCCGCGCCCGCGGCCAAGTCCGGCAGGCTGAGCGGTACAGGGAAAGATTCCGGACGCCCGTTCCCCGTGCACGGGAGAGGGCCCACGAGAGGCGCGCCGCGCCGAAAGACTTCCACGCAGGCCGCGTCCTCGTAACCGATTTCGTCGAGCAGTTCGACGAGAAGAGGGCCGTTGATCGACCCTGCGATTGTGCGCACATGGGCATCGCAGCCCGCGAACCAGGCCGCCGTCGCTCCAGAGGCGCGTAGCTCGGCGTCCCTGGCCCGAATTCGCTCGAGAGTCGCTCGCCGCTCACGGCACACCTGCCGCTCCGAGCGCGCAGCAATCCAATCGATCGCCGCCAAAACATCGCCGGGCACCACCACGGCCTTTTCAAAGGCCTCTTTGTCCTCGAAGGAGTGAGAACGGGAGAGGACCTCTTCAAGAAAGGCGAGCTTAGGCGCTTCCTCAGCAGACGCAGGCGACGGCAGGTGACAGCAGCCGGCAGTGGCCAGCGCGCAACCGCGTGCATTGCAACTCGAGGCAGCATTCTGCCGGGCGCGCGAGCCCGCGAGCGTCGCGCGCCACAACGCGCAGCGCCTGATAATCCCATGTGGCAGCGATACTGGGCCCCATCGCATCCTGCGCTTTGCGAGCGCGAGCGCTCGAGCCTGCCGGGGGCGTTCGCGCGCCTCCTGGCCCAGCGGGCGGGCGGCCCTCGCGTCGCGAACGGACCGCGAGTGTTGACTGGCACCCAAGCCCTGGACGACGCGGCAACAACGCGGCGCCCTCCTGCCAGCGCGCGCGCGCGCGCCTGCGGGTCCCACGGGACGGTGGCTGAGGTTGGCGCCCATTCGTTGTTATTCAATGCCAACGTGGCGCGCGATGCACGTCCTCATCGGCGCGCGTCCCGCACATCGCCGCGCGCCGCGGGCTGCGCGTGCCTCCGGCGGGCGTCAGGCGCGCGGCTTCTTCTGAGGAGAATACACCGTTCGCGAATCCCAGGAGCGCTTGTTGTAATCCCCGCGATAGGATCGGGACTGCCACCCGTCGGCTCTGGAATCGCGGTCGTTCTTCCAGGAAGTGACGGCGGCGCCCCCCGCGGCTCCCACGGCGCCCGCGGCGCTCGCGGCGCTCGCACTCTGCCCGCGCGCTGCCGCGGCGCTTTTCCCTGCACCCTTGCCGGCCGGCGCGGCAACCTGCGCGACAGCGGTGGCGCAACGCGAACAAGGGATTCGGCGACGCGGCCTTAAGAGCCCGATCATATTCCGCTTCCGCCGCGCGGAGCAGCCCGACGTCAAGCGACAGCGCCGCAACGTTCACCTGCGCGCCGACGCGCGCCCGAGAATAACGCGCCGAAGCATGGCGCGGAGCTGCGGCCTGGAAGCCTGCCGCGCCGGCGGCGGCACGCTCGGCCCACGTCCTCCGCACAAGGCGGTCGTAGACCAAGGCAACCTGGGCCTACCGTCCCTGCAGGGGGGCATCCAGTGCAACCTGGGCAAGCGCGCCCACTTCGGCGACCAGCGGACGGGCGCCAATGTCGACTCGCCTGGAGAACAACGTGTTTGTGAGCCATGGCGCTCGTGTACGAAATCTGATCAGTGACCGCGGCCGCCACGCTCCACGCGTCGTAAGCTTGGTGCCATGGCGTCCACGCCAGAAGCGGCTGGCTCTCCGCCGCGGTTCCCCGTCCGAACGCTCTGGCCAACGCGGCCGCCTCTTTCGACTCGGGCTCGTCATCGTCGGGAGAGCCGCCCGCGCCGCGCGCGCAAAGCGGCTGGAACTTCGCGAGCTCAGTATAAATGAACGGGCGCGCGATTCCCCTGGATTTCGCGCGCTGCACCTCGGTGGCCAGCGCATCGGTCTTCGCTGCCTGAGCGAACGATGGAAACGCGCCAGCGCGCCGGGGCGAAGCCGCGCGGCAGCCTCGGCCACAGGGACTCCGGAAGGTCCCTCAAGCTGATCTGGGCCAGGCCAGCGCCGATGTCGACATGCTCTCCCTTCGGCGGGAGCCCAGGAATTCTGCAGCAACCGAACCGAAACGACCCGCCGAAGCCGGCGCGGGCCCCGCGGCACCCGGCGCACTCGCCTTGGCTGCCGCCACCGTCGCGCGATCCAGTGCGCGCCGCAGGACGCCCTTCGTCAGCGCCGTCGCGCCATCGGCATCCTTCAAATCGCCGAATTGAAGATTGGCCAATTCTTCTGGCATCGTCAGCCCATTGGCTGCCAGGCAATCAATGGCGCCCTTGAACTGGATATCAGTCCACTTCGCGCCCACAACAGGGTCAGACTGCAAGAAGGCAAGCATCGCCATCGCAATCACAGCGCCACGGGGCACGAGCGAGAACCACGCCAGCTGAAGCCCGCTCGCTTGCATGCCAGCGCGCCATGGTGACGAATGAGAGCGTGCCAACGACAGCTCGTGGTCACTATGGACCAGAAGAGAGGGCCCCATGGGCACGTGAACGCAGCAGGCCGCTATGGGCCGCAACGAAGCCACTATGGGCCGCAAGGAAGCCACTATGGGCCGAGCGAAGCCCCCAGAGGGCGGAGGGCCGAAACCCGACACACGGCACGGTATTTATATCCCGCCCCAGTGCCAGGCGGAGGAAGCCCGGCACGGCACTGCACCACACGACGCGAGCGGGAGGCGGAAGAGGGTCGACCAGCGCGCGGCCGACCAGCCGAGCGAGGGCGCCCCCGCGGCCAGCCGCGGGGTCGTTCACAGCGCGGGCGGATTTGTGCCAAGCAATAACTTCGTTATTCCGACCCCAAAAAAAAAAGAGAGAGCGTGATCCACCGCCGCTGGCGGCTCCTTATGGGTGCTGAAACACGCGCACGCCGAGACATCCTCCAAATCTGCTCCGAAAGCGAAGGATGTTGGGCCAGAAACAAGCAAACCGCCTGAGACATCCCCACAAAATGGCCGCGAACGAGCCCGTGCAACCACCCCTGGCGGCTCCACTTAGGGGTGCTGAAATGAGCGCCTCGCTCGAGACATCCTCCAAATCTGCTCCGAAAGCGAAGGATGTTGGGCACAGAAACAGGCAAACCGCCTGAGACATCCCCACAAAATGGCCGCCAACGAGCCCGTCACCCACCCCTGTCGGCTCCCCAGGGGTGCCTGAAACCAGCGCACCGCCTGAGACATCCTCACAATCTGCTCTCCAAGCGAAGGATGTTGAGCCCAGAAACAAGCAAACCGCTTGAGCCATCCCCACAAAATGGCAGCGAACGAGCCCGTGCAACCACCCCTGGTGGCTCCCCTTAGGGGTGTTGAAACCAGCGCACCGCCTGAGACATCCTCACAATCTGCTCTCCAAGCGAAGGATGTTGAGCCCAGAACCAAGCAAACCGTTTGAAACATCACCACACAATGGCCGCGAACGAGCCCGTGCAACCACCCCTGGCGGCTCCCCTTAGGGGTGCTGAAACCAGCGCCCCGCCTGAGACATCCTCACAATCTGCTCTCCAAGCGGAGGATGTTGAGCCCGGAAACAGGCAAACCGCCGGAGACATCCCCGCAAAATGGCCGCGAACGAGCCCGTGCAACCACCCCTGGCGGCTCCCCTTAGGGGTGCTGAAACCAGCGCCCCGCCTGAGACATCCTCACAATCTGCTATCCAAGCGAAGGATGTTGAGCCCAGAAACAAGCAAACCGCCTGAGACATCCCCACAAAATGGCCGCGAACGAGCCCGTGCAACCACCCCTGGCGGCTCCCCTTTAGGGGTGCTGAAACCAGCGCCCCGCCTGAGCACAGACATCCACCACAATCTGCTGTGTTGTTTCCTGACGTGAGTGCGTCTGTGTACGAGAGTCTGACACACCACTGAGCAAGTCTGAGTAGAGTAAGTCGACTAGGCCCGACTGGGGAGGAGGAAAGAGGAGGGCGGAGCGACGAGAAGGAGCAGGAGGAGGTAGGTGAGTCGGGGAAGTAATAAACACGAACCCCTATTCTTTAGGATATTTGGCTCTTATGGGGAAGAAGGGGCATGAAATCTGGGAAACATCATGGCCCCCGCCATGATATCTCCCCCCCAAGTCAGCATCCCCCTCTTGGACGCCCCCGACTGTTGCGCTCGGCTGAGAAGTACACCCGCGCGGGGGTACATTCTCGATGCTGTGGGTGTTCGCAAAGCGTAGAGGCGAACGGGGGAACCCCCATCCGGCCGAGATATCGAGGCTCTCCCCCAAAAAACTGACCGCGGCATGACGGGGATGGTGGAGCTCGACTGAGATCTCCGCCCGGCGCCCACAGGTCCGAAACGGCTCCTTCGCCTCCCTCTCGGGAGACGTCAAATGACCACCTCACAGATCCTGGCCAGGCTGGGCCCACCCTGAGCCCGTGACCAGTCTCTACGCCTCCTTGGCCAAACCAAGAGGGTATAGAAACTGGCACTGGGTCCACGACGGGCCCCCCCAGGATCAGTGAGGTGGTCCGTCGGCGTCCCCCCCCGGTCCCTCCCGGCCCGGCAGGCGCCCCCACCCCCTCCGCGCCTCTCGGGCCTCGGCCCCTTTTCTCACGCAAAAAGGGCGCGCCGCCACATGCGCGGGGCGCGGCGGACGTGGGCGCCGAAGCCGTGCGCCGCCTCCTCCCCCGTTCCGTGCCCGAGTGCCCATGTGGATCGGTGAGAGCCAACGTCCCCGGACCAGGAGGGGCCGAAGCCCCGCGAGCCCTCGGCGAGGGGGCCCCCGGACCGCATCCCCGAGTGCAGCGCTGCTGCTGGAAATGCACGTGCGCCACTCTCGTCTGGTGGCCTGCGGCGTTGGCCCCGGCGCGCAGCGGGTGCCACCTCGTCAAAGCTACGGCGCCATGAAGAGATGGTCATCAGAGAACTCACATGTATAAGGATGGCTACAGACAGAGGTGGCGAGCGGCGAACTCGCGCGCAGTGGACACAACAGAGACTCACAAACGTCACCGATACGGCCTCTTGTCTCTAGAGAAGTGTTGGCCACCTGGGGGCTCATACATATCGTAGGTGTGTTGTACACAGTCGCGGCGAAGGCATTCACCAGAAAAGCCAAGGTCGCCCTGAGCCTTGCGACCGCTTTCTGCTCACGGTAGGAGGCAACTGCTGGGAGGTTTTCGTCGGAAAGCTTAAGAAGGATTAAGCCCCATTTGGAAGCTGTTACGCTGGAGTGGTCCTCGGAATTAATCGGGATTAAGCTGGATTAAACAGGACTAAGCGGGATTAGGCGGGATCAAGCCGGATTAAGACGGATTTCGGACCAGGGCAACATCAGAATTTGACCTCCCAGGAGCTGCACCCGAACCCCCGCTCCCGCGGACTGCCATGCCAGCGCGGAATCACCAGGCCTCCTCGCAGCAGTCTTCGGATCTCGCTGCTTCGCCGCAGCGCGACGGAACCTGGACGGGTCGAGCCGTCGCGCTCTCTGACCAAAAACTGCTTCCATGCAGGCAGCACGGGCCACATCGATCTTTCTCTCGCTATCTCTCTTTCTCTCTTGTTATCTCTCTCTCTCTCTCTCTATCTCTCCTCTGTCTTCTCTTCCTCTCATTTTCTCTCCATATATATATATATATATATATGTGTATATCCCTTTTTCTGTCTCTCTCTCTCTCTCTCTATTTCTCTATCTGTCTCTCTCTCTCTCTCTCGCTGTTTCTCTTTGCTCTTTGTTGTTTGTCTTCTCTCTCTCTCTCTCTCTCGCTCTTTCTTTCTCTCTCTCTCTCTCTCTCTCTTTCTCTCTCACTCTCTCTCTCTCTCTCTTTTCTCTATTTTTGTCTCTCTCTCTCTGTATATATATACATACATACATACATTTGTGTAGATATGTTTAGATCCGTCTGTTAGGGATGTGGTAAGCCGTACCATCTTCTACGCCTCCCATGACTATCCATGATCTTTTTATTGTGCGTTACTCGAAGGCTCTACCACCCCCTGGATTAAACAGTCCAGATCGGCACTGCAGGCCCCCCTGCATCGTCGCTATCAGATGGGGCCAGGAGTTTCGACGCTCGATTGTTCCTGGACCTTCGATTCTGGACCATGGCCTCCGAGATGACCCCGCGACAGGCCCGCGCGCCGAACAACGGAAAGGCACCGCAAGGCGCTGAGCACTGGAAGCAACAAGTTCTGTCTAGAATCGCCCACGCCGAGAGAGGTAAACATGACTTGCAGGAAGCCCCAAGCAGAAACGCAACTTTCAGTCAACATAAATGGGACCAGATTTTTTTGTGACGAAAACCTGAGCGGAATCGCCAAAATCCGGTGGCCTCTGAAAATTTCTGGTCGTCTGAAAAGCGACCGGGAACTCTTGGGTGAAACTATTGGGCGGAATGCGAATTTCCGGTCGTCAACCCACTTGGCGGTTATAACATGCAGGGGGTGAGGATGCACCAGAAATTTTGCCATGGCGGCCCCTGCAACATTGTGCCGGGGCCCCAGGCCCTAGCGGGAACCGAACATCAAAGCTTCTTCCCCTACCTCTGCGGTCCGGACTTTTAATCCAGGGGGTTGTAGTGCCCCACGCATGGGGCAGTCATGTAGAGCGACGTCGCTTGAGTCCAAGCGGCATCGGGACGCGGGCGCGTCGCTCATTTCTCGCCTCTGACCTCCGTTCAAAGTCAAGAGGTGGGGGTCGAGCGACGGGCCGCGTCAGGCTACATTCTATTTGAAATGCAGCAGCAGCAACAGGTACAAGGCAGTATAACGGACAACCTTTTTCGTTGGCAAGAAGGCTGTCATAGTGTAAATGCATGGTGCTGCGAAAGCTGGCGCCGCAGCCTGTGCCCACCGCTCCAACCGAGCAGTGGGTCCACCTGAATCATAAAGTTAGAGGTGGGTATCCGAAGAGATCTTCGGACACCACAATTCGCGATGCGGAAAAGGCTGAAGCCCGTGACCAAGCAACGGCAGGCGCGTAGCCCGTGACCGGGCGGAAGCAAGCATGTGTCCATGCCTGCGCTCACGCCTTAACCGCCGAGCCGATGTGGGGCAGGCACAGAAGCCGCTGCCCGCCCTCCTCTGAAAAAGTACGTACCTTTTTACCTCATAGTTGAATGACTCAATACCTGCCATCCCTTGTAATAAACACGGTCGATGCAGCCTTGGGTGTCGGCCGTTATGCCACGTGTGAAACACCACTACACGCTATATACTAGATATGTTTCCATCACCTGCCGGATCCAACGGATGTGGCCCAACAAGGTACTCTCAGCGGGCTTCTTCAAGGGATCACTGGGTAAAGAATTGAAGACCGACTCGGCGTCGATGGTAAAGGCCACCTTGAGGCTTAGACAACCTAGTTCCAAGATGTTCTTAATGTGTGTCGGAGTAAGTGGTCCAGCCTTAATTAAGCTCGTGTAACGCAGAGCTGGTAGGGCAACGGTCTTCCAAGTTGCGGGCCGCAGCGAAGGCTTCAGCGGAGCCGCTGGATCTTACCTGCAGCCGCTGCGACTTACAGCATGCATCCATCAGATGCACAGCCACCTGTCCGCTCGGCAGATGTCCACGCAATGGTGGGTTGGCACATCAGACGTCATACCCCTTATCTTCATCGCCCGCCTCGCTACTCAGGCGGTGATAACCTGAGTCAACTTGTTCTACCGGAGTCATCATCTGATAAACAAGTATCGCTGAACCTTGCTGCAGTTTGCGCGTTACTGCATTGAGTCGACGCACTTGTATGTCGGTCCTTTCTTGGACACGCTGTAAAGAGACCACGTACACAGTTAATCAGACTTGAGCGATTCAGGCGTATGCTAACGCAACACATGAGCTGCTTAACATATCTGACACAGTTTTCGTCGCTTTGTCTTCTGCTTCGGCACCAGTTAGTTCTGGGTGTTGGATCGGACGCTGCGGGGAAGAGCACGCTGCGGGGAAGGACGCTGCGGGGAAGAGGGAAGAGGAGAGCGGGATCAGGGAGAAGGGACGGACGAGGAGATAGGAGCCGCCTCCTCTGGGTTTTTGATGGCCTCTCAGGGCGGCTTCTGGGAGCTCTGGGGCGGCTCTTGGGAGCTCTGAGGCGGCTCTTGGACATCTTCAACGTTGGGTACCTCTCGGGCGACTCCTGGGAGCTGTTGGGGCCTCTTCGGAGCGTCTTTGGGGCCTCGGTGGTGCCTCTTCGGGCGTCATAGGAACCTGTTGTGGCATCTTGGGACCCCTTCGCTCCGCTCGGGACGCCTACAGGGGGCATCTTGAGGCTCTCTTGGGGCACATGCGCAAGCCTCGGAAGCATATCGGAGGCAGAAATGCGGGAACACAAAAATCATAGACTTCCCTTTGGTTTTCAATGATTCGGCCTCTCGAGGGTTTCCCCAGAGCTCTTGGGGGACTCTTGGAGGCCCTTTGAAGCGATCTTGGGGGCTCGTTGGGGGCTTCCAGAACCGTCGAGGGGCCGTCTTAGACAGCCTTGGAGAATTCTTGGGCTGTCTCGGGGGCGTCCTGGGCCGTCTTGAGGCACTCTGGGGGCTCTCTTGGACGCCCGGGAGAGTGGTACCCGGGATTTGCCACAGATGGTTGCGAGGTTCGCGTAGCCAAGAGGGGGGAGGGGACAGTATTTGTTCATATTCTAGATGTGCATTTACATGTTCTCTCTATCCCTCTCTCTATCTCTCTCTCTCTCTCTCTCCATATCTCTCTCTCTCTCCCTCCCTCTCTCTCTCTCTCTCTCTATCCTCCGTCGCTCTCTCTCACTTCTCAACCCTTCTATTACCAATATACTATATGCAGTCCAGTACCACCTCCCTCTATCCCTCGTCCGTATTCCCCCCCTCTTCGCCGCTCCGCCTGGCAATCCCTCGCACCGCCACCTCCGCCTTCCTCCCCGCGCCCCCCTGGCTCCCTCCGCCCGCCCGCCCGCCCGCCCCCCTGCCGCAGCCTGCCGCCATATGGAAAAGCACGATTGGGCGAGGCTCGCCGCTGCCCCACCGCCGCTGGCCGGCGGAGCCCGCGGCCCAACCCGTCCCCCCCCGAGGGACGGACCCCAGGGCCCGGGGCGCGGCCAGGCCGCCCCGATGCCGCGGCGACCGCCGGGAAGTGCAGCCACACCCGCAGCTGCTGGAGGCCTGCCCCGAGCTGGCCAGGGAGTGCTGGATGTGGATACTCTCAGGTCGGGCCTGTCCCCCTACAGGGGGGCTTTGGACGAAAGAACAAGAATAATCAAACCATACTCAGAAAATCCCGAAAATAAACAAAAAATCGTCTCCTGATATTTTTTTATTGTTTTTGAATATTCCTCCTGTAGAGGGACAGGCCCGACGTAAGGATACTCTCCCGCTCTCAGGGGCGGGCTGCTATCCACATCCACCACTCCTGTAGGGACCTTCAAGATTGCGGGGCAAGCGCGGGACCTTGAAGGCGGCAACGGCTACGCGCAACAGTGACACCCTAGGCAACAGGGACCTTTGGTGCGCGGCTTTAGGGGGACGCGGGGGTGAAAAAAGAAATCCCCGGCAATTCAAATCCCAGAAATCAGGGGCTGAATCCCCAGAAGCGTTCTGGTATAGTCGGCGTAATCGACCTTGATGGAATGGTGTAACGTTGTGGGCTTCCCCAGAAGCCTCCTGGGACTTCCGAGAAGCCTCTTGGGCCTCCCGAGAGGCCCTTGGGTCACCTCTTGAGGTCTCGAGCCTCCCGAGGAGCCTTGTGGGCCGCTTGATACGGTTTGGGCCTCCTCCTGAGGCCCTGGGACTCCCGAAAAGCCCCTTGGGCCTCCCGAGAGGCCCCTTGGGCCAACCCACAAGCATCTTGGGCCTCCCGAAACTCTTCCTGGACCTTGCGAGAGTCTCCTTGGATTCCCGAGAGGCATCTTGGGCATCCCGAGAGGATCTCTGTGCCTCCCGAAAGGTGTTTGGAGCGCGCGTTGCACACTATACCAAAGCATGTGTCAAATAACAGCTGGTGAGAATAAGCGAGCACCAGTGCACGTTAATGTATGGATACGCAAACATACGTACATACAGACATACACACATACATATGTACATGCATGCATGCATGAAAAAATGCATGCATGCATGACTATATGCATACATACGCGCATGCAACTGTACACAATAGCATACACATAGATACGTATACATACATGTAGACAAACCTACATACATACATACATACATACATACATACATACATACATACATACATACATACATGCATGCATACATACATACATACATACATACATACATACATGCATACATACATACATATATGTATATACATACATGCATGCATACATACATACATACA
>CAUYUJ010001639.1:0-39262 GCA_963575745.1 Prorocentrum cordatum
CGCCGACCCGGCGGCAACTACTACTACGTGAAGTTCTACGAGAGCAACTACACGACCGGCGACCTCGTCGCCGACGGCGAGCACCTCGCCGAGCACAACGACAGCTACGAGTTCTACGAGTACGAGCTCACCAGATGGCGGAGCACACCGGCCTCCCGTTGGACGCGTACACGAAGGGCACTCCGCCCGGATGGAGGCCGGCGCTCATGCACTACCCGTTCAGACGCTACTTGGAACGCTTACGATTGTGGTATCGCATGACGGACCTGAATGCAGATCAGGTCGGGCCCGCTGTTGCGGGCAGGCTGCAGGGACGACCATACAACATGGCGCTCGGCTTGCAGGTGACGACGCAGGCCGGGCAGAATCTTCAAGGCGACGCCGCTCTCGCTTACGCCGGAGAACCACAGCAGCTTGATGGTGCCGGACAAGTTGTACGAGCGGCTACTGAGAGCGGCGTGCAGTTACTCATTCGGATTCTTTCTCGGAGATATGGTGCCGACAACCAGCAGATGGCCACCGGCACCATCGATCAGTTCTACGATCTCAGGCGTGGTAGGCTTTCCCTCCTTGAGTACATGGCGGAGTTCGAGCACACTTACGAAGAAGCCAACCGCCTGGGCAATCTTAATCTCAACAACGTCGCCCTCAGCCATCAGCTCCTCAAGCACAGCGGCATAGAGAAATCTAAGTTGGATCACATACTCTTGCTCGTGAACGGCGACCTCGACGGGCACGACGACATCAAGGATCATCTCATGCGCCTCGCCAAGAGTCAGACACCGGCACAGATCCCAGGCATCGGCGGTTATCATGCAGACGGCGCTGATCGCTATGAAGACTCCTGGTACGACGACGGCTGGTACGACGATGGCTGGCAAGATGACTCTTGGTATGAAGACCCCTGGGACGAAGGCACCTGGTACGGAGACACTTGGTACGATGACAGCTGGCAAGATGACTCATGGTACGACGACAACTGGGACGAAGAGCAGCAGGATAATGCGACGGTTGCTGGCAGCACGGCTTCACCACCTTCTTCGTCTCAGCCTGCAGCGTCAACAGTCGACCTCGAGACTCTCCCCTCGGACGTGCACTTCGGCAAGAATCGCAATAAAGGCAAATCTTGTGGTCGCAGCAAGGGCAAGTCACGGAGCAAGGGCAAGAAAGGTAAGAGCAGTGGCGGAGGACGTTCCAACCGCACAGGCTGTGGTCGCTGTGGAAGCCCCAATCATGATACGACGGACTGCCCTTGGAGCCAGGGCCGCGGTGGCGACAGCAAAGGCAAAGGCAAGTCTAGCAGCAAGGGCAAGAAGAGTCGCTCCGGTTCCCGAGGTGGCAAGAAGGGGCGCCGAAGCGGCAAGGGCTACTACACCGAGGACGACCCCTGGAGTTATGGAGCAGATCCCTGGACTTCAGGACTTGTCGGAGGAACCCAGCGAGCAGGTATCTTGGTTTCAGGCGTCTCTAGCGGTCAAGGCTCGTTCGAGTACATCGCTACGCCTCCTCAACCTCAAGCACCCGCGGCGCAAGATCCAGTGCCAGCACCTGCAGCTGAACAGTCCTTCGCGGCCGAGGTAGACGACCTCCTGAGGGGCCTGAACCCTATATGGCAGCCTGGTGACGGCTTCTCTGACATTGGCACGGTCGAGACAGATGGAGTTACGGCAGCCTCGTCAGCATCAGGCCAGTTCACTCCTGCTACAGGTTTGTTGGACATCGAAGCAGTTATTCACGACATGGGTTCTGAGCAAGCTACTCCATTACCCAAATCCAGAGCCTCCGGTTCCGGCAGGACCAGTCCACAGATCTTTGGCATCAAGAAGGACGAGGACTTGCAGAAGACGATCGACGCCTTCAGCTCGCCTACGGCTTCAGCATCAGGAGATCAGCCACCTCAGAGGTCACCTCTGCCTCCTCTTCTCACTGCAGATCTCGGATATTCTCCTTGGGCCTCGGCGCGGCCACAGGGGCAGCCACGACAGCAGCCGCGACCTCGATGGCCTCAACCAGCACGACAAGGATCCGACCTGACCGACTTCGGCGACCTCGAGAGGAACTTGCGATCGCACGACGAGGGCGGCGCCGAGCTCTCCACTCTCACGGCCGTCGAGAGTCGCGGGCAGGTCATCCCTGATGAGGAGCATGCTGTTCGCGAGGACGACGAAGAAGCATGCGACTTCGACGACTGCGAGGAGGACGAGCCCTACTTCACGAACACCAAGCCTTCCTCATCTACGTTCCCATGTGCTGCTTCCGGCTCTTTCAACCAGGGGGCGAGCTTCAACTTTCACACGGTCAAGGGCCGCGAGGTCTGGGGCATGATCTTCGACCCTGGCGCCGCTGAGGAGCTTGCCGGCGCGCAGACACTTCTGGAATATGCTCAAGAAGTGTGCTGGCCAAGTGGTTTAGATTTCACGGCAATACCACCTACTGGCAACACTACCTTCTCTGGCATTGATGGAGTTCCGATGAAGAGCGAGATGGCAGCTCGTGTACCTATCGACCTCGGCCCCATCATCACGAACATCGAGACAGCTACGATTGGCGGCAGCGGCGATAGGTGTCCCTTCCTCTTCTCCAATAAGACGGCGGCCAGGCGCAAGGTGACCGCCATGTTCGGATATTTCGACAACAACGACGGCCTGCTTATCATGCCAGATCTTGATGGCCGCACTTATGGCTTACGCATGCTGCTGACAGATTCCGGGCACTACCTCATTCCAATCGACTACGGGTTCAAGAACAAGGAGCAGACACGACAAACCTTTATCGAGCAAGCGTCGGTTGGTTTGGTGGCATCCCGAGCAGCCCTCTCGGCAGTCGGCAGCCCTCCGTCGAATACTACTGGCGCCTTATTCATGACAAGCAGTCACGACCTTCGCGCAGGTGTTGGGGTACCAGTGTTAGTTTCAGATAAACACAAACCAGATATCGAGCCACCACCTGGACTCTCACCTGATGATTTCAAAGGCGCTACTCGTATGCAAGAGGAAGTGGAGCTTCACGAGTACAACGATGACGACGAGAACTTCCTGCCTGAGAAGAAGATCTTCGATGTGGGCTTGTGCGAGATGTGCGGGCACATTGAGAACAACCTGACGATCATGCCGTGTGTTCGCTGTCGCATCCCAGTCTGTCCACGCTGCCGCAGTGATCATGGGTGTCGCAGTTGTGAACCTCTTCAGGCACCAGCTTCGACACAACCAGAGCTTCAGGACATGACCGAGGACACCGACGCCTTCCAGAGCTACACGCCCTCGAACATCACGGATAAGTTCATCGAGTCCCTGAAGGTTGACGGCGGCATGCTGCGCGACTGGAGCGACCTGTACTACACGCACGACCACATCCCCCCAGACTGCCACGATCCGACCCGTCTCAAGAAGATCTATGCAGCAATCAAGGAGGAGTTGTACACCCGGACTCACTATAATATCGTGTCCCCTGATAACTTCTGGGAGTTCATCTACGTCCACAAGCGCTGGATGAAGTTGACCGGCAGGCGCATCACGTGGGACTTCCAGGAGCAGTGGTCAGGCAGTTCACGCACATCTAGATTGGCTACCAGGCGCTTGCACGTCGGCTTCCCCGTCGACTACCGCTACGGCTGGGACCTGAACAAGGCATCTCACAGGACCATGCTGGACTATGCAGACGAGCTCTTTTGCACGAGGAGCAAGCTTTCGTCTCCGGACTGCCGCTGCTGGACCCGCACTTCGAACACGATGAATCCAGACAAGAAGCAGGCAATGCGACGGGAGCAGCGGCCCACTCTTCTTTGGTTGCGTGGTCAGTGTGAGAAGCTGGAACATCACGGGGGCTTCTTCATCGTCGAGAACCCACGCAGCAGTGACATCTGGAAGGAGTCCCCGCTCGCCAACATGAAGCACAACAAGCGCTGTGGTTGTCAGTGTGGCTTTGGATGCGTTCTGCCCTCACCAACGAGCCGATCAAGAAGCCTACTGGTTGGCTCAGCAACCTCAAGCTACGACGTACACTACGACCTGGCAACTGCCCTCCTGGCTCTCATGGTACGCTGCAGTTCAAGGATCCGAAGACCGGTCTATGGAACACATCGCTGGCCATGGCCTACCCTCACAGGCTCTGCACCGCCCTTTTGGACGACATCATCAAGGAGATGCCTTCAGTCTTGGCAGCGCACTCTGTTATGCATTGGGCTTGCAAGCGGTGTCAGTGGGGCAAGAAGTTTGATGGAGTACATGCGTACGGTCCAGGCTGCCGCTTTGACAAGACCAAGCACTGGCCCGCTCCCAAGACTGCCGCTGGTGAGTCCCCGAAGGCTGACGAAGCGGCTCCCAAGCAGAAGAACTTCGGGCCCTCCAACGGCAAGAAGAGGCTCACCACCAAGACACCTCCTCCTGGCGGCGGTGGACCTCCTGGTGACGACTATGGCCCAGGCGATGATGACGACGATCCAGGAGACGACGACGAGTGGGATGAGGCCCCTGAACTTCAAGACGACGATCTACTGTCTCCTCATCTCTGTACCTGCCCAGAAGGTGATGAGTGGGACGACGTCGACCGCAAAGTCTACACCAAGGGCCTCAATGATATATACGACGATATCACCTCGGACGTGGCAGGCACCCACAAGGAGGCCAACGCGAGGACTCACGGAAGCCGGCTCAACTACCTCGCGAAGGCCATTGGTCCGGTACTCTTGCTCGCCTCCGTCCACCTCTACAAGGAGTGCGTGCAGACGCCAAATGGGTGCCCAGCCAGCTTCTCGCACAAGATCGTGGTCTTCTCCGATGTTGACCCTGCGGGCAAGCATCATCACTGGCGCTCTCAGCACGTCACCGACAACATCCCTGGCGACACGGTCCTCCTTCATGGCAACGCGCTGATCCTGTGCGGCTCAGAAGCCTCCAGCCAGATAGACGAGCCCAAGGTCTCCGACGTCGCCAAGCAGCCCACTCCCGGCATCAATCTCAAGGCCGCGGTGCAGGCCATGGCGACTCTTGGAAAGGCAGAGCTCGAACAGTATCTTCTGTCTCTGCATCAGCGGTTTTGGCATGCACCTGCTGTTAGACTTGGGCCACTTCTGCTGCAAGCAGGAGCTAAGAAGGAGGTCGTCAGCATCTTGGCAGAGGTTATCAAGAAGAAGTGCAAGCGCTGCAGCGACTACCGGCTATCGTTGCATCGCCCTCTTGTCAAGGTCACGCTGGCGCAGTTTTTCAACCATATCGTGCAGGCAGACATCTTCTTCATCCTCGGAGGCACCTTCATCCTGTTCATTGACGAGCTCTTCCGCTACAAGCAAGGCGACGAGCTTCCCAACCAGGCCTTCGAGACGCTCCTGGCCAGTTTCATGGACGTCTGGGGCCGCATCTTCGGGCCTCCTGGCGAGATCATCGTGGACCAGGAGCGCGGCCTTGCTGGCTATGGTTTCGCGGCCGTCTGCGACAAGTTGCTGATCAAGAGGGCGGTCGCCGGCTCTGATCCCACCAAGAGCACTGGCAAGCAAGGCAAGCACACCAGGACCGGGCTCGCCGAGAATCGACCTGCTCAAGCTCACGATGCTCAAGATGAATGACGACCTTAAGGAGCAGGCCGTGGAGACTTCGAAGAAGGAGCTGGTGCAGGAAGCATGCATGGCTCACAATCTCCTCCTCACCTTCAACGGCGTGACACCGGCAGCCGGAGTCTTCGGCATCACTCCGCGCGACTACTTCGAGCTGGAAAACTCCACCATGGACGGCGAGAACACGATCACTACCGAGCTGGCTCACGACAAGGCTGGTCGGCAACGCATGATCGCCAAGAGTGCAGCTATTCGCTCGGTGGCTGAGCGACGCCTGGCGCTGGCCAACAGGTCCAAGCCTCAGTCCAGCGAAGCGGCAGAGCTCAAGGCCGGATCTCTCGTCGACCTCTACAGGCAACCTTCACCGAAGGACACGCCAGGATGGAGAGGACCAGCAGTACTTCTCGACATCGACAGAGACGTTGGCACTGGCATCGTCAAGTGGCAGCGCGTGGCTTACCAAGTTCCTCTACGACACCTTTGATCTCACGTTGGCTTTGTGTCTCTCATGTGCTGCTTTGCCAAGTCCGCTGAAGCTTACCACCTGCAACGCGACAAACAGCCCAGCACATCGTCCTACCGCGAGATACATCACATCCTGTTTTCAGACGGCCAGAAGTACGTATCCACGGACGCACGCTCTGCTAACATCGGCCTGGTGGACGCTGACGAGTATCCATCTGAAGGCTTCACTGTTGTTCACTCGACGCTGGCTGTGCAGGAAGGCAAGGAGCTCACCGAGCACCTTCGTATCTTGATGGACGCGGTGGACAGCTCTGTGTTCAACAAGGCTTTTGTCATGGGCAGATACTGGAGCAGCGACGCCGAGAAGTGGATCATCATACCGACAGGAGCGGACACGTCGCCACCATTAATGCTGAAGTACGCTCAGGACATCTCGGCGAAGTTCTTGCACCTACCTCGTCTGGATGGCATTCGCTATGGCACTGGCTGTATCAAGGTACCTGCCATGCCCATGTGCAAGTACGGCGTCCTGTTCTCCTGGGAGCGACGCAACAGTCTACGACGCACGATTACGGAAGTCAACCCGGAGACAGGCCTCAATCTTAAACGACGCCATGGCGGGCTATGGGGCGAGACCTCGTTCGTGCTTTTCTTCTGCTACGAGATGCCTGCAGACGACCGGCCTAAGACCTACGAGGTTCCGGACTTCAGCGACCTGTCCAGCATCCTGCCGCCTGACACGGACATCTTTGACGACTTGAGTGTCACGCTGCCCTACGACCTCGACGACCAGGACCTCGGGCCTCAGGACCCGGAGCCACCTCCGCCTCCGCCTGACGACGACAGACAGCAACAGCGGAGAGATCGATCGCTCTCACGGTCCAGGGTCGGTCGGTCCAGAAATGACTCTATTCCAGCAGATGCCAGCCGATCCAGAGACGACCCGATTGCGGCAGAAGTTGATCAGCGGCCTCCTCCTCCTGACGACCCACCTGATCGTCAAGATCGACGAGCTAATCGATCGAGGAGCCGCCGCAGCATCTCTGGCCGCAACGACACACCATCGAGCATCACTCATGACCAGATACCAGGTCGCCCTGATATTTCTGACAGAGATGACACACCCTCCAGCATGGAACGCGACCAAACGTCTGCCGCTGACGAAAGTGTACGATCTGTTCCCGCTCATGATGATAGTCATGGTTCTCGTCGCAGCCAGAACTCAAGGAGCATCCGAGGAACAAGGCGACAGAACAGGGACAGGAGCATGGAAGAAGATCGACCCTCAGTCGCAGATCAGAGTATCAGGTCAAGCTCATCTAAGGATCGCTCGGCATCACGACACGACGTTGAGCATTATCGACTGGACGATTCTCAAGAAACTGTTCAGTATCCAGAAGCGGAACAAGAACAGCCAACTATTGAATACCCAGCTCCGCAGGCTCCAGAGGTTGACACACTACCCCGTCTACCGATTCTCGAAGACGCTGGAGCTTTAGACCGTTCACGCTCGCGTCAATGGGATCCGACGAAGTACCCGACCACGCCGATTACACCACCGGTCGGGGATACCTCTGGGGTCAAGCACGACACCTCTCGTGAGTTTCCACCAACCAAGAAGGCCAGCACAAGATCTACATCATCGAGCTCAGGATCTCGGGGCCCACAAGCATCAGCATCATCCTCGTCAGGGAGCGCTCCACCTCAACCTCCTACGGATCTGCCGCAGCCATTGCTGCCGATAAAAGAAGACGCTCCCGCTGAAGAACCACCAGCAGCCGAAGAAGAAGCCCCGACGCTCGAGTACAGTCAGCCTTCTTGGGACGACACACTACCATCATACCGAGACGATATGGCTCCGCCTTTCTACTTCGACAAGGTAAACGATCACACGCTCTGCGGATCATATTTCCAGACACCAGAAGACAGGCGCGACTTGATGGGCGACATGTTCAGTGAGTACGACGCCGAGATGAAGGAGGCAGGTGCTACCTTTATTGCCACGGCCTTTCCCTCAGCAGAAGACTACTTAGCATCCAGCGGCACCTGGACTGCGACAACGGCAGATGTCACTCTGCCTGGGCCTTGGCAGCGCAGCACCTGTTTCTGGATGGACGTTCGCGTCGGCTCTTGCTTCAGGGTTGACTCTGAGACGGACAACCTCACCCCGGAGGAAATGGTTCGCTTCGAGGCAGATATCCTGAAGGCCGACCGCGCGGAGTTAGCCAACTTCGTGAATCACGACGTATTCAAGACGCGGAAGCTCAGCTACTCGGACACGCTGCCCATCAAGTGCGTCTGGGTGCGCAGGTGGAAATGGAAGCAGGCAGCCGATGGAAGTTGGACACGAGTCATCAAGAGCAGGCTCTGCTGCCGCGGCTTCCTGGACCCGCAGAAGCATCTATTGGCCAAGCACAGCACTACTGCCACAAGACTCTCTCAGAAGCTCCTCGTCAGTGACGCGGCCAACAACGACTGGGACATCGAAGAGTGGGACGTTGGCAGTGCTTTTCTTCAAGGGTTCAGCTTCGAACATCTTCAGGAAGCGTGCCGGGCACTTAAGGTTCCGATGCCCGACATCAAGCGGAAGGTTGTCATCGTGGTTCCTGACAACGTATGGTTTCATCTCAGAGACTTGAAGTTTCCTGGAGCACCATCCAGCAACTTTTCCGAGTACGGCCTGGAACTTCTGAAGGCGATGTATGGCTTGAATGATGCACCGCTTCTCTGGCAACTGTGCCTGATATATTTCCTGACGAAGTCCACCTCGGCCAGAGTTTCTCTCTATGACGAAAACTCCTACACCTGGCACGATTCTGAGAACACCCTGGTTTGAGAGGCGACCTTGCATGTTGACGACGCCAGCGTTGCCGGAACGAACGAGTTCAAGAAGGTGCTCTTCATCAAGATGGAGAACGGTTCGGCAAGCTGACAGTAGTAAAGCCTCCCATGCAGCACGTTGGCATCACCTACGAGAAGATAAAAGGAGGCTATAAGCTTCATCAGACCGAGTTCGCGCTGGCCATCAAGCTCGTGGAGATACCCAAGGGCGCTTCGGATGACACCAAGCTGACCGCAGCACAGACCACTCTACTTCGTGGCGCCGTGGGTGCTCTTCTGTTCCTGTGCTACACGCGCGTGGACATCCTCGCCGACGTTGTGGTTCTGCAGCAGCACGTGTGTAGCGCCAAGATTATTCACTTGAAGATGGCGAACACTATCACGAGACGGGCTTGGCAGCACTCACATCTTGGCCTGATATTCGTGAAGTTGGAGCCTCCCGACCGCATGATCGCAGTAGCAGATGCCAGCCACGCGAGCAGCAAGACATCCTACGCAGTCGAGGGTCAGATGGCGATCAAGATGACGGACCGAGTGTATGGTCTCACTACCTCCGGCAAGATCAAGCCTGACTGGAGCAACGGGTATGGACACTGCTTTGTACATTCGGCCAAGCGTGCGAAGAGGATCTCACATAGCACATCACACGCTGAGTCTCTTAGTCAATATGGATGTCTGACCCACTGCGAGCTGATTGCCATGAGAGCGACAGAATTGACCTGGCCAAGTCGACCTTCGCTCGAGGACCTCATCGAGGCAGATGCTGACGCGTGCTACGACATCCCGATCGACACCATGACCGACTGCAGAGATCTGTATGAGCTGTGCACTGGCATGAAGGGAGTTCCTCAGGACCGATCACAGAGATTGATTATCTTATCGCTCCGGGAGAAGCGGCTGATCCACAAGGTTAGGCACGCCTTCTGGTGCGACACCAAGGACATGCTTGCAAACAGCCTCACCAAGCATTGCGCCACGGACGAGATCTTCCACAACTTCTTGGCTACGGCTATATCGAGTTCAAGCATCTGATGCTGGTGACCACCAAGGCCAAGAAGAAGGATGAGTACACGGAAGGAGATCTGGAACGTTTGGCAGACGCTGACTGAGCACCACGTCTTCTACGAGACTGGAGTCTGCCGACTACGTGACTGGAGTCTTCAGGCAAGGATCTTTTGAGCCTGCGAGTGCCCTTGCTCCCTGTTGAAGCTTAACTGCGTAGGGGGCAGGGCGCACTGGAGGCCCTCCAAGCCTGAGGAACGGATGTGGATCTAATTCAACGGTGGCCTGCCTCTTCGAGATCGGCTACCACTACTTGCACTTCGGCTACCTTGTCGACTACAACTCGTACTGATAATTTTGCGGCTCCCGCCGGCCCTGCTCGACCCTCGCGAGACGTGAGGTACCAGTGTTAGTTTCAGAATGATTGCCGGGGATCCGGCGTAGTTCAGGGAGTAGAAGGGAGAAAGCAGAGATAGCAGGGACCGCGGGCGCTGGGGCTCAAGCTTGAAAAGTCGAGTGGAGGAGGGGGAGGAGGAGGAGGAGGAGGAGGAGGAGGTCCGTAGTCATTTTGGCTCAAGCGCTTTTGGCTCAAATATTTCATTTCTCGAGGTGGCTTACAGAGAGCTATTTGTTTTTCACACGATCCCTGCTTGAGCTCCTCGCCTGGCAGGTTCCGACTCAGCAGTCGGCGACTGGTGGAATGCGCCTCGCCTCTTTCACTATGCGCCATGGACTCAGCAGTCGGCGCCTGGTGGAATTCAGAATGCCACGGGGGGAGGCTGGCGCCAGGGTGGCGCGCCGCGCGGCGCCCAGTCCAAGGTGCAGTGCTCAAGCTGGGGTTGTAAGAAGAACTCGGTCGGCGCGTCCCATTGCTACCACTGTGCTGCTCCTCTGCCTGCTCTCGGTGGTTACCATGGCTCGCGACCCACTTCTGGTGCTTGGTCCCAGTGTCCTCCTGGCGTCTTCCACGCTTCCCAGCTCGTTCCTGGCGGCTACTTGCAGCAGGGCGGGGGCAAGGGGTGGCTTGGCGGCAAGGGGCGCGATGCGGCGGCGGCCAGGGTATGCCTGGCGGCGGCGGCGGCTGGTCGGGTGACTCTGCCCTCTGTGGAGGGGGGCCTGCCTCTGGGGGAGGCTTGCCGCCTCTGCCCTCAGGCCCAGTGCCCACCATCACGGTCGAGGAAGCGGAGCAGCCATCGTCTTTGTCGACTAAGGCGGGCGATTCCGTCACGGCTCAGAGGTATGCGGACTACGTTAAGCATCTCAAGGCTGCGCAGCGAGGACCAGCTGATCAGCCGATACATCATCAAGTCAATGCCGCCCAGGGCTCGGTCAAGAAGCTGGAGAAGAAGATGGAAGCTGATCTCGCCCGTGTGCTTCGACTTCGGCGTGAGTTGGCCGAGCAGGGAGATGCGCTACCTGAAACTCGTGAAGCGATGGTGCAGGCGGGCGCTGAATACAAGGCGCTGGTGGTCAAGCCCATCCTGGAGGCCTCCGTCGTCCCGCCTGCCTCAGCTCAGCCTGTCCCTGGTTTCAAGCCTATCCGCTCGCCGAGCTCGTCGAGGGGCAGGTTGGCATCTCGTCTCTCATCTCGTGCGATCTCTCGGAGTTCAGCAGCTCGTCCGAGGAATGGGGGCTTTCTTCGGAGGATCTTCGGGATATCGAGAAACTCAAGGAGGATCTCACTGATGGAGTGCAACCGTTGGCGCGCAATCTGTTCACGTTAGTTGTCGATCACGCTCGGGCGCAGAAGCAGGCCCACGCGGAGCACCTCGCTCGTATGTGCGAGAAGAAGCGTCGCACGGAAGGTGGTGCTGCAGCTTGGGGGGGGGGTGGGGGGGGGGGGGGGGGCGTCGGCTGCTCCTGGAGGTGCTGAAGGTGAGGCGGCTGCCACAGGAGTTTCGGGGGCCAGAACTTCGGGTCCTGAGCCCTCGGCTGCCGCCCCAGGCGAGAGGCCTGCCCAGGGCGTGCGAGACAGGGTTGACGCCGCCCTGTCCTTTGCCCCCCTCCCCCCCCCCCCCCCCCGCGGGGGGGGGGGGCTCTCCAAGTGACGACGCATCAAGATTCTCGCGCGGCGTTGCCAGGCAGGTTTCTGAATATGTAACCTCGTGCTTTAATGTGTTGCGGACAGGGAGTCGATGCTCGACTCCCAGTCCAAGCTGTCTGGCATTCGTTTGCACAACCGTCTGGGGGCTGAGGTTCCTGGCCTTCCCTGCTCCTCTGTCTCCGCAACGTGGCCTCACAGGTGTCGCCCAACGGACTCCTCTCCTCTCTCCTCTCCCTGCTGCTGCTGCTGCCGTGGAGGCATCGGGGAGTTGAACTTTTTACTGAGGGGGTCTCGATCGCGACGGCCACTTGTAATATTTGGGGCTCGTTGAAGGGTACCTGGAGGCTTCAGATTCGATGATCATCTTGGGCCCGGAGCATCGCTTGATGGATCCAGCTGGTATCGACAAGGCGTCGTCCTCGATTCGCAAGCTTGGTTGGAAGAGTGTTTGATGTCCTGGATGCCTGGGTCCTGGTGGATGGGTGAGCTCTGGCGCTGTGGTTTTCGTCCGCGACGCGTTCGGCGTCTTCGAAGGCTCCCAGGCGGCGTTTTTCCCTGGCCGTGCTGTCGCTGGCATAGTGCGCGCTCCTCGCTGAGGCGTTCTGCGTCGTCTCGCTTTATCTGATCCACTCTGAAGGCTTATCGGAGCGCATCTCAGAAATACTTATAAAGAGGTCGGGGGCTTTCTGGTCATCCATTTCGTGTGAGTTCGTGGTGGGTGGGGATTGGAACCTCGCTCCCGAGGTCTTGCAGGAGTCGGGGTTCGACGAGGAGCTCTCGTGCCAGATAGTCTCCCCAGGTGTGGGCATGTGTTTTCCAAGTTCTGGCTCGCCCTCTGTGTCTTCTGGGTTGGCCCAGGGGATCAAGCATGTGGAAGTGGACTCGAAGGCTTCGACCTCGCCTCATTTCCTTGTGTCTTTAGGCTTTCATCCGTCTCTGATGGATCTCAAGTCTCTCGCCTTCCGCCGCCCCCCTCCTTCCTGTGGAGCCTCCTGCGGGCCCTCGGCCCCGCCCCCAGGAGTGGGGCGCTGCTTTCGGAGGTGGCCCAGAAGGGCTACGATGCTGTTCCGAGGGGTGATTTTGATGGGGCTGTTGCTGTCTTGGATTCGGGGTGCAGACTTTGGGCCAGCGCGGCCGAAGCCGAACTCGGGAATGTTATGGGTGTCGAGGTGCAGGCTGCAGGTGCTCGTGGAAAGCGCCCGCAGATGCACTGGCGGTCGGTCCTGAAGCTCTCGGGCCGCTTCATGGGCGCCAAGCAGCGCCCCATCTTCTGGCTGCGCTCGCAGCTGCACGCGCTGCAGTGTTATCTGATGGACTGGGGGGTCTTGCGATTGGTAAGTTGGACCCTGGGCGCGCTATCCAACATGTGCTTCGCCGTCTCGAGTCCCCTGGCCCCTCGGTCGTGCCCCCTCATGGTGATGATTATCTTCTAGTCTTTCGTGTTGCCGCCAGCTTAGCTTCGCGCGGGTTGGCTTTCGGTCAGGGCGGCCGCGATTGGTTCTTTGCCGAAGTTGTGGGGCTGATCGACGGAGTTCGGGGGCTTGCTTCTAAGGCGCGCGCTGCTGCCTCGAGCTCTGCTCGAGCCTCTTGGAACGACTGGCCGAAAGCTGGTCTGGGCAGCGGGGGCCGTGGGGTCCACTCCGCGTTGAGAGATCCCGAGCGTTGGACTCCCACCGCCACTCTGTCCTCGGGGGGGTCTGTCATCTCTGATCCGAAGTCCTCATTAAAAGCTGAGGGGTGCACTTTCCATTTGATTTGCGTGGGGCGGGGGCGGTCTGGGAATTAACGGTAAAGAGTTGGTTCAGCCCTCCTCCCTCCTTTCCTCCTGTGGAGCCTCGGGGTCTCTCGACGAAATATATGGTTTCTAGCGCCGTCTCGCTGGGCGGCTTTCACTGTCGCCGCTTCCCGGTATTGGATGGCGGAGGCCTTCGTGTCATGCGCCTCCTCCTTTTTGTCGTGGAGGCGACGGGTCGCCTCCCATCTCAGCTTGCTTGGGTCTTGATGGCGCTGCTGCCCAGGGCGGCGAGCGGCTTCCGCCCAATTGGCGTCTTCCCTGCGCGGTGCAGAGAGAGAGAGAGAGAGAGTGTGTGTGTGGGGGGGATCGCGCCGCGTTGAGGCGGCCAGGTGGGGGGCCGCTCATCCCCGTGGACATCGGGCTGCTGACGCCAGCGGGGGGCCCGCGGATGTGGCTTGGAGGCAGAACTTTCGAGCTGAGGCTGGCGCCGGAAGGGGGGAGTTTGCGGCGTCTCTGTTTTGGGATTTCAGGACATACTACGAGCACATTGGGCTCGGGTTTCTTGGGGGCCAGTGCAAGCGCCGCGGCTTTCCGCTTTCCCTGTCCAGGCTTTGCATCCGTGCCTGCGCATCGGCTCGATGTTTAGCGATGGGGGGTCTGGTCGTTGGTCCGTACTTCGTGGACAGGGGGCTCGTGGCGGGGTGCAGCTTCGCTACGAGTCTCATCCGTGTGTTTGCGTTGTCGGCCTTCGATGAGATTCCGCTGTCGCCGGTCCTCGAGTTTGATGTGTGCATTGACGACGCGTCTGTGAGTAAGACGGGCCCTTTTCGCTCAGTAGTTGCAGGTCTGGTGCTGGGTGCGCGGGCCTTGCGCGCGAGGCCATCGTTGTTGCCCTGGGCTGCGAGCTGGCCGTGGATAAGATAGGTCTCCTTACCAGTCGCAAGTATCTCGGCGACGTGTTGGAGGCCAAGCTCGGGCCCTTAGCTGGCGCTGTCAAGGCCAGCGTGGTCAACTTAGGTATCGATCTTGCTGCTGGGCAAGGCGACCTTCCGTGGCGTGCGGCTGTCGCCCCCATTTTGAGATGGGCGCGAGAAGTGTGGCTGCGTCAGACTCACGCTTTCGAATGGTGCTTAGCTTTCGCTGAGCTTAGGGAGGGGTGGGCCACGGCTTTCGAGTTGGATGACTTCTCCTGGAGCAAGGTTTCAGGGCCCATCAGTGCCCTCCGTATGTCTCTTCATCGTTTGGGCTGGACGATGCCCGACAATTGCACCCTCAGGGATGATTTCGGCAGGGACGCTTCGCTCACGTTAAATTCCCCCCAGATGGTTCGGTCGCTGTGCCGGGATGCGGCGTGCCGAAACCTGGAGCGGGACTCAAGCGTGAATTATGGTTGTGTCCATCATCGTCTTTGCTGGGATGTTGTGACGCATTGTCTCGGGTCTTCGAAATCCTCTAAGCAAGACAAAGGGCTCATGAGGGCCCTCGAGTGCAACGGCACTTGGAATGCCACGGACGCCGTGGCGGCGGGCTACCTCTCCATCTCGCCGCTCTGTCCGCACTGTGGTCTTCCTGACGCGCTGCACCATTGTCTCTGGGTCTGCGAGCGATGTCAGGAGAAAATATATGTAGTTGTCCCAGCTTGGATTCAAGAGGCTGTGAGAGACACGCCGTCTCGCGAGTACGGTCCTGTTCTGCTTCTGCATGGTGCGTCCCCTCACCCCGGAGACCTGGTTCCTGGGCCGTGCAGAGATGGTGGCGTGGAGATGAAGTGGCATGTGGATGTGCTCCCTGCGCCCTCCCCCGACTCTCCTCCTGTTCCTTGTGGTGACTGTGTCCGGGGTCATGTTTTTTTATCGACGGTTCGTGTCGCAGGCGCGTCGTCCGTGCATTGTCCGAAGGATTGCACAAAAACCCTCCGAAGGATTGCAAAACAATAAACCCTTCTGAGGCCTTCGGAGGATTGCAAAAAACCCTTCGAAGGATTGCAACAAAAACCCTTCGAAGGATTGCAATCCTTCGTCTGAGGCCTCGTGATGGTCTCGGATCTCGGGCCCCTTGTGGGCGCCGTACCCTCAGACGCCTCGAGGGGCTGAATTCGGTGCGTATGTGTGGGGTGCTTGTTTCGTGTCGGCTCCGATGGTCCTGTACTCCAGAGACCCCCCCCGAAATGAGACCCCCCTCCCTTTATTACGAAATCTGGAGTACTCTTGGTGCCTGCTGGGGCTCTGCTGGGGCCTCGGGGGCCGCCCTGCGTGCCTATCCAGAGCGCCAGGACCCAATGTTCGGGGACTGCGCTGGGAACCACTGCTGCGCGACAGCCCATCATAACCATAGCCCACAGTCAACCTCCTCACACCCACATGGCCTCGCTTACTCCAGATTCCGTAATACAGGGAGGGGGGGTCTCATTTCGGGGGGGGGGGTCTCTTCCAGGCCATCTTGGAGGGCTTGGGGGGGTCTGGGGACGGTGTTTTGGAGGGTTCTCCCACAGGGGGGGTCTGAAATGGCTTGTGTTGGAGGGTCCAGACCCCCTCCCTTTTATTACGACATCTGGAGTATAGTGATTGCAAGCATGTGGTCGACCAGGGCTCGTTGCCTTTGTGTGATGCGCTCGCTGGCAAGAAGCAAGATGCTGGAAATAGTATCCAGGCTCATACTATGTTCGGCCCCAACCTTCCGTCCTGCAGGAAGGTTAAGGCCCACTTGGGCCCTGACGAAGAGGGAATCTCGTCGGAGGAACGCTTTATCAGACATTTTTTGTTTTGCGGATGTGACCTCGAAGAGTGCCCTTGCGAGGCACCCGTCGGCGGATCCTGTCGTGCTCGATGAGTTGAGTCGCACTGTCAAGATAGCTCTGCATGCGATGAAGCTTGGGGCTGCTGTCTTGTTGGAGTGGCCCAAGCTTGAATTCAGAGGCGCTGCTCGCGCGCCTCCGCCGCCCCCGGCACCCACCCTTGTGCTCGCTCACGCGTGGAAGAGGATGGGTGGTTTCTGGCGCTGTGAGGTTTGTTTGAAGGGCTCGGTCGTGGGCGAGAGTGAGTCCCCTCCCGACACGGTCTGTCCTGGGCGGTCGAAGCTGGACCAAGGAGTCCTGGAGCGCTTGCAGCACAGGGTTGTGGCGTTCCCCTGCTCCGACGCGTCGTATCTCCGGCTTTGTCTTAGGTGCACATTTTATTCCAGCGGTGCTTAAGTTGTGAGTCTCAGTAAAGTCTGTGAGCCCCCCACGGAGTCTGGCAGGAGAAATTTCAGGAAGCTCAAGAAGGGTTTCCACCCAGACAAGCCAGGTGTCACAGCTGATCTGGACGATTTTAGTCCTCTGATGTGATCAGATGAAGTTTGCTGGTGTCTCGCAGTTGTAATCTGAGGCAAGGGAGTTGATGGCCGAAAAAAGAGGAGGAGGACGTGAGGAGGACGTGAGGAGGAGGACGGTGGGAGGAGGACGGGGGGAGGAGGAGGAGGAGGAGGATGATGATGATGATGAGAAGGAGGAGGAAGTGGTAAGGGGGGTCAGGAGGATGATTCGGAGAAGTCGGAGGAGGAGGGGGAGGAGGAGGAGGAGGAGGGGGAGGAGGAGGAGGACGAGGGACCAGTGTAAACTCAAGACTCATCAACGATTCTGCACTAGAGCATCGGCCCCTGCCCCTGAAGGAAGTGCCCCGTTGGAAGACAGCCGTTTGAAAATCAGGATCTGTGCCAGAAGACCATTGTTGGGTGTCCAACGCCGCGAATCACCGTTACTGGTGCGTCTTGACGATCTCGAATCGTGCCAGAACGCCGTTCCTGGGACTCCACCGCGAACGAACGTGACGGTTGCGCCCTGAAAGTCCGAACTCATGGCGAAACATTATTTCTGGGACGTTGTTAGCCATGAGAACCCCTGAAATGGTTGCGAACCCTTCAGACGAATGCGCGCGGCGCTAAGGTTATGTCGGGCCTGGCCCCCCATACAGGAGGATTTTCGACGGAAAATTCAAAATATCCCAAACATACCGCGAACACGTCAAAAGTATTCAAGAAATAGTCTCTAGATTATTTTTGGACCATTGTTGGACTATTCTTGGAGTAGTTCTTTATGTTTCGTCGAAAATCCCACTGTATGGGGGACAGGCCCGACATAACGCCAAGGCGAGAGCCCAAGTTTGAAAGGGACCGCCCTCCAACCGCGAAGCTCTTGCAAAGTTTTGACACGAGTGCGCGCGGCGCTGAGGCGACGGCCTCGTTTCGAGAACGGCCCGCCCTCCATACGTGAAATTCGCGCAACTTGGTAAGCCCCAGGATCATGCACGTTGAGGAGGTCTCTGGCGAAACGCCCGGCCCGCCCCGGGGTGCCACAGGGAGGCGTTGTCTCAAAGGAAGCGGGATGTATGATCGTAGGCGATTTCTCTCTCTCTCTCTCTCTCCCCTGACTTTTCGACGGAGAATAAAGCCGCTCAGTGAATGAGGGCAAGCCTGGCATACACCCTAAGGGGCTATTCGGACGTACCCCTATCGAGGTTGGACGCCCCCACCATCGTACAACGCAGGGTTGGGCCCCAGATTCCTGGTTCATCCGAAAAACCCATACAGCATGGGATGGGAGTCGACATATCCCCTTGTATAGGCGGAGGAGGACAAGGAGGAAAAGGAGAAGGAAAAGGAGGAGGAGGAGGAGGATGAGGAGGGAGGGAGGGAGGGAGGGAGGGAGGGAGGGAGGAGGGAGAGAGTGAGGGCCAGCGGCGTATTTCCTCTTGTCTGCCTCCTCCTCCTCCTCCTCCTCGTCCTCCCCCTTCTCTCTGCTTCCTCCTCTCTCATTGTTGGGGAGGGGCAGGAGGAGGGACGTGAGGACGAGGAGCAGGAGGAGGAGGAGGAGGAGGAGGAGGAGGACTTGAGGTAATATAGCTTCTGGGCGTCTGAACTCCGTTAGTGGGCCCAGTTTCCTGGTGTCACCACCCTGTAGGGCACGGTGGCCCGACGAAACAATGTGGCCGGGGCCATCCTGTTCCAAACACTGCGGGAAGGTGGAAGGTAGACGACGCATGATAACCTGACGCGAGATGTGTCGCCCATCCTCGTGCAGAGATAGAACATTTAACGAATTTCTCAGTCAATGGATGTCGAGAGCTATGCACCCTCTGGTGTGCCTACATGAATGCTCTGGTGAGGCAGACTATCGTGGTACAAAGTCCAGATATGGGTGCAGCACAGTGCGATCGACGCACCGTCTCCGTTACACTGGAGGGGGCAGGAATTTTCCGCCCTTGTTTCGCTGTACATGTTGCCAATGGGTTGCAGGGTAACGGTCTGGACGGGCCAAGCATCGCTTTCTGGTATTGTGCGGTGCCTTGATGTGTGGTGCGTGAGGCATAGCCTGTGACATTGATGGAGTGGCGTGTGAAAGATTGCCGCAGTGGGTGTGGGATTGGGGCGTGTGAGAGAGTGCCGAGGACGAGGAGGAGGAGGAGGAGGAGGACGAGGAGGACGAGGAGGAGGAGAAGAGACGTGAGGAGAAGGAGGAGGAGGAGGAGGAGGAGAAGGAGGACGCATTGCACGTTGCGCTCCCTTTCTGGATGATTATGTGCCCGCCGCTTGTAATTCCGTCTTCTCGTCGGATTATACTTTTAACACGTTCGGTAATCGTGACTCTGGACCCTCGCGACAGGATATTTTTTCGACCTGTCGACGACGTCTGTTTTCCACCGATGTGCAGTGGCCGCATGTAATGTGCCAACGACGGCAGTTGGCCGCTCGGCGCACTCCGAGTTTGGCGATTCTCTATACCCGTAGAAGCTACAGCCTCGAGCTCTGACCCGCCGAACTCTAGCTCTAGCCCCGATCAAGTTGACTTGCATTCAATCGCCTACGAAGTCTGCCATGGTAGCAAGGACATCTAAAACGCACGTGGCATTCGCTTTCTGGCCATGATTCTATATTTGTTTGCAGCTGTATCGCCAACTCCGACTCCGATCGCAGTTCTAATGTGTCCTGCTCCAGCCTCTCAGTTCCAACAACAGATATCACATCCGAATCGAGATCAAATCGGTGTCTTGTTCTAGCTCGATTGTTGTTTAGGAGTCCATCGCTCTCTCAATGCTAATTTCTATCGAGAGGTCGGCCTTTGGCTCATCCCGCCACCGTGCCTGGGTCGCAGACAAGAGGTCTTTTGGAAGCTTCTTGGGATCTTCTAGAACGGCCTCTCAGGGGCCTCTTGGAGGCATTTGTTGGGCCTCTTCAGGGGGCCTCGTAGGGTTTCTCGGGGGCGTCCTGGGGGTCCCAGGGGGCCTCTTGGGGTTCTCTTGGGGGTATCGTGGCGGTCTCGGGGGCCGTCTTTGGGGACGGGGCTCGAACTGACAGCTCAGGTTCCCCCTCTTGGGCCAGTCGTCTTTGTTTGGTTGTTTTGATATCATGAGTATTCTTGCTGTGTCAGCCTTAGGATGCACAGCATCATGCCAATGTTGGTTCGGGCACGAGGCAGCTACGCCGCATTGAGGCGGTTATGCCGCTTTTATGGCTCTGACACCTCGGCCGCAGCACGTTTCAGCCTCTCACTCAGATTCGCGAATCTTCAACGTACATCTAGATATTATGACCGCGGGACATTCACCGTGCCCTTCGTTCCACCTGGTGACCCCTCTTCACCTCGCCTTCTCTTGGCTTCGATGTCTGCGCAATTTGATTGAATGTCCTTGCCTTGGGCACGGGCTTTCTCGTGAAGGTCAAGGGGCCGCGCAACTGCGAGGTCTCCGATCGCACACGAAATGTAGGCGAGGCCATGTGGGTGTGAGGAAGTTGATTGTGGGTCACGGTATGTTTGCGTCGTGTCGACCAGCGGCGACCCCAGCGCGGGCGTTCAAGGTTGAACGCCGCCGGCGACCCAGAATCGATCGATGTTGAACGATCGGACATTGCGGCAGCGGCCGATCGTTCAAGGTTGAACGATCCCTGCGGTGTCAAAAACCAACGCTGGGGTCGGCACGACACGAACCTGCCGTATGGTTATGATGGGTTTTCGCGACGCAGTGTTTCCCAGCGCAGTCCCCGAACATTGGGTTCTGGCACTCTCGATGTGCACGCAGAACGGCTCCCGAGGCCCCGGCAGAGCCCCAGCAGGCACCGAGAGTACCAACAAAAAACTTCATACACCTTAGGCGATGCTGAAGAAAACTTAAGTTTTCGGCCAGGGTCTCGATTATTCTTAACGTTTCAATGTAAATCTTAAGATTTTAATGGACATGTTGGGTTTTCATTCAAGTTCTGAGACTATGAATTTCTTAACCCATGATTTCTTAAGCATTTCGCAGGGTGTACGAATCCCACGAGGACCCCCCGCAACTCTCGAATCTGAGGCTCGCACTCGTTGTTGATCCTTCTTTCTGCGGTTGGTCAGGGGCGGCTGCCACGCTAGAGTGCCAGCCGCTTTCAGTTCACAGGGCAAAGGGGGAGTGCTGCGGATTGGGCCGGTTGGATACACCATCCTGCGTGGCATGCCCTAATGACTGAATCGCAACCCGACGTGGCAGCTCGGCATCGTTTGCAAGGAAACATCTGTGATATATATATATATATATACGTATGTATATATACATACAGATACGAATACACGTGACAGTGGCTACGGGGCACAATCTGCGTGTTCGGTGTGATACATGGAATTCGCGAGTGCTGTTTTGGATAATGGCCGACGGCATGCCACTTGACACAGCAGGACCACTCCTGTGAGCATAACCGTGGGTCACAGTGTGGTGGGTCTCGGTGGAGCTCCCGTCGGTGGAGCTTCCGCTCCTCCCAGGCCACCCTGCTGCCGTTCCCCCCTCTTGAATCGGCGTAGGAGCAGGGCTCGAGCTAACCGAAGTTTTGGCAGTGTCGTGGACCGTTTTCGTTTCGATCTCGCTTTGCAGCAGGGGCGGACGGAAGACATACCAAGGGAGCCACGACGACGGGACGAATGTGGAGAACCCTGCTTAGGTCGAGCCCTGGTGGGACGTGGATGGGGCCAAGCTGGGAGGGGGGAGGGGAGGAATGCTCCCCTCATCCCGTGCGCCCCCCTTGCGCGCTCCAGTTTCCGCCTGCGTGAAGCTGTTGTCAGTTTCTGTTGTCAGTTTTCAAGCTTCAGGGTCACAAATGGTGAGGAAGTCGTAGGCGAAAAGCCGGGCCCGCCCTTTCGACCAGCCTCGGAGGGCGACAGGGATGAGTATTTATAAGGCAAAGGAATGGAGGAGGAGGGAGGAGGGTGGAGGAGGAGGAGGAGGAGGAGGAGGAGGAGGAGGAGGAGGAGGAGGAGGAAGGAGGGGGAGGAGGGGAGGAGGAGGAGGGGGAGAGGAGGAGGAGGAGGAGGAGGAGGAGGAGGAGGAGGAGGAGGAGGGGGAGGAGGAGGGGGAGGAAGCCTGTGACGAATCGGCGGGGCGAGCGGGCGTGAGGGTGGGTCGCGAGAGCTCCCCTCGCGTGTCTCCAGGGACACGCCGCACACCTCGAGGGAGGAGACACGACGACCACATGACCAAGATGCCGCGGGATCTTGTCGACGCCGATCTGGTCATGATCCATGCTGGCCGCCGACGATCCGCGAGAAAATCCACGATCCGGCGATGACCAGGGAGGAAGGTGATCAGGATCGGCACCGACGTTCTCGCATGCAGTCCCGAGAACACGCCAGACCTCCGACGATGTGATGTTTTCAAGGCGCGGTCCTCGAGGTCCCGACCCCTGCCCCTGGGCCGTGTTTTCACCCCTGGCCCACTTCGGGTGGGCCCCGGGGTCCGACGACGGGCCGCAGGGGGCCGGGATCGAACAACACGCCCGGATTACAGAAAACAAGATCGTCGGAGATTCGGGAGGAGGAGGAGGAGGAGGAGGAGGAGGAGGAGGGGGAGGAGGAGGAGGACGAGGAGGAGGGGGTCGTGGTCATGGCCGTCGTCGTCTCTCCCTGCAGTGGCTGTATTTTTTTGTGGGCGCATCTCTCAAGCTTCCCGCCGCCTCCGGCGCTGTGCGTTGCGAGCGGGGTCGTCGTCATGACCGTCGCCTTCTCTCCCTGCACTCGCTGCCCGCTTCCGCGGGCCCCGCGTCGCCGGGGCCCCTCCCCTCGGGCGCACGGCGCCCGGGCTGCCACGGTGCAGCCCCTCTTCCACTGGGCCTCTCGGGAGATGCAGGAGCGGCGTACGCCCAGGGCGCTGAAGTAACGACCACTTCGGGCTCAGGAGTGGCGCGTTTTCGGGGCCGCGGTTCTGGATGAATGTTTCCCCCCCCTGTGTGTAGCTAGTGTAGTTATCGTGCGGCGGGCTGTGATCGTTGGAGTCTCTCTGTCAAGTGGTCCTTTCCCATCTTCAAAAACAATTTATTCGACGCGGACCAACATGGGCATCTCATACTTCTGTCACGTCTCGCTGAGAAACTGTCTGTGAGTACCTGGGTACCTGGGTGTGAGAGCGAGTCCGCGTAGACTACAGGCCCTTATCCTCTGGACATCTTCCAGGGGAGACGAGGGAGACGCAATTGGAAGAGCGAGGGTGGATTCCTCTTGCCGTTCTCACTGCTGGAATTCAGGCAAGCGCTCATGGCGTTGCTGTTCCCGCTCTCTGGCGTGCTGCTCGCGGCGCCTGCTTGCATTTCGGTGCCCAAATGCCACGCGGGCCATATCGCGGGAACTACCCTTGTTTGAGCTTTAGTGCGAGTGGAACAAAAACCGTGAATGGCTAGAGTTTGAGCGAGTCGGAGTGTGAGTCGATTTTGGTATGGTTGAGCTTGAGTTTGGATGAGTCTGAACTCTCGTAAGTCTGATTGCGAGTGGGTCTTGTGCATGAGCGAGTCTGAGTGCGAGCGAGGCTGAGTGCGAGTGGCTCTGACTGTGAGTGGGTCTGAGTGGGAGCGAATCTGACCGTGAGTGTGGTGAGGGCGAACATGTGCATGAGTAAGGCAGTGTGCGAAGTAGTCTGAGTATGAGTGAGTCTGAGGGTGGGTGAGCTTGGCTGTGGGTGGGCCTGAGTGTGAGTTACCGTGGGTGTGAGTCGGAACTTGGCCAATCTGAGTATAGAGCGGTCAAGTATGAGCGCGTGTGAGTCTGAGTGAGACTGTGGGTGGGTGAGTCTGAATGTGATGAGTGGGTCTGGGTGAGGTTTCGCTGTGATTAGATGCGGACGTGTGATGAAAGAGATGACGATGAGGAGGTGCGTCAGTGAGTAGGTCGGGAGCGCACAAATCCAAGATGCATTTTGAGGACAGTAATAGGCGGCACGCCCGATATACCGTCACAACTGAACGTGAATTTTGGAAGACCCCCACCCTTGGCGGCTCCCTCTTGTGTTCCCAGCTGCCACGGCTGATATATTGAAATATTGAAGCGGACCACCCAAACAGAAACACCAAAAGGGGGCCGAATCAGGCAAGCCGCTTGAGATATCCCGGCAATCTGGGCGCGAATGTGTCCGTCAATTGCCCCCATGGCCCCCCCTTTAAGGTGCTGAGGCTTCGCCAGGGACATCCTTGCCATCTCGTCTGGCATTAACAATTGTTGGCGTGCGACCAGGCAGACCGCTTGAGGCCTCCCCACAATCTGGGCGCGAACGGGCGCGTGAAATAAATACCTCCTTGGCGCCCTCTGCTGAGGTGCCCACAGCAGCGCGTCACCCGAAACATCCTCACACTCTGCTCCGAAGGCAGAGGATGGTGAGCATGCACACAAGCAAACCGCCCAACACATCCCCAGGACATGGGCGCGAACCGGCCCGTCGAATACTCCCCCAGCGCTCCTTCTAGGGGTGCCGATGCCAATGTCCTGCTTGAAACATGCGTGTCTGAATGTGCGTGAGCCCGAGTTTGACTCAAAATATGATTGAGTCTGAGTACGATTGAGCCTGAGTGCGGCCGGTCCTGAGTGTGGGTTGTGGGTCGGGGTTTTCAAGGATGTTTTTTGGGGCTTCTTCGGATCGCTTTCGGGGGCCTCTTTGGGGCAGTTTAGGGGTCCCGTGGGAGCCTCATGGGGGCTTCTTGGGTGCCTCCTGGGGGCCTCTTGGGGGACTCTTGGTTGGGGCCTCCTGGGGGCCCCTCGGGGCCAAGGGCTCGAAATGTCCGTCGTGGTCCCCATCAGGGCCCCCTCCTGATCTCCGGGGCCTCTGGGCGGCAGTTTCGCCGCTCTTGGAGTGCCAGGGGCCCCGCTCGAGCCCTCCCCGAGGCCGCTTGGGGACCTCACGTCCGTTCGAGTCCCTCGTCCGGGCCCCCTCTCGGAGCCGTCCTGGGGCTCGGGAAGGCCATCCTGGAGGCCTTCCTGGGCCGTCTTAGGGTTTGCTCGGGCTGTTTTTTTGGGCTTTCGTGGAAGCCTCTGGGGCCGCTCTGGGGCGACCCTGGGAGCTTCTTCTTGTGGCGTTTAGAAGCGTTGGGATGCCGAAAAGGCGAGAATTCGAACATCTAACACGTAAGGAACATCCATGATCCGTCTCTGGTGGACGCTGCTTAGGAAGCCTCTTGGAGGCTTTCTTGGGTCGTGCTTCGGCCATCTTGGGCGTCTCGGGGCGATCTTTCGGCGATTCGGGGTCCTCTTCGGCCGACTAATGGGCATCTCGGGGTCCCCTGGGTCTATCTTGGCGCCCTGTTGGGCCCGAGCAGACGTCATGCGGGGAGACGATCCGAGGCCCAGAGGGGCACGCGGATGAGCCCAGGGGCGCCGCGACAAGCCCCAGAAGATCTGGTAGTTTGGGGTCCTTGGCCCCTGGAAGCATCCTCATGACTCAGGACTGAGGCGTGGCGGATTAGACAGAAGGGCTCGAGGACACGCGCACTCCGTGCCCAGCGGCACGGTGGCGGATGAGCGAGTCCGAGTGTGAGTGAGTCTAAGTTTGGGTGATTCTGAGTTTGAGTGAGTCTGAGTTTGAGTGAGTCTGAGTATGAGTGAATCTGAGTGGGGAGGAGCAGGAGGAGGAGGAGGAGGAGGAGGAGGAGGAGGAGCAGGAGGAGGAGGAGGAGGAGGAGGAGGAGGAGGAGGAGGTGGAGGAGGAGGAGGAGGAGGAGGAGGATAAAATGGTCCATTTCTCCTCCCCGAGGAGTTGGAGGTGCCACAGAACTCACAGGACCCCCCTCTTAGGATGTGGAGACTGACCTCGGGCCGTTCCCTCGATCTGACAGAGCGTCTTCCGATTACAATGCCGTTTTTAATACATGCTCCGCGTGCGGATCATGTATTGAAACATGCAGGGAATTAGGACTAAAAACAACGATGAGTTCATGCATGAATTTGTTCAGAATTCAGCCATGCATTAAAATTTAATATTTCCCCACATCCAAAGTGGGGTTCTTGTTTTCTCTGGACGCCCCGCGCAGGAACAGGAACCCACCATATCATCATCATCATCATCATCATCATCATCATCATCATCATCATCATCACTCATTCCTCACTCACTCACTCACTCATCATCCCTCTCACACTCACTCACTCACTCACACACTCACTCACTCACTCACTCACTGACTCATCAGCACTCATATGATGATGATGAGTGTGCGCGTGAGAGAGTGTGATGATGATCATCATGATCACCAGTCAGTCAGTCAGGCAGTCACTCACTCACTCGCCTTGGGCTTCGCCTTTGAGTGAATTATGAGGAAGTCTCAGGCGGGAGCCCCCTCCCTATGGGGCCCGCGGATTATGTTACTAATCCGAGCGGGTCATCGGGATCCTGTAATTGTCGTCACTTTTGGGCTCCTCAGGCTTGAATTTGGAGGAAGTATGAGGCGGGGGCCTCGCCTGCGAGTAAATTGCGAGGAAGTCTCAGGCGGGAGCCCCTCCCCATGGGGCCCGCGGATTATGTTACTAGTCCGAGCGGGTCATCGGGATCCTGTAACTGTCGTCACTTTTGGGCTCCTGAGGCCTGAATCTGGAGGAAGTCTCAGGCGGGGGCCTCGCCTGTGAGTAAATTGCGAGGAAGTCTCAGGCGGGAGCCCCTCCCTATGGGGCCCGCGGATTATGTTACTAGTCCGAGCGGGTCATCGGGATCCTGTAACTGTCGTCACTTTTGGGCTCATGAGGCCTGAATCTGGAGGAAGTCTCAGGCGGGAGCCTCGTCTCTGAGTAAATTGCGAGGAAGTCTCAGGCGGGAACCCCCTCCCTATAGGGCCCGCAGATCATGTTAGTAATCCGAGCGGGTCATCGGGATCCTGTAGCTGTCGTCAATTTTTGGGCTCTTCAGGCCTGAATATGGAGGAAGTCTCAGGCGGGAGCCTTGTCTGTGAGTGAATTGCGAGTGAATTCGTGTTCCCAGAACACCATTCCCAGGCCACATTCTGAATGCCCGGAGCCAACTGTAGGCCACTTCGTGTTCGTCGTGTTCCCAAAGCGCTATTCCGGGCACGTATCCACTGGGGCGCACCCCTGTGAGCTTCCTCTGGAACGAGGACGCTTGCCGCACGGGCATGTCGGATGAGCAGTGGTGGCTGCGCCTCTACGTCATGTTCTCCCGAGCCACGTGCATGCGGAACATGCTGACCCTGCGGCCGCCGCCGCGGGAGTTCCTGGAGCGAGGGCCGCCGGCGTTCTTGCGGAAGGCGCTGCTGGAGTTCGACAAGAGAACGGTTTTGTCCAGGGCGGAGGCGGAGCAGCTCGCGGCAAAGCTAGGCTTCGTGGCGCCTCCCGCCTGAGCGTGGCTGCGCCCCGCTCGAAGCCCGCGGGGTTGTCCCAACGGTTTGATTTTGCGCGCCAGCGGCTCGCGGGGTTGTCCCGCCAGCCTGGCCCGCGGGGTTGTCCCAACGGCTGCGCGTGCCAGTCCAGTGCTGGCCGAGGCGGCGACGGCGCCGAGGAACATCGACTTGCTTGCCCCGCCCAGGGGGATGGGGAGGTGCACGTAGAGAAGCGGCAAGAGGAAGATGAGGAGGGGGAGGGTATGGGGGAGGGCGACGATAAGGAGGAGGCGGAGAAGGAGGAGGGGGAGGTAGACGGAGGGGGAAAGGAGAAATAGAAGAAGGAGGGAAAGGAGAGGGCAGAGGAGAGGGCGAGAGGAGGGTGTTTGCCATGGCCAGGAGGAAAGGGAGAAGGGCACGCAAAACAGATTATCATGTGGCGTCCTTCCGTCGGAGTAATTTTAACAATCCTATGTATTAGAGACTGCCCTGTGCGCTGGGGGGGAGTCCGTCCGTCCCTCCCTCCCCCCCGTAGGCCGAGAGGGGGAGTTCGACACCTGTGAAAGCCCGGGGTGGGGATTCTCTACACCCCCCCCCACTTGGCGCCCGCGCCGATCCCCCCCCCCTGGCGCTGGCAAGCGACGAGGACGAGGACCAGGGCGAGGGCGACGGCGAGGACGAGGACGACGGAGACGACGACGACATCGACGACGACGACGTGCCCCGCCCGCCTCTGCCCGACTGCCCACGGCGACACCGTGTCACGCCCGCCTGCCAGACTGATCGACTCGCGTGCAAGTGACGACGGCGACGACGCCCGGCGCCGGCAAAGGACCACGACGAGGCTCCCTCGGGGGCCCCGAAGGCTACAGCGTCACGACGGCCGCCTCCGCCCGTTCGACGGGCGGCGGCCGCGGTGCCCTCCCGCGCACGAGCGCGGGCAGCCAACGCCTGCATGCCAGGTGCCGACGCTGAGCGCGAGCGTGAGGCGGACGGCGGACTGTCAGCGAGCGAAAAACGGTATGACATAAACTTTTTCGCCGTCGGGGACACCTGCCCCTGGGCGGCTGGTAAGTTTGTACCCCTACGGTGCCACCGTAAGGGCATAAACTTTCCAGCCGCCCTGGGGCAGGTGTCCCCGACGGCGAAACAGTTTATTTTATACCGTTCTTCGCCCGTTAACGTGACTGACCTCTGCAGCTGCTGCTTCAAGGGCGAAATCTGCCGATCGGCGGCAGGATTCCGTTGCACGCGCGCATCATTGTGGCAGTGTGGGTGGAGCCTTTGCCGAATCCTGAAGAGGGTCTGAGCTCCGCTCTTGCCTCGCTTCTGAGAACATCGCTCAGGCAGCAAAATGCATCTCTCACTGAAACCAGCCCCGCACCAGGAACAAAAGGTAAGGGAGTCCTGGCTCCGAGAATCAATCAACGTGCATGCGAGGAGGTGCCCCAAAGACTCGGCATCCTCAGGACGGTATAGGGCAGTGGGGACACCTCGACAACCCACCATCGACCGAGACTGGTCAAGAGTGATGGTAAAACATCGCGCGCACCTCCGCGCCTTCCCAGGGTCAATCTCGCGCCAATCGTGCCCACCGGGGTCTCCGACAGCCAGGGTCCGAAGGCCGCTCGGGATGCGGACACGCTCCAACTTGGGACAGCAGGAGAGCACAGCATCAAACATCTTCACTGACCGTCTCACGCGCTAGACAGACACATCAAGAGCAAAAAGGAGGACAAGGAGGAGGAGGAAGGAGCAAGAGGAGGAGGAGGAAGAAGAGGGGGAAGAGGAGGATGAGGAAGAGCAAGAGGAAACAGGGGACTAACCGTCCCGCGCGCTCGACAGACACGTCAAGGGCCTCTCTAGAGAGCCGCATGTTGAGAGCCCCAGGGCGCCGCGACGGAACACACGTCTGGCCAGCCTGTCGGCGTCGGCGCTCTCTCCACAGCAGAGGCGCCGCTCCGGAATCGGAGGGGCCAAACCTCGGATTGGACCGTGTTTTCGCGGAGCCAATGAAAAAGACGGAGGAAGGGAGCAGGAGCTAACATCACCTCTTCGGACCTCTGGGCGGGTGTGTAGGACGCTGGTCCCACTGAGCCTGCTGGGCCCCCTCGTTGGCGAGCCCACGCAGGCCCGCAAGCAGTTGTCTCGGGCTGAGCTGAACACACCGCTTTGCATTAGTAAATGTGGCTTCGCAGCTCAAGCACAGACGTTGTGAGGGGAAACCGACATATTTTCAGCAAGGCCGAAGAGGGTGGCTATGCCCAAGTGTTTAGCAGCCTTTGGGGTCTGAAACAGAACGGGCCACACGGTCCCTCGCGTGCGAGCCCCGATCGAATATTCATGTCCAGGCGCGTGGTACATTGCCCCATGCGCAGCACGCTGGAGCACTTTAGCACCTGCTGAGTAGCTGACCCATGTACTACTGGCTCACATCCACGGGCGAGCTCCAGAAACCTCTCGACCTCGATCCTCTGCTCATCAGCATCGTGGAGGAAGTGGTCAAGGTGCCGCGAAGAAGGGGAAACATTAGGCTGGGGCAGGATGAGGCGAGACCAGAAAAAGGCGCTCGTGCGGTGGGGCGGCCTTAGCTGCATCAGTCATGTCCTGATCGATGGGCTCGAACCGACCTTCCGCTCCCTGCGCATGCATGCGCAGCCACTGCCTGTGGAGCAGGGAATCAGGTTGACCACGCAGCTCCCATGTCCAACAGGCATTCGAAAACACAGCTGTCATCCAATATGTTGCCGAAAAGTGACCTCTTCTGAGCGCAACAACTTGAAAACAGGATCAGGGCAAACGCTGGCATCACTAAAATTGGGGAGGTTGGCTGCCATCATACGCTCCAAAGCATGCTGCACCCCAGCCTCAAGTTGCTTTGCCACGAGAGCTGCGGAGGAATACAGGAGATCCACGAACATGTCCCGATCATCTCGCCACTGGGCAAGACTTGCAGCGCTCCACCCTATCTGACCACTCTATCCAATGGAGGGAGAAACGTATCCCATGCACTGGTCCCTTGGACCTACGCCACTGGATCGACTCCAACTCAGGTGAGCTTCTCGTGATGGCTCTCCAACTCCGAATGTGACCCCTGGAAGAGAAGTGTCTGACCTTGGGCTCCATGAGGCTCTGCTAGAGGCTGTTGTACAACTGGAGGACTGGGGCTACTGCCTGACGCCATGCTGGGTCCCCGTGGAGAAAACATTTAGCCGTGAGACTCGCACACCGACGAGCAGAAGACTGACCCGACAGCAAAACCGATCGAAACGCCGCCAACTCGTGATCCGAAGCTCCCGACACCCCAAAACCAGCTGCACGTCGTAGTCCCGAAAAATATGTCTTCGGAGTGCGGGTTCTGTCCCTCGGTAGTTTCTTCCTGTAGTGCTGGAGCAAACCATCATGGACGCGCGTGTCACAGAAACGCTGACGCCGATTAGTTCGAGCTCGCTCGGCCGCAGGTCGGGCCATGAGCCAAGTCAACGCCCGGGTACACTGTGGCCTTCGTTGTCGGCGACGGGCTGACAGGGGCCGAAAGCTTTAGGACCGTTGCGGCCAGCTTGCTGGAGGAGGCGAAGGAGGCCGCCTTGTCCTCGGCCAGCTGTACTCCTGTGCGAGGCGTGATGACCCACTGCAAATCTGTAGCGGTCCGAGAAGAGGGCGGAGTGTGGCACCTCTTGGTCCGTGAGCTGAATCTGTAGCAGGGACGCCGCGGGAATCCTCAGGGACCATCCGCCGAACTCAAACATCGCGTCTACCTTAACGGACATAACATCATCGTGTGATTATGTTTTTTTTGTTGTATCAATATACATAGGCATATATGTATCTCTGGTCTGCAGGCCATCCACACAGCAAGCTGGACGAGTGGGCACCGATGAGCTCCGAGCCTGAGTATGCGAGAGGACCCCCAGAGGTGAAACGGCAGCTTGCCGAGCACCGTGGGGGGCCTTCAGAACAGAGCTCTGTCACGACGCCAGGTGAGCCTACAGGACTCGTACTACCCCATGCCGTCTCATGTAGAACCTGCTGTGTGCTCACCCTTGTCGGAGGGCTCTCCAGCCCGAAACCTTCTCCGACTTCCAGTCCCCGAAGGACCAGTGGGCCCTTTCGGCCCCCTCCAGGAGATCGTCAACCTGAGGCCTGCGCAGCCGTTCCCGAACGCGGACGAAGGATTCCAAGATTTCAAGAGTAAGATCGGCTGGGAACCTCCAGTAAGATCGGCGAACTATTCCAAGCATAAGATTCCAAGATTCCAAGATTCCAAGATTCCACGATTCCAAGAGTAAGATTCCCAAACGCGGACGAAATATTCCAAGAGTAAGATCGGCTCGAAACCTCCGTGTGGCTCCTCTTAGCAGCGGCATCAGCATCCACAGTCAGCTGCGCGGGGAACAGGCCGAGGCGATCCACCGCCTCAAACGAGCCAGCGAGCACGTGAGGCCCTCGTCGCTGCGTGCTCCCACACGCCGAGGGTGAAGACCATCAAGCGGAACCGCCTTAAGGCGCGTTCCGCTCAAGAGCAGATTCACCGCTCCAGTTTCATGAGGCAGTCAACTCGCTGTCGTGCTGAATGATGGTTTTGGTAAGTGTGGCAGCAGTTTTGCACAGTGCATCATGCAGGCAGGTCTGAGACACCACCGTCATACGTACTGTTCTGGTGTAGGCGAAGGCTGGGGCCCGGGGTCATGACTTCTCCCTGGATTGAAAAAAGAGGTGTGACGACATGTGCCCAAAGATGCAGCGCGGAGGTTTTCAGGCAGTGCCCTGGGGAAGCACTCGCGATCGAGAGTCCAACACTCTGGGGGCTCCCGACGGGCGTCCCAGAGCTATCCGAGCTGTCCCACCTTCCGAGCTTCCGAGCTTCATCTCCCGGGAGATCACGAGGGCCAGCCGTGCACACCCCATGGGCATCCTGCATGACCGTGGGCCGCCAAGCCCTCTTGAGCTCCGTGCACCGGCGCGCGGGCCTCGCCGAGCCAGCCAGGGCCCGCTCTTGCCCGAGGCTCCGGGGCTCCTCCTTGAGCCGCTCCCCCCCTCCGCACCAGGTGGCTCGAAATCCTCACGAAAGTCCCCCAGAAACGGATGGCCTTGCTCAGGCCGCTCCCGCTGACGGAAACCGCTCCGGTACGGCCAGCGCCTCACCAGGGGCCGCATGGCCCTGGGCAGGGCGTCGAGGCGGGCAGGGAGGCCTTCCACAGGGCAGGAGTCCCGGAGCGGCACCTGGAGCTGCAGACAGGTCGGCATCCCTATCCCGTGAGGGTCCTGTACCGTCAGCACGAATTCCTGGAAAGACACGACCACGACGACGACGAGGACGACAATGAGGACGACGAGGACGAGTAGGCTAGGGCGGCTAGGGGCAGGGGGGAATCCTTCCCCCCCGACCTTTGGGAGAAGGAAGGGTTGACCCCCCACTGACTTTCGGAGGGGGGAGGGAGGGGGACGATTGGGGGGCGGGGGATTCTTGTCGGGGAGGGGGAAGGGGCCCCAAGAGGAGGGAGGGGGTTTTCGAGGGGGGAGGAGGGCGGGGGGTCTGTTTCTGGTTGGGGGTTGCTGCGATGTTGCACTAGTGAAGCGTACACAGAAGACGCTTTCTCGTTGATCTAGTTCGGGGGACCTACTCGTGGCCGAGGCTCGCCATAGCTAGAAGAGCTCCATCGTTCCTTCTTCAGCGTTCGTTCGGGCCGCGTGTGTTGCTGGATCGCAGTCTTGCCGATTGCGCCTCCGTCAGGCGCGCTCTGCGCGTCTCCGTCCGGGCGCATTTTCCCGCCCATGGCGCACTCCGCGCGCCAGTGAGGGGGGTCAGCGCTGGCTCAAGACATCCGCGCGGACTTTTGGCAGGTTTTGCTGGTGCCGTTTCTTCTTCCAGCCCCTGATCGTTGTGCCCGAGTCTCTGTCTTGGGGAGACGCCCATATCCAGCTGCCTGCGGCAAGTCCCGCCACCGTGCCAGCGCAGCAGCGCGGCGTGAAGGATGTTGAGTCGAAGACCCACTGCAGTTCAGCACGCGGATCAAACTCGAACCGCTTTCCCTCGACCAGTGTGAGCCTCTGAACTGCCTCTCTGGGGACTCCTGGAGGGCCTCTTGGGGCGTCTTGTGGACCTCTTGTGCCGTCTTAGGGTTTTCCTGGCCCGTCTGACGCCTTCGGAGGCTGTCTTGGGGTCCTCTTGGGGCGCTTTCTGGCCGTCATGGCGGTCTCTTGAGCAGTTTTGGGGCTCTCTTGGGTCTTCTTGAGGGCATCGTGGGGCATCTTGGGGGCATCTTGGGCCGTCTTGGGGCTTCCTTGGGCCCTCTTGAGGCCCTCTTGGGCCGTCCTGGCGCCTTCTTCGGAACTTTTGGGGTCGTCTTGGGCTTCGGAAGCGAGACATAGTTAGTATGTTTGAAGCATTCAAAACTGAAGGAACATGAAGGCTCTACCTCTTCAGCGTCATCTAGAAGCCCTCTTTGAATGTCTTGGGGGCCCCTCTGGCCGTCTTGACGTCTTGAGGCGTTCTTGGGCAATATTTGGACCGCCTTAGGTGCCTTGAGGCGAGCTTGGCTGTCTTTGGGCGGGATTCCCTTGTTTCAGCTGTCTTGAGGCGTTGTTGCTTGCTGTTCGACCTGCTTTTGGAAACTGGTTATTGCTGTTTGTCTTACACGTTGCTGCTTTTTGTCATGATTGTTAACGGAGCTAATGTACGATTGAACACATGGCAACGCACCTAACGCGATTCAGGCGCGGTGGCGGGTATATTTTAGCGGGGCTGCATCACCGCTCTGTAGTTCTGTAACCGCCTGCACCGCAGAGCTGGGGGAAAGGGAAATGTGCGCGCGTCACTGCTGCATTTCGTCCGCCTCTGTGCTCATACTACCCCTTGCCTCGAACCCTGAGGTTTCTCATTTTGTGTGCCAGACGTGAGGATAAGACAGTATACAGTGATGGGGAACGTGCAGGGTTGGAAGAGAGATGGGGTTTGGATGCGTTTGAAGGGGACGGATGGGGATGCGGATGGAGAGGAGGAGCAGAACGAGGAGGAGGAGGAGGAGGATCAGGAGGATCGAGAGGAGGATCCTGAGGAGGAGGACGACCAAGAGGAGGATCAGGAGGAGGAGGAGGTGGAGGAGGAATTGAGGAGGTGGAGGGATGGAGGAGGAGGAGGAGGAGGGTGAATTGAGGTGGCCAGGCTAGAGGACGAGGAGGAGGGAGATGACGGCGACGAGGTGGTGGTGGAGACGACGATGATGGCCGTGGGGATGATCGGGAGGAGGATGATCGATGAGAAGGAGTCGTACGAATGGAATAATGACGATGTTGCTGATGATGATGCTGCTGATGATGATGCTAATGATGATGACGATGATGATAGTGTTGATGAAGATGATGGCGATGCTGATGCTGATCATGCTGCTGCTGATGATGACGATGATACTGATGATTAATGTGATGTTGATGCTGACGATGCTGATGATGCTGATGGTGATGATTATGATTATGATGAAGATGCTGATGAATCTGAGGATGATGATGATGGGGACGATGATGAGGATGATGATGATGATGCTGATACGGATGATGAGGACGATGATGCTGATGATGATGATGCTTGTGCTGATGTTGATGATGATGATGATGGCGATTATGATGATGCTGATGCTGATGCTGATGCTCACGATGCTGATCACGATTATGTTGATGATAATGCTGATGATCATGCTGATGATGATGTGATGTTTTTGATAATGATGGTGAGGACGAGGATGATGCTGCTGATGATGCTGATGCTGATGTTGATGATGTTTCTGATTATTCTGATGATGATGGTGGTGATGATGATGCTGATGCTGATGCTGATGTTGATGATGATGAGGATGGTAATGCTTCGGATGCTGCTGGTGATGATGATGGTGATGGTGATTGTGCTGGTTATGGTGATGCTGATGATGATGATGCTGATGCTGATGATGATGGTGATGGTGATGGTGATGAGTATGGTGATGATGACGACGATGATGATGATGATGATGTTGATTATCATGATGATGATGCTGATGATGGGGATGATGGTGATGCTGGTTGTGGTGGTGGTGGTGCTCGTGGTGATGATGATGCTGACGATGGTGACGATAAGGATGGTGATGATGCTGATGATGCTGCTGCTGATGACGATGATGATGAATTTGATGATGGGGATGATGATGATGATGATGATGATGATGATGATGATGATGTTGATGATGCTGATGATGATGATGATGATGATGATGATGATAAGGTTGATGCTGATGATGATGATGATGATGATGATGATGATGTTGATGATGATGATGATGATGGTGATGATGATGATGATGATGATGATGATGCTGATGATGATGATGATGATGATGATGCTGAGGATGAGGATGATGCGGGTGCTGATGCTGATGCTGTTGCTGGTGCTGATGCTGATGCTGCTGCTGCTGCTGATGATGATGATGATGATGACGATTGAGATGATGATTATGATGTTGATGATGATGCTGAGGATGATGATGATGATGATGATGATGATGATGATGATGATGATGAGGATGATGCTGATGCTGATGCTGTTGCTGATGCTGATGATAATGCTGATGATGATGATGATTATGCTGATGCTGATGCTGGATGCTGCTGACTGCTGATGATGCCTGCTAATGGTATGATGATGATGATGATGATATGATGATTGATGATGATGATGGGTGATGATGATTATGATGATGCTGATGATGATGATGATGGATAGTATGATAGATTTGCTGATGCGATGCTGATGCTGATGCTGATGCTGATGTGAGGATGATGAATGATGATGAGTTGATGATGATGATGATGATGATGTGATGATGAGGATGAGGAATGATGATGAGTATGAGGGATGAGATTCGGATGAGGATATGATGAGAATGGGAGGAGTGGGAGGAGGAGCGGGGAGAGGGAGTAGAGGAATGCGCGGGAATGTAGGATGGAGGATGTAGGATGAGGGATGGATGGATGATGATGGGAAGGAGGGGGATGAGGAGGAGTGAAGGAGGAGGAGGTGCAGGAGGAGCAGGATGAGGTGGATGAGGAGGATGTGGAGTCGGAGTCGGAGGAGGAGGAGGAGCAGGATGAGGAGGATGAGGATGATGTGGAGTCGGAGGAGTCGCAGGAGGAGGAGGAGGAGGAGGAGTAGGAGGAGGAGGGGGAGGAGGAGGAGGAGGAGGAGGAGGAGGGGGAAGAGGAGGAGGAGGAGGAGTTGGAGTCGCAGGATGAGGAGGAGGATGCGGAGGAGGATTTTGCCGCTGAACTGCTCGGCCTCGGTGAAATGAGGAGCCAGGCAGCCGTGGAGCACGACACCTGAAACCCGCTGGAAGGCGGGAGTGCGGCGAAGGCGCACATGAATGGTGAGCAGCCTGCAGCGAGCGATCACTGCAGGCCGCCAGTCGGGGCTGCGCCCCCCCACGTAGCCGCGCAAGGCCGCCAGGAGACCTGCCAGACAGAGTAGCCAGAAAGGCGCACAACGTCGAGTGATCCCACACCAGGCCAGGCGTTGTCAAATTAAGGGGGGGCTGCCAGCGCATGTGCGGTACCAATCATGTTTCGGCGAACGAGCGCTGTGAGGTCTCTCTGGGCACCGTTGGTCGAGATACCCCACGCAGCATCCCGAAGGAACCGGTTTGCACCGAAGACACACCTACACAATCAGGGCGCCCTCGAGGGCGCGAAGTTTTTCGCGCTTCGCGGTTCGGCGCGGATTCCTCCTCATTCTCCTCTTCTCTCCCGGGAGGCGGCGCGATAGCGCGAAATTAGTCGCACTTCGCGCTTCGCGCAGTGCGAAGCGCGACGTTGGGAGCCCCTCACAACCGTGGCGTCGGGGCAGCATCTGCCAGCGCACTTGTGGTCTAGCGTTGTGAGCCCAGCGCCACAGAGCCTGCGAGCCTTCGTGCAGACACTGCTGAGGGGCATGGCCTGGCGCGTCGCCCGCAAGCATTGGGTCACGGTGCCAGGACTCGTCTCTCCAGCTTCGGGAGTTGATTCAGCACGCACAGGCACAATCGTCGATTCCCAGGAAAAGATATGGGAAAATATGGGAAGTGCGGGGGGAGACAAAAACCCAGAAAACATAGGAAAACATAGGGAATCCTGTCGCTTGTGTGTATGTATTGTGAAGGCCTTACGGCCGGTGCCGCCGACCCTGAAGGTTTTGGCCGTCGATGGCGACGGGATGTGTGATCACAGGAAGGAGCTAAAGAACAACGTGACAGGGTAGGCAGAGGAAGTGTGTGAGGAGGAGGAGGAGGAGGAGGAGGAGGAGGCGGAGGGTTGTGTGTCTGTGTATCTGTGTGTCCCGGGACCCCTTCACGGAGCCAGGGGTGCCCAACCCGTGGGGCAGTCGCAGGAGGCGCCCCCGCCGATGCGGGTGGCCCGGGGGAGGCCGCACGGGGCCACACAGTGAGCAGCCTGACAGATAAACCGTAGGCTCAAGTCGGGCCTGTTCCTCTACAGGGGGAACATTCAAAAATAGTCAAAAATAGTATAGGGATGATTTTTGAGCATTTTTGTTGTTGTTGTTGTTTTTTTGTGTTTCCTTCTTGTTTTTTCCTCCAAAATCCCCCTGCAGGGGGACAGGCCCGTCTGAACCGTATGCTTCATATGCGATTCGAGGGCTCGTTCGACATTCGCTTTGCTTTGGGGTAGGCGTCTCGTGAGCCACTGCCCCACGCGCCGCATACGGGCCGGCCAATCCATGAACCGCTTTTACAGAACTTCAGGCGGGGGTCGCCCGCCAGTCTGCTCCTCGACCTGTTCAACACTCGTGGCGCGGGCCTACCTCCGAGTCAGCAGCCCGCCCACACGAGCCTGCCGGCAGGAGCTCTCTGAACCTCGAAGCCGTGCCGAGCGTGGTGCGGCCCACGCCTGCGCACCACGTGCTGCCAATCACTGGACCTTTGTTCTGGCAGGAGGCGGTACACGCAGCAGACTCGAGGAGGAGGAGGAGGAGGAGGAGGAGGAGGAGGAGGAGGAGGAGGAGGAGGAAGAGGAGGAGGAGGAGGAGGAGGAGGAGGAGGAGGTTGGGGAGGGGGCGTGCACGCGAGCCAGCTCCTGCCCAGTGGTCGGACACCGACCCGCACGGCCACCCGGTCCGCAGCAACTCACGGGAGGACGGACGTGGTGCAAGAGGTGTCCATCGGTAGATTTGCTGGGGTCGTCCTGCTGCACCGCCGTCGATCAAAGCTTGGTCGGCGGCAGGCAGCAGTCCCCTGGGTGAGATGGCATGCCGAAGGTATAGACAGGATGTAGTCGCGCTTGCGGATGTCCTCCCAAGCCACAGGCGCGACCTTACACTTGTCGCCTATAGCAGACCCGCGAAGCTTATCACAAGCAGGACGCTGACAGCACCGCAAGCGCTTGAGCAGGGTGTCCTGCGCCGTCCTGCACATGGGGCGCAGGGGGCGGGAAGTAGATATCCCAACCCAATGCGGCCTGACAAGCCAACTCACGGATGCAACCTGACTCCCAAGGGGTGAATTTCGAGGATGCCATGGCAGCGAGCAGGACATGCAAGCTCGCCGCTCAAGATCAAAGCTGTCTCCGAAGGTTCTCTCGTGACACAGCATGACCGCGTCCCTGAGGAGCCTCTGAAGGAGGGCGGGGGAAATCAAGGTGAGGGGACCTCAACACCCGTGTCATCCACGAGGGAGCTGCACCCCGTCATTCTCCACACAAAACGTTCCACAGAACGCCCCATGACCGCGATGGGGCCAGATGCCCTTTCCTCCAAGTGGGGACGGCTTCGAGAGCACGCCCTCCGAAGCCCAGCGGAGCCTACAGAAGGTCAATCCACAGTTTAAATGCCCAACCATCGGCGTCACCCCAGCACACTAATACTATGTGTGCGTCGTCCCCCCAGGGTCAATCCACAGTTAAGATTCCCAACCAGGTTTGTCCGCCTTTTCCTGGAGCAGAGAGGAGGAGGAGGAGGCGGAGGAGGAGGAGGCGGAGGAGGAGGAGGAGGAGGAGGATTGAGGAGGAGGAGGATGAGGAGGAGGAGGACGAGGCG
>CAUYUJ010001639.1:48977-98624 GCA_963575745.1 Prorocentrum cordatum
TAGGCGTTTCAAGGGAGGTGTCTTATGTATTGTTTCGTATGGGATGGGAGTCCAATGCGTTACCCTGAATGAAATTCTTACCCCGAGGCGTGCTGGAGCCGGAACCTTTGGTATCCGCAGACGTGGGTGCAACCTGGACCTGAAGTGGGCCTCGTCGGGGAACCGCGGAGGCCCTCTTCGGCTTGCGTCGGGACCCCTCAGACGGTATGCTTGGGGGTGGTGGCGTTCTTCCGAGCCTTGGCCTCATGGAGGGCCCCGTCGCCGAGGTTGTCTGCCTCCAGGAGTTTTGAGCAGGGCCTTCCATGCTGCGGGGTTAGATCTTCGAGGGTCCAGTGGGAAGCCGCGGCTCCACGGGGCCAAACGGCCCCACCTCGGCCATGCTTCTGTGGTTGGAGAGGGCGGGGTGGACGTGGGAGGGGCCTGCTACGCTCGTCGATCCCCGCCAGAGACAGTGGGTGCTCACCGAATCGCCACCAGTGCAGGTGGCCGAAACCTTCACCTTTGATCTGATTTCTGAGCAAGCGGCTAAGTTTGTTGAACCTCTCAGCGTCTCTACAGGCGTGTTTGAGAAGGGACTCTGGCTCCCGCTCATGATTCGGGTGGCGAAGTCTCTTTCTTCTCAGCCTGAACATATGTAGATATTTCTGTACATAGGCCAGTTGTTTGTGGTTCGTACCCTAGCGACGACAAGCTCCTGCAGTGGGGCTATGCAGTCGAAGGGAAGTGCCCGTTGTGTGATGAGGATGGTTATATTTGGCACCGTGCCTTGCTTTGCGAGCATGAAGCCCCACGTGCCGCTAGGCAGGAGTACTTTGGTAACCTTGCTTTGGTCCAGTTCCTTGAGGTGGGACCCTCTTCTATCCTCCTCACTCGGCTCCTCCTCGAGCCCCTCGGGCTCCCGTCTCCTACTGAAGACTGAGACCTCCGTTTTTTTGATGGCGAGGGTCAACGGACTGTTCTTCTTTTTCACATGACGATGTTCTTTTTACTGATGGCTCTGGCTATCATGGTGATTTCTTCGAAATTGCGCGTGCAGGTGTAGCTTGAGCGCACATGGATGGTGAGGTTGGCAGGCGTGGAGTATCCTGCCCTTTGCCACGCAAGCAGGGGGTCCGTCTTCATGATCTGTGCGAGGAAGAGCTCGGCAAGTTTACTGAGGCTCGGGATGAGTGCCCCTCTCTGTGTGCAGGGGTGTGCTCAGCCCTTCCCTGTCTTCTCGCCAGCTTGGCGTCGGACGGATGTCTGGTGAGCTTCAGAGGCCCCCGCGGGCCCGGCGGGCCAAGCCTCCCAGGAACCTCCAGATCCTTGTCTTGCATGGTCCTCCTCCTCCTCCTCCTCCTCCTCCTCCCCCTCCTCCTCCTCCTCCTCCTCCTCCTCCTCCTCCTCCTCCTCCTCCAGCCGTTTTGGCCCCGACTGCTCGCCGTGCTCAGGTGCACTGCGAGCTTTTGTGGCCACCGACAATCTCCAAGCGGTTTCGGCTGGGATCAGAAGTCCCCGAGTTTCGGGGATCCAGATCACTAATAGTCGGTCAGCCCGATGGGCAAAAGCAAGAAGTGGCGACAGGCTCGGAAAATGCAGGAGGTGCAGGATGGCGATCCGTGGCCACCCCTCCCTCGGCCACCTGGGCCTCAGCGCTTGCAGCATGCGCCTCCAACGAGTTCCAGTATCGGTTGGGCACCGTGGCACCCTGTGGCTCAGCAGCCGTGGATGGTGCCGCCGCCTCCGCCATGGCCAGGGACTCAGAGGAGGCCTCGCGAGGGGGCACAGCAGACGCAGGATTCGAAGGTCAAGTGCTCGGCGTGCTCGCGCTGGGCTTGGACGAGTAAGTTGCAGATGTATCAGAACACGTGCCTGTGTGGAGCGCCCTTCAGCAACCTACCTCCTCCTGAGGCGGGTGACGGTGAAGGGGCGGGCCCTAAGGCAGCGAAGGGTAAGGGCAAGGGCAAGCTCTTGCAGCAGCAGGCCGCCCTCGAGGAGCAGCTAGAGGCCGTCATCAAGGGAGGCGGCTCCGAGCAGGCGAAGGCGGCCCAGGCGCTGTTGGATGCGACTCGTGCTGCAGGAAAGAAGGCGGAGTCGGCGCAACCCACCACTCAGCAGGTGACGGCGGCGGCGTCGAAGGTGCAGAAGGCCCAGACGGCGTCCGACAAGGCGCAGTCTCAGCAGCTCAAGTTGACGATGGAGCTTGAGAAGTGCAAGACTACCTTGCAGGATGCAGCAGCCACCTTGGCCCGAGCTGAGGCAGAGAGGGCCAGGCTGTTCCGCTCGATGGTGCCCTCGGTGGGGGCTCAGACTCCTGCACAGGCGGGGGTATCCCCTATTGGGCGAGGAGTTCAGTAATGCAGATGGGCTCATTCCCCCATCGGACGTCGCTGAGTTGGACAAGCGTAAGAAGGCGGTGATGGAGGCGCTGATGCACACCCTGCGTACCACCTTCGGCGAGGCTCATGACAAGCTGAAGGAGCATAGGGAGAAGCTCGCGGAGATGCGCGAGAAGATCACCAAGAAGCGCAGGGATAACTCCCCTGGGCCACCGCCCGTTGCTGGGGCAGGCGCCGCTGCTGGGGCAGCCGCGGCTCCTGCAGGCGACGCCGCTGCGCAGGCTGCGGGCCAGGCGCCTGCGGTGCCTGCAGCGGCTGCGGCGCCAGCGGCCGCCCCTGGTGGGGATGCGCCCGCAGCGGCGACCGCTCCTGGAGCACCTGATGCAGTGGAGGCTGCCCGTTTGGCGACCATTGAGTCCAAGCTGAAGGAGGAGGCGGAGGCGTTGCTGGCCACAGCGAGGTCGACGGCGGCTTCGGCAGGCCAGTCTGGCCTTTAGCCTTTCTGATCCCCTCGTTCGCGGCGGGCCTTGTGCGCGAGGGGCGAGCCCGCCTTTACCACGTGCAAGTTCGACCCCTACCTGTTCGTCTTCAAGGCGAACGTTGTATATGCGTAACTTGGGTGGATGGGGCCCTGCCGCGCGGACGGTCTGTCGTGATCGTGCAGCGGATATCCTTGTCTTCCCAGAGACCCACGTTCCAGTTGCGGGGTCACGCGACTTGTTGCATGATTGGAGGAAGGCTGGCTACATTGGCATGCTCTCTGCGGCTTACGAGTCGAATGGTAAGTCCAAGGCAGGAGGCATCACCATGGGCACCCTTAAGAAGTACAAGGTTCAGTCGATGCGCCACCTAGCTTCTTCGCCCTCGGATCGGGTCGGGTTGCGAGATTTGGACCGCGGTCCGAAGGACCAGCCTGGCATTGATTTTCGGGACATGGTGGCTATGCAGCTGAGGGCCCAAGGCCAGTCTTTGCTGATTGTGGGAGTGTACATGACCTCGTCGGTGGGCCCGGAGGCGAATGCTGCTAAGTTGGTCAATGTCGGCACTCTGGTTTCTACGATCCAGGGGCCATGGCTGGCCATCGGTGATTGGAATATGACGCCAAAGGAGCTGGCTAGCACAGGCTGGCTTGCCATGGTCAACGGTGCGATCGTCGCCCCCACCAATGCGGAATATACCTGCACGCTGGGCTCGGGGCGAATGTTGGACTACATGGTTGTGTCTCAGCATGCGGTACCTTGGGTCGAGTCGTTGTTGGCTGATTTCCAGGCGGTCGAGGGGGCGGGGAAGGCTCACTACGGTCTCGAGCTTCAGCTCAACTTCGACGCCAGTCGGGCCAGAGCTTGGATCATGCGGTTGCCTCGTGCTTTCCCTCATCCTGGTCGCCCAAGGCCTGTCGCTGACCCCGACAGCAAGCGCTCGCGGAAGAAAGCGGGGGCCCAGGCTCTTCGGGATGCCCGCCCCCAACCAGCGCTGACGCCGTCTCCGCCGACGTGGGGGCCGAGGCGTAAGCTGAGTATCCGGAGCCCTCCGCCCTTGCAGTATTCCCTCTTTGGTGAGGACGAAGACGAGTTTTTCACGGACGAGGAAGATACGGATGTCCCTGACGATAACGACGATGAGCAGGTGGCCGTCTCGGAGTCTGAATTGGACACCTACGCTTCCATCCAGGCAGAATGGCCTGCTGAGGCGAAGGACTTGCTGTGGCAGCAGGTGGCGCCCAGGCCTTCGCAATCAGTGGTTCCTGTCCCTGATTTTGTTCAGCAGTCCGTGGCATTTCAGGCTGCTGATGATGGCGCTCAGGCTCTTGGTCCAGAATTCGCAACCTGGGTATCCACCATGGAGTTGTATTACCTCGAGTTGTATAAGGTGGACCCCATGGCGAGAAGACAGTATTGTGGACGAGCTCAGCTTCGGGGCCCTCAGCTTGGTTGTTTTGAAGGTAGCAAGCCTTATCCTACAGTTGCTGACCCCAGTGCCATATGGTGGGGGACGGTAGCTAACTTGCTGGACGAACTTGTCGGTCAGAAGGGAGATAAGCGAGACTTTCCCCGTGCTCGCCACCTGCGAGATCAGCTGCGACATCTTGCAGGGTCGATTCCATCCTCGCAGATGGTCCCTCTTCCTGCTCGCCGACGGGATCGTTGGCTGAGGAGCTTACGCACGCTGGATGGAGCCTCGCAGGATTCCTTGATGAAGTTCGCCGAAGGTGCGCGTGCGGCCTCGGGCCAGGCCCAGCGTGCTGTTGCGCGGCAGCGGCACCAAGCCTTCCGCGACTGGGTGCACCAGCAGGCCGTCCTGGGTTGTGGAGCTCTTCATCGATTTGTACGTGACCCCACGGCTGAGGTCTCGGAAGTGAGGCTAGATGGAACTACTACTACTACTACGACGAATAATGATAATAATACGACTACGACTACGACGACGATCACTACTACTACTACTACTACTACTACTACTACGACGACGACGACGACGACGGCTACGACTACATCTATTACTACGACTACTACTACTACTACTACTACTACTACTACTACTACTAGGGCTGACCGGGGGATGGTGGCCAGGCAGTTCGTCCGTGAGGCGACTTAAGGGTGGTGATGGAGGTTTCGCGTTTCCAACGGCTTGTGGGTGTGAGTGTGGGTGTGGGTGTGGGTGTGGGTGTGGGTGTGGGTGTTTCATGTGAGATGTATGATGCTGTATGATGATGAATGATGATGTACGGTGGTGTATGATGATGTATGATGGTGTATGATGATGGATGGCGGTGTATGATGATATATGATGGTGTATGATGAAATACGATGATGTAGGATGGTGTACGATTATGTATGATGTTGTACGATGAGGTATGATGGTGTATGATGATGGATGATGTTGCACGATGATGTGTGGTGATGTATGATGATGTGTGATGATTTATGGTGGTGTATGATTATGTATGATGATGTATGATGATGTATGATGAATGATGTATGGCGTTTGATTATGTAAGATGTATGGTGGTTAAGTGTGCCTGATGTTTGATGCTTGGTCTGTGATGCTGAATGATGGTTGATGTTTGATGTTGAATTATGTTTGATGTTTGGTGTATGATGTTTGATTTTGGTGATGGCGGTGGTGTCGTCATCGTCACCACCGCCATCATCATCATCACCGACATCATCATCATCCGCATCATCATCATGGTCAGCATCGGCATCATCACCACCACTACCACCGCCACCATCATCGTCATCATCACCACCAGCAGCAGCATCGGCATCACAGTCACCATCATCATCAGCACCACCATCAGCATCAGCATCACCACCAGCAGAATCACCATCATCATGATCATCATCACCACCATCATCATCGTCGTCGTCATCGTCGTCGTCGTCGTCATCGTCACCGTCATCATCATCATCACCATCATCATACTCACCATCATCATCATAAGCATCATCATCATCAGCAGCAGCAGCAGCATCAGCATCGGCATCATCATCATCATCATCATCATCACGCCCTCGTCCCGTTCGACCGCCTCAATCAGAATCATCACGCCCTCGTCGTCAGGCCTCCCAGGAGGCTTCCCAGAAGGCCCTCGAGGCCTGTCAGGAGGCCCAAGAGGCCTCCCAGGAGGCCCCAGAGGCCTCTCAGGAGGCCCAAGAAGCCTCTCAGGAGGCCAAAGAGGCCCCTCAGGATGCCCAAGGGGCCTGTCGGGAGGCTCAAGAAATCTCACAGGAGGCCCAACAGGCCTTTGAGGATGCCTCAGAGGCTTCTCAGGAGGCCCCAAAGGCCCCAAAGGCCCCTCAGGAAGCCTAAGGGGCTTCTCTGGAAGCCCGGGGGGCCCTCTCAGGAGGCCCAAGAGGTTTCTCAGGAGGCCGAATAGGCCTCCCAGGAAGCCCAAGAGGCTTCCCAGGAGGCCCAAGAAGCCTTTCAGGATGCCCAAGAGGCCTCTCAGGTAGCCCAAGAGGCGTCCCAGGAGGCCCGATAGGTCTCTCAGGAGGCCCAAACGGCTTTCCAGAAGGCCCAAGAAGCCTCCCAGGAGGCCCAAGAGGCCTCCCAGGAGGCCCCCAGGAGCCCCAAGACGCCTCTCATAAGGCCCAAGGGGCCTCTGAGGAGGCCCCAGAGGCCTCTCAGGAGGCCCAAGAAGCTTCTCAGGAGGCCCAAAAGGCTTCCCAGAAGGCCCAAAGGGGCCTCAGGAAGCCAAAGAGGCCTCCCGGGAGGCCCAATAGGCCTCCCAGGAAGCCCAATTGGCCTCTCAGGAAGCCAAAAAGGCCTCCCAGGAGGCCCAGTAGGCCTCCCAGGATGCCCAAGAGGCCTCCCAAGAGGCCCAAGAGGTCTCCCAGGAGGCCCAAGAGGCCCCTCGAGAGGCCCAAGAGGCCTCTCAGGAGGCCCAGCGAGCCCCCCAGGATACCCAAGAGGCCTCCCAGGAAACCTAAGGCGGCTTCCCAGGAAGCCCCGCACGCCCCGCGCGCCCCGCGCGCCCCGCGCGCCGCGCGCGCCCCGCGCGCCCCGCGCGCACCGCGCCCGCCGGCGCGCGCCCACGCGCCTTCGCAGAAGGACCCCGCGTCCGCGCCGCGCGCACCGCGCGTTATCCGCGCGTTCCAGCGCGCCCCGCGCGCCCGCGCGCCCCCCCGCCGCCCCCGCGCGCCCCGCGCGCCCCCCCGCGCCCCCCCCACGCCGCCCCGGCCACCATCCCCCGGTTAGCCCTACTACGACTACTACGACTAGCACAATCACCACAACCACCACCACCACTACTACTACTACCACTAATACTACTACTACTACTACTACGACGACACGACTACTACTACTACTACTACTACTACTACTACTAATACAACTACTACTACTACTACTACTACTACTACTACTATCACTACTACTGGCACCACCACCACCACCACCACTACTAGTACTACGACTACGACTACGACTACTACGACTACTACGACTACTACTACTACTACTACTACTACTACGCAGGGATACTCCCCTGGGCCACCGCCCGTTGCTGGGGCAGGCGCCGCTGCTGGGGCAGCCGCGGCTCCTGCAGGCGACGCCGCTGCGCAGGCTGCGGGCCAGGCGCCTGCGGTGCCTGCAGCGGCTGCGGCGCCAGCGGCCGCCCCTGGTGGGGATGCGCCCGCAGCGGCGACCGCTCCTGGAGCACCTGATGCAGTGGAGGCTGCCCGTTTGGCGACCATTGAGTCCAAGCTGAAGGAGGAGGCGGAGGCGTTGCTGGCCACAGCGAGGTCGACGGCGGCTTCGGCAGGCCAGTCTGGCCTTTAGCCTTTCTGATCCCCTCGTTCGCGGCGGGCCTTGTGCGCGAGGGGCGAGCCCGCCTTTACCACGTACAAGTTCGACCCCTACCTGTTCGTCTTCAAGGCGAACGTTGTATATGCGCAACTTGGGTGGATGGGGCCCTGCCGCGCGGACGGTCTGTCGTGATCGTGCAGCGGATATCCTTGTCTTCCCAGAGACCCACGTTCCAGTTGCGGGGTCACACGACTTGTTGCATGATTGGAGGAAGGCTGGCTACATTGGCATGCTCTCTGCGGCTTACGAGTCGAATGGTAAGTCCAAGGCAGGAGGCATCACCATGGGCACCCTTGAGAAGTACAAGGTTCAGTCGATGCGCCACCTAGCTTCTTCGCCCTCGGATCGGGTCGGGTTGCGAGATTTGGACCGCGGTCCGAAGGACCAGCCTGGCATTGATTTTCGGGACATGGTGGCTATGCAGCTGAGGGCCCAAGGCCAGTCTTTGCTGATTGTGGGAGTGTACATGACCTCGTCGGTGGGCCCGGAGGCGAATGCTGCTAAGTTGGTCAATGTCGGCACTCTGGTTTCTACGATCCAGGGGCCATGGCTGGCCATCGGTGATTGGAATATGACGCCAAAGGAGCTGGCTAGCACAGGCTGGCTTGCCATGGTCAACGGTGCGATCGTCGCCCCCACCAATGCGGAATATACCTGCGCGCTGGGCTCGGGGCGAATGTTGGACTACATGGTTGTGTCTCAGCATGCGGTACCTTGGGTCGAGTCGTTGTTGGCTGATTTCCAGGCGGTCGAGGGGGCGGGGAAGGCTCACTACGGTCTCGAGCTTCAGCTCAACTTCGACGCCAGTCGGGCCAGAGCTTGGATCATGCGGTTGCCTCGTGCTTTCCCTCATCCTGGTCGCCCAAGGCCTGTCGCTGACCCGACAGCAAGCGCTCGCGGAAGAAAGCGGGGGCCCAGGCTCTTCGGGATGCTCGCCCCCAACCAGCGCTGACGCCGTCTCCGCCGACGTGGGGGCCGAGGCGTAAGCTGAGTATCAGGAGCCCTCCGCCCTTGCAGTATTCCCTCTTTGGTGAGGACGAAGACGAGTTTTTCACGGACGAGGAAGATACGGATGTCCCTGACGATAACGACGATGAGCAGGTGGCCGTCTCGGAGTCTGAATTGGACACCTACGCTTCCATCCAGGCAGAATGGCCTGCTGAGGCGAAGGACTTGCTGTGGCAGCAGGTGGCGCCCAGGCCTTCGCAATCAGTGGTTCCTGTCCCTGATTTTGTTCAGCAGTCCGTGGCATTTCAGGCTGCTGATGATGGCGCTCAGGCTCTTGGTCCAGAATTCGCAACCTGGGTATCCACCATGGAGTTGTATTACCTCGAGTTGTATAAGGTGGACCCCATGGCGAGAAGACAGTATTGTGGACGAGCTCAGCTTCGGGGCCCTCAGCTTGGTTGTTTTGAAGGTAGCAAGCCTTATCCTACAGTTGCTGACCCCAGTGCCATATGGTGGGGGACGGTAGCTAACTTGCTGGACGAACTTGTCGGTCAGAAGGGAGATAAGCGAGACTTTCCCCGTGCTCGCCACCTGCGAGATCAGCTGCGACATCTTGCAGGGTCGATTCCATCCTCGCAGATGGTCCCTCTTCCTGCTCGCCGACGGGATCGTTGGCTGAGGAGCTTACGCACGCTGGATGGAGCCTCGCAGGATTCCTTGATGAAGTTCGCCGAAGGTGCGCGTGCGGCCTCGGACCAGGCCCAGCGTGCTGTTGCGCGGCAGCGGCACCAAGCCTTCCGCGACTGGGTGCACCAGCAGGCCGTCCTGGGTTGTGGAGCTCTTCATCGATTTGTACGTGACCCCACGGCTGAGGTCTCGGAAGTGAGGCTAGATGGAACTACTTCGTGCGACGCTGCTTCAGTGATGGAGGCGAAGGCAGCGGTCTGGACCCAGCTCTGGACTCCGTCGGGGCATGACGATGGTCTCGCTCTCCGCGTGCTGGACAAGGCTCGTCAGCTGGCGTTGCTCGACGTGCTGGGACCGCTCACCCTGGAACAGCTGGAGGAGGCGCTCCGTGGCATTTCGCCGCGGAAGGCCCGTGGCATCGAGTCGGTCGGCCAGAGGGATGTGTGGTGGCTGCCTGAGTCTGGCCGCCTTGCTTTGCTCGCCATCTTCCAGCAGGTCGAAGCTAGGGTCGCGTGGCCTTGGCAATGGCTGACGGCCATCATTGTCTTGCTTCGCAAACCTGATGTGCGCAAGGACCGCGCCATAGGATTGCTCACCTGGTTGGGTCGTTTGTGGAGTCGCATGCGGTCTCGACCTGCGGAGAGTTGGGCTTCTGCTCGCTCTGGTCCTTGGGGCGCCGCGGTTCGAGGCAACAGCGCTTTACTGAGAGGCTTTGCTCAGGTGTTATGCTGATGAGGCTGCTCTTGCGTCTGTGCTGCCAGAGTACTGCTCAGCGTCGATCCTGTGGGATGTCGAAGCTTTTTATGATACCATTCGATGGGAAAAGGTTGTCGATCATGCGATCGACTTGGACTTTCCCCCTCACCCTTGGCCCTGGAAACTTTTCTCCACATGGGGCCCAGGCTTTTGAGGGGCGAGGGGGTCTATGCCCCTCCCATTCTTCCGCACGGGGGCCTTGTGGCTGGCGCTCGCAGGCCCCCCCGATTTCTCGAAATGCCAGATGTTCGAAATTTGTGAGCGTGCGTGTGCCAGCAGTTCTCTCGTGTCCCTGCGCACCTGGATTGATGATGCCACTCAGCGTGCTGAGGGATTGAAGCGAGATGTTATTCGGGAGCTCGTTTCCTCTGGTGCTGTTTTTGTTTCGGGTTGTGAATCTGAGCAGCTCAAGATTGCTAGCAAGTCGACCATCGTGGCGTCAGAGCTGTCGGTGGCGAGAAAGATCCAAGATGGTCTTGGTCTAAAAGGCATCCAGGTCGAAGTGGCCTCGGTTGCGGCTGATCTTGGCATCGAGAGAGGTAGTGGCGTTGCAGTTGCCAAGCCTCGTCATTCTAAGCGTTTGGGTCAGGCCACTCGTCGTGCCTGCCGAATTAATAAGCTAGCTGCAGTGGCCCCTCGTAAGATCGGGGCGCAGTTGATCCTCACTGGGGCTTTGCCGCAGGCTTCTTGCGCCTGGAAGGTTTTTGGGGTCGCGCCCTCGGTCCTACAGAAATGGAGGATGGCACTCGCCAGCACTTTGGCTCGTGGCACGGCAGGGCGATGTCTCACGACCTTGTTGGCGCTCGAGGTACGGAAAAAGGACCCAGCTTTCACCGCTGTCTTTCAGCTGCTGGAGTCCTGGTTTCAGACTGTTGCCTCGCTGCCAGAAAAAGGATTGGATCGCGTGCGTGCCTGTTGGCAGGCCACGGTTGATCGTATCGACTCCTTGGGCCCCCAGCGCAGGTGGCATAATGTTAAAGGGCCCGTCTCTGCTGTGGTTGCCACGATGACGGCCCTGGGATGGAAGCTCCAGGGGCCGTGGTCTTGGGTTGCTCCTGGGGGGGATGTCTTCGCCTTGCCCGATGAGCTTCGCCCCCGGGCTTTTATGACGTCGGATTTTAAGAAGGAAGTGGACCGAAGCATTGGGGCGCGTTTATGGTCCGCTGCCGCCGATTTCCGCCATGGAGGGGGTCTTGCTTCTGGTGTCGACCTTGCGGTCCCGTGGAGGCACCTTGCGTCCCTGCGACGAAAGTCGGTGCATAAGTGGGGTTTGCTTCGGGCGGTCCTCTCTGGGGCTGTCTGGGCGCGAGCTCGAATTCAGGCGCGTGGGGGGGAGTGCGAGGTCACTTGCCCTCGGTGTGGGCTTGAGCCAGAGACGGACATTCATCGTTTCTGGCAATGCCCGTGCAATGCCGAATTCCAGCGAATTGATGATGCGTTCTCTCGTAAGGCGGCGGCTGCTGCCATTGATCTTCCATGCTTCTGGCTTCGCGGCCTCGTACCCCGCGAATGGACGTCGGTCCCTCCTCCTCCCGACGACCCGATCCTCTCTGCCGCTGGTGTGTTTCCTGGGCCTTGTGAAGGAACTCGCATCTGGGGCGCTGGGGACGCGAGTGGTGGGGAGTTTACGAAGGATAAGCGTCTTAGGCGGGTGTCTTGGGGCGTCGCGGTTTTTGGCCATGATGTTGTAAACCTCCCCCCCCTGGTGTCGGAAGCCGACATTAAGTTTTTAAAAGGGGGGGGGATCTCTGGGGAGCAGTCTGTGAATCGGGGTGAGCTCTGGGCCCTTGTAGTCTTCCTAGAGTCGGCGTGTGATGGAGCCTGCCCGGGTTATATTGCGGACTCGGCGTATGTTGCCCGAGGGTTCGCTCGTGTCCAGGCTGGCCTCCGCAAGCGAATTCAGACCCATTCTGATTTGTGGAGCCGCGTCCAGAGTGCTCTGGAGCGTCTCGGTGATGTGGCTCTCGTGCAGATTCCGAGCCATCTCAGTGTGGATGATGCCGTCCGTCGGGGTTTGAATCCTGGAGTTGTCCTGGCGAATGCTGTGGCCGACTTTGTTGCGGGCCATTTTGCGTCCCAGGTCCAGGTGCCCTATGGAGTTTCGGCGCCCGTCCGCTTCGCGGATGGCCTAGCTCGGAAAGTGCAGAATCATCTCTTGGATGTGATGTCTGATGTTGTGGAGCACGAAGGCCGTCGGCCTCCCCGACCCCCCAAGGTGAAGGTTCGGAGGTCGGCTCGCCAGCTTTTGCGCTCGGCTGCGGCTCGGACCACCCATTCGTGCCCTATCATTTGTGGGGATTTTTCGCGGTGTCAGAAATGTGGGTGCAGTTCGACCAGCCGTGATTTAACGGCTTTTCTGAATTCGCCGTGCACTCCCATGGTCTGGTCTGGATCGGTTTTTCGTCCGACGGCTGCGGTCTGTGTCAGAAGTCGTATTGTGGACCCCTCCCATGCTCTGGCTTATTGGCCTGAGGCCAATGTTTTGTGGTGCCTTACATGTGGAGCGTGCTCGACCCAGCACCTTAGAGACCTGAGTAAGGAGTGTTCGGGCCGCCTGGAGAAGGCGGGGTCTCAGAATCTGCAGAGGATCGCCCAGGGTAAGGTCCCTGGCAGCCTTGTTTGGGGGAAGGAGCGGAAGGAAAGGGCTCGGGCGAAGGGGGGGGGAAGGAGAGAGGGCGGCGAGCGCGGCCCCGCGCGCGCGTCGTGCGGCGCCTTTCGGCGCCGACGCGCTGGGCGCCGACGTCGAGGCGACCCTCGCCGCCAGGCGCCGCCCAGCCTCTCTCCCGCCCCCCGCCTGCCCCCCTCCGCCTCCCGTCGTCCCCCAGCCTGCCCAGGTGGCGTAGGTGGTTGGGTGTGCGCCACCCTGGGCAGGCCGCTGTCTGCGGTAAGGATCATTGTGATCGCTCGCTATATATATATATATATATATATATATCCTATATATATATCCTATTATATATCCTCCTCCTCCTCCTCCTCCTCCTCCTCCTCATCTCCTCTCCTCCTTCCTCCTCCTCCTCCTCCTCCTCCTTCCCCCCTGTGAAGATTTGAATCCAACTTTACCATGGAGGGGCGGGGGAACACCATAGGCTTCATCGGGCTCGGGGGGTGGCGTCTTACCTGCCTGTCATTTTCCGTGTTTCGTGTGGTGGGTCTGTCTCGTGCAGGGGCGGTGGCAATTTAAGTAAGAAGTGCTCTAACCCCAAGAACTCGGAACGATCGAGCCTCCTCATGGGGCTTGCGCCTGGGACCAGGTCCAGAGTCGATCGGTCCTTCCCTCTCTCGTCTCTTCCCTCGTTTCCCCTTCCGCCCCCTCCGCCCCTTTCTGCCTCTCGTGGGACTGGGCCGTTCTTGTGAGTCGTCACCCTTTCCTTGTGTAGTGGCGCGCTGATTGCTCAGGGAGTGACAGGCGTGCGCGAGTCGCTTAGTCGCTGAGAGGAGGAGGAGGAGGAGGAGGAGGAGGAGGAGGAGGGGGAGGAGGAGGAGGAGGAGGAGGAGGAGGAGGAGGAGGAGGAGGAGGAGGGGGAGGGGGAGTTGGAGGAGGAGGAGGAGGAGGAGGAGGAGGAGGAGAAGGAGGAGGAGGAGGAGGGAGAAGGGGAGGGCAAGCTAGGTGCGCTCGAGGCATTTATGGCGTCCTACCCTTCCCATCCATCCCTTACCATGGCGTAACTAGATGTCCTCTCTATTCGCACAGTCGTATCGAGCAGGGCATCCCGAGAGTGTGAGCGATGCATCTTAGAGCACGGCATAGCAGGGCGTATAAGAGCACACCATAGCGTAATCTGTCATAGCATGGCGTGGCGTTGTGCAGTGACGAATTGCATCACAAAACATTTCAACGCAAATAATGGCACCGCACAGCGGCACATAACAGAACATGGCATATCATGGAGTTGAAAGTCGAAGCGTCGCATGGCAGAACATGGCGTGGCAATGCGTAGTCAAGCACTGCATATCCTAGCACTGCAGCTGATGGCATGGCATCGCACAGCCTAACGCCACATAGCATTGCATTGCATGCCGTGGCATGGCGCTGGCAACAAGGACGCCAGCGCTGCAGCGGGAGCACGGTTCGGGACGAGCGGAAGTGCGGAAATGAGGCCAGCGCTGCAGCGGGAGCACGATTCGGAACGAGCGGAAGCGCGGAGATGAGGCCAGCGCTGCAGCGGGAGCACGATTCGGGACGATCGGAAGCCCGAACATGAGGCCAGTAATTCAGCGGGATCAGCATTTTGGAAACAGACCAAGCGAACATCCAACTCCCAGGAAGCCCAACTCACCAAGAGTCCGCGGAGGGGGGCCGGACATTTTCCGGACGTTCTTAGGGGCGAGGGGAGTAGTTAATATTCATATGGCAGGGCTGGACCTCAACGGTGCTTTTGCGATTTCGTGGGCCGTTTTCGTTCCTATTTCGTTCTGCGGTCGAGGTGGATGGAAGACAACACGAGAGAGCTCGAGCACAAGACGACATCGAAAAAAAACACTGTTCAGGCTCGGCCCTGGCATGTGGAGTGATTGTGGAGGGGGCGGAGGAGGTCAACACATTTTTTTGATGCTTCGAGGGCGTGGCTCGCAGACTTGGGACGGCCGCGGGCCCCCCCCCCCCGCGGCCCCCCGGGCAGCGCAGGGCCGCCCGCCCCCGCCCCCGCCGGCGCCTGCTCCCTCCCTCCCCTGGGTGCGCGGGCGACCAGGCCGGCGATGTTATTGTTTGGCATCGCTCGGACGTGTGCAGTTTTTCTCGGCGAGGGCCATCGAGGGCCATCCTTGATCATCTGGCGAGAAAACCACGCACGAAACCGACAAAAAAAACACAGGGAATGGACGTCCGAGCGATGGCCAGTCATTGTTTCTGCACGAACGAGATGGGCACGGAAAGAATGGGTACACTGCCCAGCAGCGGATCCTGTTCATTCTGAACAGGACTCGCTGTCCACGCCGCCGCGGCCCGTGTCCATTCGAGGCAGAGGGCCGCCTGCCCAACAGCGGCCGCTGTTGGTTTGGGACTTGGGACAGCACTTGTTGTTGGGCATTGTGCCCATTTTTTTCCGTACCCATTTCGGACGTCCAAATCCTAGGTGGGGTCGGAGTAGACGGGGTCGGAGGATCGCGCCGCATCGCCGCTGCATCGGTGATGCGTCTCGATGCGGAGCCCGACTTTCTCCACGCCTCGTCGCCGATGCACCGCCGACGTCGGCGATGCAGCGGCGATGCATCGTCGATGCATTGGCGATGCGGCGCGATCATCCGACCCCATCCACTCCGACTCCATCTAGGAGGCCTCTATCGTCCGCCCCAGGATCTTTGTTTTGATCGCTTGCTCCCATCGTCACGCAGTGGCGAAGCGTTCTGGCTCGCCTATGGCCCTACCACACAATGTTCTAAGGACCCTTTGTGGTTTCCACGAGATGCTCTCAGAGCATTTCTGGCGGAGGCTGTCTTGTTTCATCACATCGGGTTTCTGTTCTAAGAACACTGTTTTTGTTATTGAACATTTTCGGGTTTTCAGAACATTCCGTGGCAGGACTAATAGGAATGCCGCGACGTTCAGTCCCTGCTCAACATTGGGAAGAGCAGGCGGCGGAGGTTTAGGCCAAGGGCTTCGTTTTGGCGGCGTGGACCCCCAGAGGTCCGGACCCCCTTCCAGGACCGGTTTTTCATCCCGAGTCATTTATCGTACGAAACTCGACTGTGACCCTTCGCCGGAGTGACCTTGATTACGGGCCCGCTGGGGTCCCCCGATCGCCGAACGCGGTGCGGTAGTAGCGTCTTGCGCACTTGTGTTTGGTCCCCCCGCGGTCCCCAAAAAGCCGCGCATCAAAGTTCACTCTTAACCAGGGTCACGCTTGCGCGTAGTCTAGAGACGGGGGTTCAATGCAAACGGGGGTCAGCCAGAGCGCCAGATCTTGCAAGATTCTGCAGGGCCAGGGGTGCATTGACCTGGGCTTGCGCGCAGGATCTTGCAGGATCCTGCAGGATCTTGCAGGATCCTGCAACCCGGGTTTGCGCTCACTCGGATCAGTGCGTCCCCGGATGTCTAAGTGTCCTGGGGCCCGATGAAGGCCCCAGGAGGCCGAACATGGCCGAGCACCGTCGTGTTTGGAGGAGGAGGAGGAGGAGGAGGAGGAGAAGGAGGAGGAGGAGGAGGAGGAGGAGGAGGAGGAGGAGGAGGGGGAGGAGGAGGAGGAGGAGGAGGAGGAGGAGGAGGAGGAGGGGAGGAGGAGGAGGAGGAGGGAGGGGGAGTTGGAGGAGGAGGAGGAGGAGGAGGGGGAGGGGGAGTTGGAGGAGGAGGAGGAGGAGGAGGAGGAGGAGGACGGAGCAGACGGGTCCTGGGAGTGGGCTCCGGGCCAGGAGGAGTCAGTTATTTGTAAGGACAGAGATCAGTTATTTGTAAGGACACGTCTGGTGGTGCGACAGAGATCAGTTATTTGTAAGGAGTATGGAGGAAGGGAGGGAGGGAGGGAGGGAGGGAGGGAGGGAGGGAGGGAGGGAGGGAGGAGGAGGAGGAGGAGGAGGAGGAGAGGAGGAGGAGGAGGAGGGGAGGAGGAGGAGGAGGAGGGAGGAGGAGGAGGAGGAGGAGGAGGAGGAGGAGGAGGAGGAGAGAGGACGGAGCAGGAGGACGTCCTGGGAGTGGGCTCCGGGCCAGGAGGAGGAGGGGGAGGGGGAGGAGGGGGAGGAGGGAGGATACGGAGGAGGGGAAGGAGGAGGAGGAGGAGGAGGAGGAGGAGGAGGAGGAGGAGGAGGAGGAGAAGGAGGACGAGGAGGAGGACGAGGAGGAGGAGGAGGGGGAGGGGGAGTTGGAGGAGGAGGAGGAGGAGGAGGAGGAGGACGGAGCAGACGGGTCCTGGGAGTGGGCTCCGGGCCTGGGCCGGAGCGCCCGAGGCGCGCAACGCGTGCAGCTCGTCCTCGTCCTCCGCTGAGAGCGACCGCGCCCTCGCTCTGTACGCGGACGCGGAGGCGGGCGCGGGCGGAAACGATGCTGCCGCCAACCCAGGCCAGCCACAACTGGGGGAGCTGTGGTCCTTACACCCCTGGGGGACCCTTCGATTTCGACACCCTTCTCGAGAGGTCGTCGATGCGATGGGTTCCTCCATTGGGGGGTAAGGACCACAGCTCCCCCAATTGTGGCTGGTCGGCAACCTCCAGGGGCCACGCCAGCTGGCAACAGTCGGGCCTGTCCCTCTACACGGGGGATGTTCAAAAGTAGTCAAAACATATAGTCTGGGGACTTCTTCATTTTTTTGACCATTTTGGGGGTCTTTTTGGGGGTATTTTTCTGGGTATTTGTCATGCTCCGCCCCAGAAATCTCCCTCGAGGGGGACAGGCCCGACCTGACAATAGGCTCTGGAGGGAACTCATCGACCCGCAATTGTTCGAAGCATTGCAACAAACCCGAAGGATTGCAATCCTTTTTTTGCAATATTTTTTTTGCAATCCTTTTTTTGCAATCCTTTGTTTGCAATCCTTCGTTTTTTTTCCCCATATCCTAAGATGGGGTTCTTGTTATTCCCCATATCCTAAGATGGGGTTCTTGTTATTACTTGGACGCCTCCTACTCCTCCTCCTCCTCCTCCTTCCTCCTCCTCTTTTCTCCTCCCCTCCTGTCGGACATACTCAGACTTGCTCATACACAGACTTACTCATACTCAGACTTACTCATACTCAGACCTACTCATACTCAGACTTACTCACACTCAGACATAATCATATACAGACTTACTCATACACAGACTTACTCATACACAGTATTAGTCATACCCAGACGTACACATACACAGACTTACTCATACACAGACTTACTCATACTCAGCACCCCTAAGGGGAGCCGCCAGGGGTGGTTGCACGGGCTCGTTCGCGGCCATTTTGTGGGGATGTCTCAGGCGGTTTGCCTGTTTCTGTGCCCAACATCCTTCGCTTTCGGAGCAGATTTGGAGGATGTCTCGAGCGAGGCGCTCATTTCAGCACCCCTAAGGGGAGCCGCCAGGGGTGGTTGCACGGGCTCGTTCGCGGCCATTTTGTGGGGATGTCTCAGGCGGTTTGCCTGTTTCTGTGCCCAACATCCTTCGCTTTCGGAGCAGATTTGGAGGATGTCTCGAGCGAGGCGCTCATTTCAGCACCCCTAAGGGGAGCCGCCAGGGGTGGTTGCACGGGCTCGTTCGCGGCCATTTTGTGGGGATGTCTCAGGCGGTTTGCCTGTTTCTGTGCCCAACATCCTTCGCTTTCGGAGCAGATTTGGAGGATGTCTCGAGCGAGGCGCTCATTTCAGCACCCCTAAGGGGAGCTGGTTGCACAGTTCGGGCCATTTTGTGTCTCAGCCTGGGCAACATCGCTTTCGGAGCAGATGGAGGACGTCTCGACGAGGCGCTCTTTCAGCAGGGGAGCCGCCAGGGGTGGTTGCACGGGCTCGTTCGCGGCCATTTTGTGGGGATGTCTCAGGCGGTTTGCCTGTTTCTGTGCCCAACATCCTTCGCTTTCGGAGCAGATTTGGAGGATGTCTCGAGCGAGGCGCTCATTTCAGCACCCCTAAGGGGAGCCGCCAGGGGTGGTTGCACGGGCTCGTTCGCGGCCATTTTGTGGGGATGTCTCAGGCGGTTTGCCTGTTTCTGTGCCCAACATCCTTCGCTTTCGGAGCAGATTTGGAGGATGTCTCGAGCGAGGCGCTCATTTCAGCACCCCTAAGGGGAGCCGCCAGGGGTGGTTGCACGGGCTCGTTCGCGGCCATTTTGTGGGGATGTCTCAGGCGGTTTGCTTGTTTCTGTGCCCAACATCCTTCGCTTTCGGAGCAGATTTGGAGGATGTCTCGAGCGAGGCGCTCATTTTCACCCCCCAGGTGGGCCAGATTTTGAGGATGTCTCGATCGGTTTGCTAGTTTTGGTGGCCAGGCTCGTGGGCGCAGATTCTTCTCAGGATGCCACAGGAGGCTCCAACAGGCTCCAGGAGGCTCCAGGAGACCACATGAGGTCCCAGGAGGCATCAGGAGGCCACAGAAAGACTCAAGAGGCCACAGGATGTCCCAAGAGGCTCCAGGAGGCCCCAGGAAGCTCCAGAAGGCCTCAGGAAACCACAGGAGACCCCAGGAGACAACAGGAAGAGGAGGGAAGGCAGAGGCCCCGAGAGGCCCCAGAGCAGGAGGCCTCAGAAGGCAAGGAGTGGCTCCAATCCCATGTGTTTTACGTATGCTCCTATCGATTGGGCCTCACCTGGAGCACGATTCTTTGATGTTCTACGTATGTTTCTATAGATGGTCCTTCTCCTGTGTACACAATCCTAAATGTTTTACTCATGTTCCTATGTATTGGGCCTCTCCTGGGGCACGAGTCCTTGGTGTTTTACGCGTGTTCCTATAGATTGCCCTTCTCCTGTGGCTCTAATCCGCAATGTTTTATGTACGTCTGTTGCTATAGATTGCGCCTCTCCTGGGGCACGAAACCTTCCTAGGAGGTCCCAGGAGGTCCCAAGAGGCTCCTGGAGACCCCAGGAAGCCCCAGTAGGTTTCAGGAGGCCCCAGGAGGCCCCAGGCTCATGCACAGAGACGCGCTCGTACTACTGAGGCTCATTCACACTCCAATTCATTCGCAGTTAGATTGATGTCCAGACCGTCACAACTGAAGCCCGTTAATATTCGAAAGCTCTTGCGCCTAGACATTCACGGCGGACAGGTCCATGCGAGTAGATGCACATATGGGGAGCTCCACGCAGTGAATAATTACTTGGACGCCTCCTACTCCTCCTCCTTCCTCCTCCTCTTTTCTCCTCCCCTCCTGTCGGACATACTCAGACTTGCTCATACACAGACTTACTCATACTCAGACTTACTCATACTCAGACCTACTCATCCTCAGACTTACTCATACTCAGACATACTCATATACAGACTTACTCATGCACAGACTTACTCATACACAGTATTAGTCATACCCAGACGTACACATACACAGACTTACTCATACACAGACTTACTCATACTCAGCACCCCTAAGGGGAGCCGCCAGGGGTGGTTGCACGGGCTCGTTCGCGGCCATTTTGTGGGGATGTCTCAGGCGGTTTGCCTGTTTCTGTGCCCAACATCCTTCGCTTTCGGAGCAGATTTGGAGGATGTCTCGAGCGAGGCGCTCATTTCAGCACCCCTAAGGGGAGCCGCCAGGGGTGGTTGCACGGGCTCGTTCGCGGCCATTTTGTGGGGATGTCTCAGGCGGTTTGCCTGTTTCTGTGCCCAACATCCTTCGCTTTCGGAGCAGATTTGGAGGATGTCTCGAGCGAGGCGCTCATTTCAGCACCCCTAAGGGGAGCCGCCAGGGGTGGTTGCACGGGCTCGTTCGCGGCCATTTTGTGGGGATGTCTCAGGCGGTTTGCCTGTTTCTGTGCCCAACATCCTTCGCTTTCGGGGCAGATTTGGAGGATGTCTCGAGCGAGGCGCTCATTTCAGCACCCCTAAGGGGAGCCGCCAGGGGTGGTTGCACGGGCTCGTTCGCGGCCATTTTGTGGGGATGTCTCAGGCGGTTTGCCTGTTTCTGTGCCCAACATCCTTCGCTTTCGGAGCAGATTTGGAGGATGTCTCGAGCGAGGCGCTCATTTCAGCACCCCTAAGGGGAGCCGCCAGGGGTGGTTGCACGGGCTCGTTCGCGGCCATTTTGTGGGGATGTCTCAGGCGGTTTGCCTGTTTCTGTGCCCAACATCCTTCGCTTTCGGAGCAGATTTGGAGGATGTCTCGAGCGAGGCGCTCATTTTCACCCCCCAGGTGGGCCAGATTTTGAGGATGTCTCGATCGGTTTGCTAGTTTTGGTGGCCAGGCTCGTGGGCGCAGATTCTTCTCAGGATGCCACAGGAGGCTCCAACAGGCTCCAGGAGGCTCCAGGAGACCACATGAGGTCCCAGGAGGCATCAGGAGGCCACAGAAAGACTCAAGAGGCCACAGGATGTCCCAAGAGGCTCCAGGAGGCCCCAGGAAGCTCCAGAAGGCCTCAGGAAACCACAGGAGACCCCAGGAGACAACAGGAAGCGCCAGGAGGCCTCGGAAGGCAACAGGAGGCCCCGAGAGGCCCCAGGAGCAGGAGGCCTCAGAAGGCAACAGGAGTGGCTCCAATCCCATGTGTTTTACGTATGCTCCTATCGATTGGGCCTCACCTGGAGCACGATTCTTTGATGTTCTACGTATGTTTCTATAGATGGTCCTTCTCCTGTGTACACAATCCTAAATGTTTTACTCATGTTCCTATGTATTGGGCCTCTCCTGGGGCACGAGTCCTTGGTGTTTTACGCGTGTTCCTATAGATTGCCCTTCTCCTGTGGCTCTAATCCGCAATGTTTTATGCACGTCTGTTGCTATAGATTGCGCCTCCCCTGGGGCACGAAACCTTCCTAGGAGGTCCCAGGAGGTCCCAAGAGGCTCCTGGAGACCCCAGGAAGCCCCAGTAGGTTTCAGGAGGCCCCAGGAGGCCCCAGGCTCATGCACAGAGACGCGCTCGTACTACTGAGGCTCATTCACACTCCAATTCATTCGCAGTTAGATTGATGTCCAGACCGTCACAACTGAAGCCCGTTAATATTCGAAAGCTCTTGCGCCTAGACATTCACGGCGGACAGGTCCATGCGAGTAGATGCACATATGGGGAGCTCCACGCAGTGAATAATGCAATTCATCGCCGATGGGGCCCTGACAGCCCACCCCCCGCCAAGGACGGGGTGTTCGGTTCCGCTGCCCATCGGGGGCCCGCTGCCGCCCGCCTTGCCGCCCCAGCGGTCCTCGAGCCTCGTCGAGGGCTCCCGCCTCCCTCCGTCCGTCCGTCCCTCCCTCCCTCCCTCCCTCCCTCCGTCCTCCGTCCCTCATACCCTCCCTCCCTCCCTCCCTCCCCGCCTCCCTCCGTCCTCCGTCCGTCCGTCCCTCATACCGCTTCGAGGTCTTCGGCCGCTTCTGGCGTCCGGGGGCCCTCGGCGGGCGTCCGAAGATAGCGCGGGAGGGAGCCTCGGTCCCGGGGAAGGTAGCTGGGCTTCTGGGGGTTCCCTCAGGGAGGGGGCCAGGGAGAGAGGGGAGTCAGCGAGGCAAGCCATATCGATGCCGCTGCTCATCCTGGAAGGTCGTCGTCCCCGCGGCTGGATTCTCCTCGCAATTCTGGTCAGAATGCACCCCAGGAGAGGTCCGGGGAGTAGCGGTATCGGTACTTTTGTGTCTCCCCAGGGAGGAGGAGGAGGAGGAGGAGGAGGAGGAGGAGGAGGAGGAAAAGGAGGAAGAGGACCAGTGTAATCGCAAGGCCCCTCGACTATATTGCAATACAGCCTCACTCCAAGTTCCGTTTTCACATGTTCCTTTAAAGACATATTTTCATTGGGGGAAGTGTCCCGTTGGAAGGCAATCGTCTCAAAGTCCGGAACCTTGTCAAAACACAATTCCTGGGACTTCAACGCCGCGAAACAATTTTGCTGTTGCGTCCTGGCAATCCTGAATCGTGCCAGAACATTACTCCTGGGACGTCAGCACTGCTCACCAACATGACTGTTGCGCCCTCTGAGTCCCGCATCGGGCAAATGCAGCGTTTTTGAGATGTCAGCCATGCGAATCCTTCACACTGTTGTAACTTCTTAAGACGAGTGTGCTCAGCGCTCAGGCGAGAGCCACATTGTGAGAATGAGTCGCCCTCCACCCGTGAAACTGGTGCAAGCTTCTAGGACGAATGTGCGTGGCGTCGAGGCGAGAACAACATTTTGAAAACAGCCTGCCCCCCATCCGTGAAACTCCTGCAGACTTTCTGGACGAATGTGCGCGGCCCTTTGGCGAGAGCCGCATTTTGAACACGCCCCACCTCTCCACCTGTGAAGCTTTGGCAGACGTTGAAAACGAAGGTGCGCGGCGCTGAGGCGAGAGCAACGTTTCGAAGGCCACCCGCCCTCTGTCCGCGAAGCTGCTGCACATCCCCCAAGCTGCAGGACCGTACACGGTGGGGGCGTCTCCGGCAAGACGCCGGGGCCGCCCTGCCAACTTGTCTCGGGGTGCGGCAGGGAGGAGGTTTGTCCCAAGGGGCGGGGAGGGAGGAGGAAGACCAGTGTAAGCCCACGGCGCACCATCGGTATTGACATGCATCCTTCCACCACGCTCACAACACTTGCGCTGTCCTTGCGGGAAGTGCGCACTTGGAAGGCAGCCGTCTGAGAAACCTCCAATCGTGCCTGAGCACCACTCCTGGGACTTCCATCGCGTGAATCAGCGTGAGCGTTGCGTCTTGCCAATCCTGAGTCGTGCCAGAACCGCGTTCTTGGGACTTCAACGCCGCGAATCAGCGCGACTGTTGCACCCTGAGAATCCTGAAGTGACTGATGCAACAGGGCGCGGTTCTGCAGCGAGAGCCACACTTTGCATGCCACCCGCTCTCCATCCTTGAAGCTCCTGCAGGTTTCTGAGACGTGTGTGCGCGGCGCTAAGGCGAGAACCTCATTTATCTGAGCGTGAATCACCTACCCCGCTTTCGCTTCCAGGCAAAACCAAGCCATACCACGCGCCTCCTCGTCAGGCGGCCTGACCAGTACAGGCCGTAGTTTGGCATCGCTTGGTATCTCTTGAAAGCGAGGGTGGTCAAAAGCGAGGTAGGTTTGTTTTCCCCCTAGCTAAGGCGAGAACCTCATTTAGCAGGCCACCCGCCCTCCACCCTTGCTGCTACAACGTTCCGAGCTTTCGGATCACCGCCGGCGAGGAAAAATCTCGGGCGACACGCCTGGCCTGCCCCATCGACACGTCTGGGTGGTGCGACAGAGATCAGTTGTTTGTAAGGAGTATGGAGGGAGGGAGGGAGGGAGGCAGGGAGGGAGGGAGGGAGGGAGGGAGGAGGAGGAGGAGGAGGAGGAGGAGGAGGAGGATCAGGAGGAGTAGGAGCAGGAGGAGGAGGAGGAGGAGGAGGAGGATCAGGAGGAGTAGGAGCAGGAGGAGGAGGAGGAGGAGGACTAAGGGTTGGCCTGCCTTTGCAAAGGCAGGTCCCGCTGGGAGGGATTAGGGATGGAGACCCTCGAGGATGCTCGAGGGAGTTCGGTGGCTCCGAGCCGGGGTGCCCCTCCTCCAGTGAGTCGCGCCTCCCTGGAATCGTTCGAGGTTGTGCCAAAGTCCCCATGCGGGTTGAACTGCGGTAGGAAGGTTGGTCGGGGATGCAGACAACCAGGGGAGAAGGAACAGACCCAGACGAACGAGCGTGCGAGGAGTGGGATGTGAGCTCGAGGAGGAGGAGGAGGAGGAGGAGGAGGAGGAGGAGGAGGAGGAGGGACGAGGAGGGGGAGGGAAAAGGAGGGAGGAGGAGTAGAGAGAGGGAGGAGGGACCAAGGAACATGAGGAGGGGGATGAGGGACGCGAACGCGGAGGCGGTGCGCCTGAAGACGCCGCCGCCCACCACGCGCAACGCGTCTGTAGCCTTCGGACAGGACGCCGCCGGCCGGCCTGGAGCCCTAACCAGGGCGGCCGCTGCAGGTCTCCACTGCCACCGGGGCCGACGGAGGGATGATGGAGGAAGAGCTCGGTCCGAGAAGCGGCGACGCTTTTTCTTACGTTTCGAAGACATGTCGCACGTCGACCGTTGTAGTTGTTTTGGGGGGGATTCCCCGATCCCAATCTACTTCATGCGCCTTCCTACTTCAAGCGTCGACCTGTTTTTGCTGTTTTTTGTGATTCTTTGGACGGGCCCGAGCCCCATTAAGTTGATCCGCCTTCCTGCTTCATGTGTTTACCTACTTCTTCCGACCGACGTGTAAGCCGCTTCTTTGGTCCAGGCCTCCCGAAGGGAGTCCGAGCAGATGGGATCGGAGGATCGCGCCGCATCGCCGATGCGTCGGCGATGCGGCTCGATGTGGAGGCCAATGTCCGCTTTCCAGCCGTCGCCGATGCATCGCCGATGCATCGCCGATGCATCGGCGATGCATCGGCGATGCGGTGGTTTCCTCCGACCCCACCTGCTCGGACCCCACTCTAGCGATGCAGAGAAAGCCTCCCGCGTAAGGTCGCGCGTGGCTGTCCTAGTCTCCTGTGTGGCGTGCCGCGCTGGAGGTCCGCGTAAACCATCGCGTAACGTCGCTATGTCGTCTCGCGTGAGACCCGTTTCTTTTCGTCGCCCAATGGGGAGGCCCCCGTCTGGTCAGTGCAAGCGTGCCTGCGCAGCCAGACCTCCCTTCCCCGAGAGGGGAAGCGAATCGGCGGCTCGGCTCTGACGTCGGGGACCTCGGCCGCGTCCCCTCTGGCAGTTCTTGGCCATCTGCATGGACAACGTTCTGGGGGGGATGGACGACAGTCGAAACCGATAGTAAGGATGATTGCCTTCCCAAGGGTATCCTTGCATCCGAGCCTCTTCGGTCGTCTTCGGCCCATCCTCAACCACTCTCGATGGCCAGCCCCGCTTGAAAAGCTTCGGCATGAGCGTCCAAGGTCCCTGTGTCCTTACCACGCATCCTTACTATCAGTTTTGACTGTAGGGGGGCATGCGTCGACCCCCAATTGTTGACTGATCGCCGATAGGGGCCCGCTAGCCCGCCCCGCCCGGGAGCGTGCGGATTCGCTGTCGGGGCCTGTCGCCGATCTCTCGGCGATGTATCGCCGATTCCAGGTCGATGTTTCCTCCCCTGAGCCAGTCCCCCCCCCTTTCACGCTCCCCCTCAAATCTCTGGCTCTCTGGGGGGCTTCGAAGTCCTCCAGGCACGCGTAGGGGGGGTAGGGGGAGGGGGGAAGGCCTCTTAGAAGCACCCCTGTTTCTTTGAAGGCTCGGGCCTCATCCACGAATGTATGGCCCACGCCTTCTAAGAAGCAGCCTCCTACGAAGCTTTCCCCCGCTCTCCCTACTCCTCGTGCGCGCCGCCAACTCTCTTCGAGTAGGAGATCGACTACACACCTGATGAATCCCAAGCTGCAACATCTCCGTCGAATCTGCGAAACAGATACGTACAATGTCAGTATGCCTACGTAGATTCTACGCTTGTTTCGCAGATTCGACGAACATTTCCATGTAGGGGTTGATCAGTTCTTTCGTCGGAATCCTTCGGGACGAGGTAGAAGATCGAGGTCGGTTCGGGGAGGGCACCTTACTAGCCTCCGTGCTTGCCGGATGCTCTTGTTCAGCCTGGGGAGGGTATCTTTGGATGTTCTGCGTGCTCTGGCCGGCGGAGGGTCTCATGCTCTTGAAGGATGCTCTCCTGACATAGGCCCAGCCGTGCTCGATCTCCTGGGCGGGGCGCCGCCGGCTCCAGGGAGACCCCCGGGGAGGCCTCCGGAGAGCCCCCGCGTAGTGGGAATGTTTCAGACGAGCAACATATTTCCGCGCTCTTGCCCGAGTTGCCGCAAGGAGAACGGCAAGAGGGACCCCCTTGCTCTTCTGCTCGGATGTCCAGAGGATGAGGAGGAGGACGTCGCTGAAGTCGTCGCTGTTGTCGTCATCGTGTCGCGCCCGTCGTCTACGCGCACTCGCTCTCACACCCACTTACTCGCAGGCAGAGTTTATGAGCGAGACGTGTCAGGAGTATGAGTAGGATATGGGAGGAAGGGGTATAATGGCAGATGTGGTGAAGGCGCACCTAGCCTGCCCCTCCCCTCTCTCCCTGCTCCCCCTGACCTCCATCCCTCCACCGATCTCGCCCGTCCTCCCCTCTCCGTCATCCCATTCCCGCCGTTCTGGGGCTGCCAGGCGTGTCCCGTCAAGGTGTCCCCGGCTTTCCTGGGCGCTTTGTGTGATGTTCGTGAACATCTCTTCGGGGCTGCGGGGTCCTCCCTGGATCTCTTGGGGGCACCTCCGGCCAGTGACGCTCTCCCCTGACATCCGCCTACCTGTGTTTCCCAATCCTCGGCTCTGGTGGTCCCGACGGCTTCCCCAGGGGTTGAATTTTCGCTTCAGATCCATTTCTGACGGTCCCAGGGTTTGATCATGTGATGGGCCTGTTTTCCACAACCACCATAAGTTGGAGGGGGGGAGGAGGTGGCGGAGGAGGAGGAGGAGGAGGAGGAGGAGGAGGAGGAGGAGGAGGAGGAGGAGGACCCCTCCCCCCTCCAACTTATGGTGGTGGTGGTGGTGGAAAATAGGCCCATCATCATTGGCCCCCGATGCCGAAATCGAGGAAAGAACGTCCCGAGTGAACAAAAGTCAGATCGTCGGACATCTGGGCTCTGGGCAGCCCCCCGAGCCGCGGGCTGCTTGCCGCCGAGCCCGGGCGGCCCGAGGACCCCCGCACCCTCGCCCTGTACGAAGACGCGGAGGCGCTGCGGCTGAAGACGCCGCCAGTCAGCGCGCGTGGCGCGGCCGCCCAGGGCGAGGACTGCCCTCGCGGTCGGCAGTTGTTTTCGTGTGCGTGTGTGTGTGTGTGTGTGTGTGTGTGTGTGTGTGTGTGTGTGCGTGCGTGCGTGCGTGCGTGCGTGCGTGCGTGCGTGCGTGCGTGCGTGCGTGCGTGCGCGCGTGTGTGTGTGTGTGTTTGTAAGTGTGTGTGTGTGTGTTTGTGTGTGTGTGCGTGTGTGTGTGTGTGTGTGTGCGCGTGTGTGCGTCCGTGCGTGTGTGTGTGTGTGTTTGTGTGTGATGCTCCTCTCCTCTTGCATGCGGGACACTCCACAGCACCGTGGCCCGGGTTGCACGGACGCGCGTGCGCACTGCCTTCGCCGCGCTGCGACGCCGCAGGTGTGTTGTTCCTCTCTTGCGTGCGCCGGTTTCGCTGCTCTTTCACCTTGGCGCGCCGATGTGCCCAGCGCGGTCCGCCGCCTGCAGCGTCTGGTGGAGTCATCTCCTGCACGCCCATTCGCCCACGCAGCTTCTTTTTCTGCACGTCGGCTTGCCTTGCACAGTCCCCTGACGGTCAAGCCAGGTGGAATTGACGTTCAGTGTGTCGCCGCCTTCTCTCTTGCTGCAGACATGCCGCCTGCTGTGCCTGGTTCTCAGAATGCGAAAACGTTGCCGTGCCATGCAGTGCCGCCCATGTGTCATATCATGCAACGTTGTTGTTTTGAGTCTCCATTCTGGCGTAATTTCAAGGCCGCCATTGAGTGAGGCATTTGTGCCACTCGATGGGTTTCGCATCAGGACGCTAGCGTGTGTGCGTTTGTGTGTGTGAGAGTGTGTGTGTGTGTGTGTGTGTGCGTGCGTGCGTGCGTGCGTGCGTGCGGGCGGGCGTGCGCGCGCGGGTGTGTGTGTGTGTGTGTGTGTTTGCGTGAGTGTGTGTGTGTGTGTGGGTGTGTGGGGGAGTGTGCGTGTGCGTGTGTGCGTGTGTGCTTGTGTGCGTGTATGTGTGTGTGTGTGTGTATGTGCGTGTGCGACGGCACCCAGGACAAAATTGCATAGTCCATCGCGGCTACCGGCTTCTGGCTTTAACGGACAACTCCACCACTGCTCCCCGGGTGTCTTTACCAGGCGCTGCAGAAGCAGGCCCACGCGAAATTGCAATCCTCCATGCCTCCAGGCCCGCCCCGTAGGCATTCAGAAGCAAACATACTGCAAATTGTGAGCATACAGTCGCAGTATCCTTGATACTCGGCTCCATCTTACATCGGAACCCTCCATCCCTCCAGGCTCCCCCAGCAAGTATCCAGACAGATGATAAGTTCGTTTTGCGGGCATACCCCCCTGCATTTCCTGGTGTGCCCGCAGTGTGCCTGGTTCGCCTGGTGCTTGAGTGCCTGGGGTGTTGGTGTGCTTGGTGTGCCCAGTGTGCTCGGCAGCAGGGTGGAACCACGAGTTCGGAATAAGGAAATGAGGAGGAATATCAACAATGAAGCAAGACATAATTGTAATCCAGGTGCAGAAATATGCAGCATGACGGGATCGGAGGAGGAGGAGGAGGAGGAGGGGGAGGAGGAGCGGGAGGAGGAGGAGGACCAGTATAAACCCAAGACCTATCAACGATGGTAGAATACACCCTCCCTCCAAGCTCCCTCTTCATAGACCCATACAAGGGTTTATTCCCGCTCATGGAAATGCCCCGTTGGGAGACAACCGTTGGAAGATCCTGAAGCGCATCAAAACACCATTCTCGGAAGTTCAACGTCACTAATCATCTTCTCTGTTGCGTCTTCAGGATCCCGACTCGTGCCACGACACCGTTCCTAGGACTTCAACGCCTCGAATCCAAGTAACTGTTGCGCCCTGACAATCCTGAATCGTTCCAAAACGCGGTTCATGGTACGTTAACCATCAGATTCTGTCAACCTCCTTACAACTTCTTGAGACAACTGTGCGCGGCGCTCTTGCGAGAGCCACATTTTGAAATTGAGCAGACCTCAATCTGTGAAGCTCGTGTATGTTTAAGACGAGTGTGCCCGGCGCTGAGGCGAGGGCCACATGTTGAAATCGGCCGGCCCTCAGTCCGTGAAGCTCTTGCAACTCTGTAAGACGAATGTGCGCGGCGCTAATGCAAGAGCCACGTTGAAAACCACAAAGAAGAGATGGAGGAGGAGGAGGAGGAGGAGAAGAGGAGGAGGAGGAGGAGGAGAAGAGGAGGAGGAGGAGAAGGAGGAGGAGGAGGACGAGGAGCAGGAGGAGGAGAAGGAGGAGGAGGTGGAGGAGGAGGAGGAGGAGGGGGGAGGTTACGTACACAGCTCTCCTTTCTGCTTGCGCATAACGCGACGGGGTCCTTTCTGGTGTCCTACCTCGGCCTCACTCCTCCATCCTGCCCCTCTCCCCCCTTCCTCCCTCCTGCCATCTATCGTCCCTGTTCCCTCCTCCCCCCCCTCATTTGGCACTTTGTCCTTCCTCCCTCTTCTCCTTTCTCCTCCCCTCCTGGCTTGCCCCTAGCGCCCCGTCCGTCGTCCTCCTGTGCTTCTGCCGCGAGGAGAGCATCTTCGACCTGTACTCGGATGCGGAGGCGCTGCGGCTAAAGACGCCGCGGGCTTCCTCGCGGGATCCGGTCGCTGCTCAGCGAGAACCGGAGGCGCTTCTCCCCACCGCCCTTACTTACAGTGGAGAAAGAGAGGGAGAGATGGAGGAGGCATGATGAGGAGGATTGGATTGGATTAGGTTGGTTTCGACCTGATTGTAGTGCTGAGGGCAGGCTGGAATATTTTAGAGCTGCGTGTCAGAACTCTCTCTGTGTTGCTGGCCGCCGCGGAAGAGGAGGAGGAGGAGGAGGAGGAGGAGGAGGAGGAGGAGGAGGAGGAGGAGGAGGAGGAGGAGGAGGAGGAGGGACGAGGAGGAGGAGGAGGAGGAGGAGGAGGGATGAGGAGGAGGACAAGTGTAAACCCAAGACGCATCAACGGCGTTGCAATGCATCCTCTTTCGACGCTTCATCTGTATAGGTCCCAACAAGAATGTATTGTCATTACGATAAGTGCACTTTTGGAAGACAACCGCGTCCTGACAGTCCTTGCCAGAGCACTACTCCTGGGACGTCAGCACCGCGAATCAACGTGACTATAGCGTCGTGACGAGCCCAAGTCGTGCGAGAATGCCATTCCTGGGGCGTCGCTGGAGCCAGCATGGCCAGAGGGGCGGAGGAGGCTGAAAGGGTGAAATGTGCATCTGCAAGATGCCTCGCCGCGACGCGGCTGGCCCGTTTCGGGCCGATCTCCTCTTGGGGAGAGGCCACAATTCGGCAGCCTCGGCCTTGGCGAGCTTCGCCGCCCGCCTCCGCTCCTTAGCCCATCCCACCGCCAAGAGGCGGAGGAGGAGGAGGAGGAGGATAAGCAGGGGGAGGAGGAGGAGGAGGAGGAGGAGGAGGTGGAGGAGAAGCAGGAGGAGGATGAGGAGGTGGAGGACGAGGAGGAGGAGGAGGAGGAGGAGGAGGAGGAGGAGGAGGATCCTCCTTCTTTCCCTACTCATCAGGTGAGTCGCTTTCCTCCGTCGTCGCCGTGCCGTCGCCCCCCTCTTCCCCCCTCGCCCCCCAGGGGCAGCGGAGGACGTGGCTGCCCCGCCCCCTGGGGGGGTCCCCTGTGTGCTCGAAGCCGTTTCCTATTTGCAGCCAGCCTGCATATCACCAGCCTCGAACTTATCCCTATCCCTAGGATTGACACGCCAAAAGGCGATGACAGTCTTAGGGGTGCGCCCTGAAAGACTAAGGGAGTCCCTAAGATTGGCATTGTGATGAGGCGATGTCCAGCTTAGAGATAGGGATATGGTCCAGGCTGGTAAGCACAGCAGGGCCGAGCGACCTTCCAAGGCCATACCCTTGCATCCTTCTCCCTCGTCCCATCGTTGGCCGCGTTCGCCGGCCGCGCCCCGCTCGCAATGTGTCGACATGGTCTTCCGAGGCCCTCTGCAGTAAGTCGGGCGTGCCCCTGTACACGGGGAATCTGTCAAAATAGTCACAAAGTAGCCTGGGGACGATTTTCCGATTATTTATTGATTGTTTGTATTGTTGTTTCCTCCAAAACCGCCTGTAGGAGGACATGTCCGACTTGACACTCGCCTGATCCCCCCCCCTCCCCGGGGACGACCGCCCCCGTGGGGTGGGGGGGAGCGCGTCGAAGTCGTCCACGGTCATGTCCGCAGCGGCAGTGCCAGGAGGAGGAGGAGGAGTAGGAACCGAGGAGGAGGAGGAGGAGGAGGAGGAGGAGGAGGAGGAGGAGGAGGAGGAGGGGGAGGAGGAGCGGGAGGAGGAGGAGGACCAGTGTAAACCCGAGAGTCATCAACGATGTTGGAATTCACCCTCCCTCCAAGCTCACTCATCATAGGCCCCTGCAGGAGGTCCATTTCCATTGAGGGAGCTGCTTCGTTGGAAGACACCGTTTGAAAACGCTGAAGCATGCCAAGACATTGTTCCCGGGATTTCAACGCTACGGATCAACTTGATTGCTGCGTCTTGACGATCCGGAATCGTGCCAGAACGCAATTTTTTGGACTCCAGCGCCGCGAATCAACATAATTGCTGCGCCCCCATAATCCTGAACCTTTCCAAAACATCATTTCCGGTACGTTGAGCATGGAAACCAGTGAAACTCTTGCAAATGTTTAAACGAGTGTGCGCGTCGCTAAGGCGAGAGCTACATATTGAAAAGGAACCACGAACAATCCGTGAAACTCTTGCAGTTTTGTCAAACGAATGTGCGCGTCGCTAAGGCGAGAGCCACATTTAAAAAAAGACCCGCCCAATCTTTGAAACCCTATCACATGTTAAAAACGAATGTTCGCGGTGCTAAGGCGAGAGCCACATTTTGAAAACCACTGGCCCTCCATCTGGAAACTGTTCAGAGTGCCTCCAACTGCTGCAACTTGTAAGTTTCAGAGTCATGAATGGCAAGGAAGTCTCATGCAAAAAGCCCGGCCCGCCCTAAAAACTGGCCTCGGGGTGCGACAGGAGAAAGATGTTTATAAGGGAAAGGAATGGAGGAGAAGAAGGAGGAGAAGAAGGAGGAGAAGGAGGAGGAGGAGGACGAGGAGGAGGAGGAGGAGGAAAGAGAGGAGGATAGGTGTGGAAGAGCCCCGGGCCTGGCCCCAGAGGCTTTCTACTTGAAGAACGGCCTCCACCCGGTCGGCGCCTCAAAGGTCCTCGGAAACTTCAAGGGTCCCCCCGCCGCCGAGTCGCTGCTGTTCGCGGGCCTGTGCGTCGACGACTCGCCCTCACCAGCGCGCACGAAGCCGAAGGTCAAGGTATCCAAGGTTGGTGGCTCGAAGCGCCGCCCTCGCCCCGTACCTCGGCGTGAAGCCAGGTCCTGGAAGAGATGGGTCCTCCCCTTCTTTTCGACTGTGGCCCCCTCCCCTGGGCCCGTGCAGTTGTCATCAAACGGCTCGGGATGAAGAGCTGGTGCTGCGGAAGGCCCTGGGGCCCAGGACCCTTTCTTCCGCCAGGATCCCCGCTCCCCCGTGCCATTTTCTGATACTCGCCTCCTCCCCTCTCCCTCTTCCCTCCTCCACCTCCTCCCTTCTCCTTCCTTTTTCCTCCTTTCTCCTCCGGCCGTCGCAATTTTGGCTCAAGGCTCCATGTCTTGTAGGCTGTCAGCCCCGACGCAAACCAGGCACAGATGATCCGACCCTTTTTTTGCAGCCACGCGTTGGCTGTGCGCTGGTCCGCGGCCATGAGATGACCAGCTGCCGGCGGCAAGTCCCGCCACCGTGTCAGCTCGGTGCTCTGGGTGGTGACTCCTCGAGGGGCGCACAGAAGGCTGTAATGCGTTACGCGCCGGGCCCAGTGGCCTGGAAGATTTGTAGCATGTGGGACGCGCTTTTTGCGTCGTGCCGATGTGTCTCTCCTCGTCCTCGGCTTCTTCCTCGTCCCGTCATGCTGTTCCCTTCTCTCTACGTTTCTCCTACCCCTCCTCCTCGGCTTAAGTCGGGCCTGCCCCTCTACAGGGGGAATATTCAAAGATAGGACAAATAGCCTGGGGACCCAGAGTCGGTCGATGTTGAAAGAGCTGGAGTTTCGGACATGGCCGATCGTTCAAGGTTGAACGATCCCCGCGGTGTCAGGTGCCAGCGCCGAAGTCAGCACGACGCGAACCTGCCGTAGGCCAGGTCGGTGGATCGCGCCGCATTGGCGATGCATTACCGATGTGGCTCGATATGGAGCCCCACGTTCTCCACGCTGGCGTTTCCGACGCATCGCCGACGTCACCGATGCGGCGCGATCTTCCGACCCCATTTACTCGGACCCCATCTAGGAAGCCTCCAGTAAGACGTCGGACTGGGCTAGGACGAGGAGCAGTCCGTTCCAGGCCGTTCCAGAGCGCTCTCAGAGCGTTCTGGAACGCTCCGAGAAGGCCGCGGCGCCCGAGACGTCCTCCAGAGCTGCCTGACCGCAGAGGTTCTCGATTCGCCTCACCCGATTTGGGCCCCGTCCTGGCCTCGTCTTCAGACGGCCTGCGTGCTGTGAAGGCGCCGCTGTCGTGAGCGCGCGTGTGGCGGGCCTGTCGCGCGTGGAGGCGTCCGCTCCGACCCGGTGGCGTCGGGTTGCCGGTGCGGGCGTGTCGTGCCTGGAGTTCCCGGGGCGCCTCGCCCCTCTCGAGGCGGGGGAGAGCGCAGGGCTCCGGGTGCGCTGGAGCCCAGGCCCTCCGCCGCTCGTCGGCGGGCCCGTCACGGGTTCTGGCCGTCTGTTTCGGGGGGAACAAGAAGTGGCATAGAGATAAAAACTCGGAGGTCCGCGCGGATTTCTCGGATCCGCGCCGGACCCCCCTGGCGGCGCCTTCGGCGCCGCCCCTGGCGCGCTCCGCGCGCCAGGGGGGGGCTCCAGCGCGGATCCGAGAACTCCGCGCGGACCTCCGAGTTTTTATGTTTATGCCATTTTTTGTTCCCCCAGTTTCGGGGGATGCTTGGCAGCGGGAGCTCGCGCCGAAGCTCAGATTGGGTCTCGGCGTTTCCCTGACGGCCCCTGTCAGGCCAACCCGGGCTCGGAGCTCGCTGAGGGGCAGCGAACGCGATCGGTGCTTCTAGGGCGACGGAGGAGGGGGCAATGCTCGTAGGGTAAGAGCCAACGTCAGAATCTCAGCAGCCCAATCGCTTGTAAGAGCAAACCTAAGATCTGAGCTTCTCCCGAAGGGGGGTCGTAAGGACTGCTATTGACGGATCAACGGCGCCGGCCGACCGTGCTGGGATCTGGCCCTGAAACCAACGCTGCCCCACCCAGCTGCCCCCAAACCCGAGTCCCCTGAACCTGAGTCTTACACCCTAGGCGATGCTTAAGAAAACGTGAGTTTTCGGCCAGAGTCTTGATTCTATTCTTACTGCTTCGATGTAAACCCTAACATTTTCATAGAACGTTTTTTTAAAAATTCGAATCCTGAGACTATGCATGTCTTAACCCATGATTTCTTGAGCACTTCGCAGGATGTACGTCTCCCTGACCCCTGCCGGGGTTCCCGTGGGCGCCAGCCTCGCTGGGCCGGCAGGGCGAGCGCACCTCGAGCCTCTTCGCCGGAGCTCCTGCTAAACACCACAGTGCTGCTGGCCTCGACGGCCGCCTTCTCGCAGCGTGCGCTGGGGCTGCGGCCATCCCTCTCCGCCTCGCGCGTGTCGATGCGCGGCTGGAACATTCTGGGCCTCCCAGATGGGGTCGGAGTAGCTGGGGTCGGAGTGTCGCGCCGCATCGCTGGTGCATCGGCGATGTGGGGCCCAATTCTCTCCACGCCGACGTCGCCGATGCATCGCCGACGTCGCCAGTGCATGGCCGATGCATCGCCGATGCATCGGCGATGCATCGCCGATGTATCGGCGATGCGGCGGGATCCTCCGACCCCATCTACTCCGACCCCATCTAGGAGGCCTCTGAATATTGCCCCTCCCGTTGTCCGCGCCCCTTGCGACCGAGGCACGGCTGCGGCACTGCCCGCCGTCCTGCCTCGCCACCCCTTCTCTTGCGGATGCTCGCTTCGCTTCGTTCCCCGCTCTCTTGCATGTGCCTCTTTCGCTCACGGGGCATCCTGCCGCTAGCATGTGGCCCCTGGTGGATGCTCTGGGCGACCGCCGACAAAAGAGTGTAGCGTGGCGACCAGGTAGTTGAAAAGCTTCCCCCCCCCCTTCCTCCTCGCCTCACCCCCGGTCCTCCGTCTCCCCGTTCCTCTCCTCGCCCCCCTTCCAGTCCATCCCTGACAGGGTCCAGGCCGATCCGATCCATGCGCTTCGATTTCGATCCCGGCTGGTCTCCGATCCGATTCCGATCCCTACGCTCCGACGGATCCGATGCGGCCCGATGCGTGCCCGGCGCTGTCCCGGACTGGTGCGTGCTTGCGGCCCGATCCGTGCTGGCGCAGCCGATCCGATCCGATCTTACCAGCCTCGAACGTATCCCTATCCCTAAGATTGAGACGCCAAAAGGCGATGACAGTCTTGGGGACTCGCCCTCAAAAAACAAGGGAATCCCTGAGACTGGCATCGTGATGAGGAGGTGCCCAGCATAGGGATAGGGATATGTTCCAGGCTGGTAACGATCCCGACTCCGTGCCGATCTGAGGCAGCCCGACGCGCCGCACACGCCGACGCCTTCCGATTTCCCGACTCGGTGTCGATGAATCCTGTCTTCCTCCCTCTGCCTTCCCCCTTCCCACCCCTGTCCCCCGCGCCTCCCGCCCCTTCCCCTCGCCCCGTCCCGCGCTCCCGCCCCGGCTTGGTTGTCCCCCCCCCCGCTCTCCCGCTCGGCCCACCCTTCAGACAGGAGTCGGAGGGCACCAACTATACACCAACACCGATCCTGGCCCAGGATCACCCTGGGCCCAGGATCGCTGTATATGCCTTCTTGCGCAAGGCAGGAGGGCGTATACACCGATCCTGGGCCCAGGGTGATCCTGGCCAGGATCGGTGTTGGTGTATAGTTGGTGCCTTCCGAAGGAGGGGGAGGGGACGCTTCCGGCTCGCCGCCGCAGTTGCCGACCGGCTACAGCGCCCGGACGCCGACGACGGCGTGCCCCTCCGAGGACTGCCTGGAGGAGCAGCGCTGCGACCGGCGCGCCTCGCGCCAGGCCAGCCTCACGCCGCACGCGCTGCGCCCGCCGGCGGCGGCGCTGCGCGCCTAGCGCGCAGCCCCGCGGCCGCGACGGCCGCAGCAGGGTGCAGCTCTCCTGGCGCGGGAGGCGGAGGATCGGTGGTGAGGGAGAGAGCGAGGGGCAGCGAGGGAGCAGGGAGCAGATCGGGGGCGGAAAGGAGGGGGGTGATGACCAGGGGGGGGGTGGGTATCATGGCGGGGGCCATGATATTTCCCCAGATTTCATGGCGCCTCTTCTTATTTCATTACGTCCCTGGCCCCCCCGCTAGGCCGCGCACATGCCGCCGGTCATGATTTGAACCCCCCCTCTTGGACACCCCCCTCTTGGCCGCTCCCGAGCAGAGGGGATGAGGATGGAAGAGAGGACTTGATCAACTGATGGGAGGGGGAAGGAGGGACGTCAGAAGAGGAAAAGGTACCCATACCGCTCCCCGTCGCCCGTCTTTTCCCCCGCTTGGTCCTCCTGGGAGTCTCTCGTCGCCACTGCTGGATTCGCCTCGACATTCTGGTTTGAACGCAGCCCAGGAGAGGTCTGGGAAGTGGCGGTACCGGTAACCTCATGCCCGTGAGAATAAACACTAGGGGATAATAAAGTTCGGGGTTCAGGGAGAGATAATAAAAGTAGCCCAGCAGACCTCAGCATAATCTCGAAGTAAGAGATGATCAAGAGGAGACCAAGCCGAGCACGTTTTGAGACATCCTTGGCGTTTAGTTTTCATAGAAATATCCTCAACAATTGCTTATCTCTCATGAAAATTGTTTTTTTGTAAGTGCTCGTGTAGGGTAGCTCATGTGCCTCAATTTCCATGGATAATCAACCCCAGAGATAAAAAAGTTCAGGCGAGCGTGGGGACAGAGAGAAATATAAAAGAAGAAGAATACAGTAGAATAATAATAAGAAAGAAGAAGAAGAGGATAATAAGAAGAGGACGAAGAAAGGAAAAATCCAAAGTTCCAAATCTATCAGTTTTAATTTACAAACGCTTTATGAACATTGATTTTTTAAGTGCTCGTGTAGGGCAGCTCATGTGCTTCATTTTCCATGGATAATCAACCCCAGGGATAAAACAGTTCAGGCGAGCGCGAGGACAGATAGAAATATAAAAGAAGAAGAGGAAAGTAGAATAATAATCAGAACATTGCTCGTTTCGTTTGAATCTGCCTCCCAAAATTATTGGTTTCGCTTGACACATCCTGAAAAGTGTGATCGCTTCGCTTGATGTTGCTATATCAACATCGCTTGATGTTGCTATCTCAACATAGCGTTTCGAGGTGATAATGAAGTTCGGCCTCAGCGCTCGCCGCCCAATTTGAATTTTGTATAGGGCGACGATTATCAACTCTAAACACTGAAGGGGGGGGGGGTCCCTTTATTATCATCGGCATGCGGTTACCGTCTGATTTCTCCAGGAAGGTGATCCGAAGGGAAGCGGGCGCGCCCTTTTTCCCCTACGTCTGCTCCTGGACCTTGCCCATCCCCCCCCCCCCGCTTCCTCCGCCACTCCTTCATGAACCTCTGTGCCGAATGCGGAGGCCGCTCGGAAGTCAAAGCCCAGGAGTATTGGGCTCCAGCCCAAGATCCCACGAACCGGGGTGGAGTCCATTCCCACCAGGGAGACTGGTACTCTTCTCTGGTGGCAGGGCGTTCGTCCAAGCTCTCCCAAGCACCCTCCCTCTTCTCGCACCAGACTTCTGCTCATGACCCATCCTCCCTCTTCCTCTTTCTTTCCTCCTGCCACCCCCCTTTCCCGGGGAGCGGCACTGATGGATGTGAGGGGAAGGGACGGGGAGGCCGGGCGGGGTGTGCAGGGGTTGGGGTAGTTGAGCAGATATGATGGGCACGGGACGGGATTGGATGAATGCTGATGCTGATGCTGATGCTGCTGATGATGATGATGCCGATTCTGATGATGATGCTGATGCTGATGCTGATGATGCTGATGATGAGGATGCTGGTGAGGATCTGGATGAGGATTAGGATGGTGACGATTATCACGATGCTGATGCTGATGATGATGGCGATGCTGCTGCTGATGATGCTGCTGATGCTGATGATGATGTTGACGATGCTGATGATGATGATGATGACGATGGTGCTGATGGTGATGATGACGACGATGACGATGACGATGACGATGATGCTGCTGATGATGAGGAGGAGGACGATGGTGATGATGATGCTGATGATGATGAGGATCTTGATGATGCTGATGCTCATGCTGCTGCTGGTGATGACGGTGACGATGACGATGACGATGACGATGACGATGACGATGATGATGATGATGATGATGATGATGATGATGCTGATGATGATGATGATGATGATGATGATGATACTGCTGATGATGACGATTATCATGATGATGATGATGATGATGATGATGATGATGATGATGTCAGTGGTGCTGGTTATTGTGATCATGGTGGTGCTGGAGATCATTATGATGATGGTGGTCATGATGCTGATGCTGGTGATGGTGACAGTGACGGTGATGAAGATGCTGCTGATGATGATGGCGATGATGATGACGATAACGATGCCGATGACGAATATGATGACTATGCTGAATGAGGTCGTTCATGATTTCGTTGATGTTGTTGGTTGTAATGATCATGATGATGATCATTATTATGATGTTGATGCTGCTGATGATGCTGCTGATGACGAAGAACAAGATGATGATGCTGATGATGATGATGCTGCTGCTGATGATCATGGCGATGACGAGGAGGATGAGGATGCTGCTGCTGCTGCTGATGATGATGATGATGATGATGCTGATGCTGATGCTCATGATGCTGATGATGAGGAGGATGGTGATAGTGCTTGTGTTGTTGGTGATGATGATGATGGTGCTGCTGCTGCTGCAGATGATAATGATGATGATGATGATGATGATGATGATGATGATGATGATGATGATGATGATGATGATGATGATGATGATGCTGATGATGATGATGATGATGATGATGATGATGATGACGATGACGATGACGATGACGATGACGATGATTATGATGATGATGAATGATGATTGATGATCTGATTATGAGGATGATTGAGAGGATGATGGATGATGCCGGATGATGATGATGGATGATGATGATGATGGATGATTTGAATGACGACTGATGATAGATGATGATGATTATGATGATGATGATTAGAAGAAAAAGAAGAAGAATCATCTGATGATGGGAAGAATTATGATGATGATGATGATGATGATGATGATGATGATGATGATGATGATGATGATGATGATGATGATGATGATGATGATGATGATGATGATGATGGGGGTGCGTGCACAGTAACGACTTAGCAGGGTTTGGGGGTGTCGATCTCATCGATCCTCATTGGTGTTGCTCCGAAGTCATCCTGGCTCGAGGGTTTCTGACACCGAATGCAGTCGTGCTCGGGGTCCTTCTGGCCACTTTGACCATCGTCCTGCGGGACTTCGCCGATCGGCAGTGAGCCCACAGCTCCTCGGTGGCCCCTGAGGGCCCTGCTGAGTGGGTCGCGCCGCCTGCGCCCGCCTCGAGGGTGGAGGTCAGCTGCGGCGGGGCCACCCTGAGCGCTGACGCGGTGGAGGACATCGTGCGACGGGCGCGTTCCGAGGCTTGCGTCTGCGAGCTGACTTGCGGTTCACCCGACCACGACGTTCGCATCGTGATCTTCCTGATGGGCGCCACCTGCGCGGGCCAGTCCTGCATTCTGGTGGTCTACTGTGGTTGGCCGTGGGTGTTCGACAGGCGACATGACGTTGGTCGCGGCGCAGCGGGGGCGGCTCGGGGACACATGAAGGCCGTTTTCGGTGTAGGAGTTGCCGACTAGCCTTGCCCCAGGGAGGATCGTCGTCATCAGATACCCAGGCGAGGATCTCTGGCATGAGAGGGTGATCATGGGCCCTGGGCTGCGAGACGCCGCTGGGGACATCAGTAAGTGGTGGATCCTGACCCCCGACGGAGACTTCTACGAGGATGACATCTCCGTGGAGGCTGACGAGGGCGATAGGTAGGTCATGCTCGACCTTGCAGGCTCCCGCCCCCGCGCGCTGCGGGGCAGGTTCTACAGGTTCGCAGGCGACGCCTATCCCCGCGACGACCGTGTCCGACACGAAGCCCAGCAGGCGGTGGCGAGGATGCGGTCTGCGGGACAGGAGCCTCCTGAGCTGCTGCACTTCATGAGCGAGGATGGCGTGCTGGTCCCGCTGGCCAGTGTGGGACGCCGCCGCCGACGAGGGGTTGCTGCTGGGAGGGTCGTCGGGGCTCCTGGAACGCCCGCCGCGATCGACGGCACCGACACCCCCGTGCTGCCGCTGCCCGGCGAGCTGGCGGCCGCTGGTGCTGGCGGCGCTCGCGAGGCTTTCGGGTCGGTGGCGCCCTACCTGGCCGTGCTTCCCGAGCGCCCTGCCCTGCGGGATAGGCTGGCTTGGCTGGTGACGGAGAACGCCGACGGGCACGAAACGCTGGGCATGGAGGTGGCCCCGTGCGCGGGCGACGTGATCGTGACGACGACCGACGGCTTGGTGCACAGGCCTGGTAGCTTCTTCCGGTTCAGGCTGTCGCGAGTCACGACTGCGTGGATTTCGTCAGGAACCTGAAGTCCGATTACAGGGGCCTCCAGGGCGCCGCGGGGCCGACGGCTATGGCCGCGCGTCGCGCCAAGGAGGCCCCTCCCTCGGACGAGGACGTCCGCGCGCTGCGGGTCGACTGCGACGAGGTAGGGGGGAGGTTCAAAAGCTGGAAGAAGGCCGTGCACGAGAGTCGGGGGGGGCCATCTCGGCCGTGGAGGTCCAGGGCCCGCCAGGCACGCTTCACCTCGCTCGACGCATGGAGCGGAATGGGGTCGACCCTCGTCGGGGGCGGCAGGAGTTCGCCCGCGGCAGCAACATCTCCAAGACGGACCGCGTCTATCGCGATATGACGACGCCGGCGGAGAGTTTAAAGTTGGTCGATGAGTACGGCCAACCTAACCTGGGCGCGTCGGCTGGCATCGAGAAGATGGCTCGATGGATGCTGGGGGTGATCGACGCCTACTCCATTGGGGGGCGGGGTGCCTTCTCGGCGCATGGCCGCGGTCTACGAGGGCGAGGCGAGCAACGGCGATGCCATCGCACCCGCTTTGAGGAAGGGGGGCGTCGGCAAGCGTAAGGACCGCGCAGAGATTGAAAGCGCTCGTCCGCGCCAGCTGTGGTCTGCGGCAGAGGGCGCCGGCGCTGGCGGCGGCCAGGGCGCGACTGACGGCGGCCGTGGTCGCGGAGGCGGCGCAGGCGCAGGTCGGGGCGGGCGGGGCGGCAGACGCCCCGCAGCCCCGAGGGGCGGTTGATCCGGATGACAGGCTGTGGACAGGCTCTCCGCGCCGCAGCCCGCTGAAGGTGGGGGACTTTCGGGCGCCTGGGCGCCCTCGCCTCTTTGAGCTGTTTCTGTTGGCCCTTCCCTGGCGCGAGGCTGTCCCGGCTGGTGGTGGGCGCTGTCGCGGGCGACGCCGAGCCCGATCATGTGCGCCAGCTGGTAGAGGCATCTTGCGTTGCACTTAATTGACTTGCTAAGGCCGATTCCCACGGCCCCCCTGCTGTCCGAGGTCGCCCAGGACCTGCCGACTGCCCGCGTTCCTCTTCGACGGGGAGCCGCCCCTCGGCTGGTCGAGAACGCGGGGTGCTTGGAGGGGCTTGCCGAGCTGCAGGTGCGCGAGGGCGCTCGGGAGTTCCACGGGCCGCCAGAAGTGGCCCTTCGGGGGCTGCTTTGCGAGAAGGCGTCTGGCTACGGGATGGGCGCTTCTTCGACTACGCTCGCGCCGTGCCGGCGCGGTTGGGTTTCCTTCCCCGAGAGAGGCCAGCTTCCCCGGCATCTCGGACTTAGCGGGGGACCGTGGCCGTTTTTTTCCTGGGGGGCGCAGGAGAACGCATGCTGGGCCCGAGCGTCAGCGACAATTCTGATGAGGCTGCTGAGCGTTGCTACGTTGACCCCCAACTCGCCAGCAGCCCCGCGCTCTACGCCCGCTTCGCCCGCGACCTCAGGGCCAGGAGCGCGCTGATCTTCGAGCGTACTGGTTTCTTTTTCGTTCGCGAGGAGAGCGGGGGGCTTCGGCTGATCCTCGACGCGAGGCGGACCGACGGGCGTTTTGCGCCCTCGCCCCGCGTCGATCTGTTGACCGCTGAGGGTCTCGGTCATCGATTCTGAATTGCCAGACGGTCAGGGCTACTCCACATTTTTCTGTGGCCTTGCTGGCGTCCAGGATGCTGTCCATCGGATGGGCATCCCAACCTGGCTCTCGCGTTGGTTCGGCCTGCCCTCCGTCCGCGCGGGCGACGTCGGCCTGGCGGAGACTTTGGACGGCCCTGTCAGGCCCGACGAGATGGTGGCGCCCATGCCTCGGTGCCTGCCCATGGGGTTCTCGTGGAGCCTTTACCTGGCGCAGGACGTTGACGAGGAGGTGGCCAGACAGGCGTTGAGCCGCGCCGAGCTGCTCCGCGATCGGGGCCAGACGTCGGTCCTCACGATGCGGGGTGATGCGGCCTATGACACCAGGCACTATGCCTACGTCGCCAACATCGGGGTCTTCGGGTCGGACGGCGGCATGGTCGCGTGAAAGTTGAGAACGTCTGCGCGGCTTTTCGAGGCGAGGTGCCTCGCCGCGCACGAGGTCTCAACCTCCGACGCTGGCGTCGAGGCGCTGAGGGTGCTGCTGAACAGCCGTCGGCGTCACGCGAGGCTGACAGCCGAGCGCTTCTGGCGCGTCCGAGGCGCTTTGCTGGCCCTCGCGGGCCACCGCCGCGCCTCGGGGCGGCAGGTGGATGGCGTCCTGGACCGCGCCACTTTCTGCGGGCTCGTGAGGCGCGAGACTTTGTCGGCGTTCGCGACGGTCTATCCGTTCATCAGGCGACACTGCGAGCAGCCCGCGCCCCTCTGGCCCTCGGTCGCGGGCGAATTGAGGGCGTTCGCTGGGCTGATGGCGCTGCTGGTCTCTAGCTGGGAGTCTGACTGGGGCCCCCTCGTCGTGGCCACTGGCGCCTCGGAGACTGGCTGCGTCATCTGCTTGCGGTGGTTCGACGCCCAGGACGTCGCCTCGGTGGGCCGCTGTCGCGAGCGCGATCGATATCTGGTTGAGGGAGACGCTGGAGCTCGTGCCGCTGCGCTGGAAGTCGAGCTGAAGCCTGGTGAGTCACTCAACGTAGACGGTTGCCTGGGCCGCGCCGGCTTCGAGCTGGACCCGCACTTCGCGGAGATGCCCAGCTTCATGGCCGAGCAGGCTGCCTGGGCCGCGGTCGGCGGCTGGGGGTTCGACCAGCCCGAGGACATCATGGCCCTGGAGGCTCGGGGCACGCTGCGAGGGTAGGAGGGAGTGAGTCGCACCAGGAACGGTCGCAACATTCGCCAGCTTTTTTGTTGACAATCTGGGCCTCGTTTTGGCCGCAGGATGGTGGCGGTGTCGGCGCTTCAAAATCCATTTCATTTTGCGCAGGATGGCTGCGTAGTGTCTCAGCCGCAACATCCATCTCTCTGTTCGCTGGATCCCATCCGAGAGGAGTCCTGCCGATGCTCCCTCTCGCCTGTTTGATCCGCAGCCGAATTCGGTAGCACCTAAGGAGGGCGATGTTGGCCGACCCTGCCCCCGTCAGAGCACCGCCCGTGACGATGTCCAGACCCTGGGAAAAAGCGGAGGGACCCTGGGGCCCAAGGACGTCGCTCAATGTTTGGTCAGTTGTTTTTTAAAGGCCCCTGGTGGTGGCCCTGGAGTTTTCGGATGTAGAATCACAGCATCCCGGGGCGTCGTAGCAGTTCTTGGGGATCCACGAGGCCAGCGCGTTGCAAATTGCCCCCGAGCTCGAGCCCCCAGCAGAAAACGCTGTCAGTGGGCCCGTTGGGCCGAGCCTCGTCTCCGTCGGCGTTTCGGCTTTCGCCTTACCTTGTGTTGCCGAACCCCTCTGCATCCAGCGCCGGAATTGGGGTGTTCGCCTCGTCGCGGCCCGAGGTCGCGCCAGCCGCAGCGTCCAGCAGGATGCGCGGGCTGGGGGGTTTGCGAAGGTGGTCCGCATCACTGCAGCACACTTCCCGGGTCCTGAAGTCGGAGGGCGAGCTCGGCGTCGCTGCTGGGGGGCGGTGGGACATGGCGTTGTTCGCCTGCCTCCTGTGGGGCACTTGCGCGCGCCCGATCCAGCCGATGGAGCTCAGGCCCGAGTACCTGTGCCCTCCCAGCCGAGTTGCCACTTGTTGGGCGTTGCAGCCGGAACCCGGGGCCGTGGGAGTTCCCTGCGTGGCGAAGGAGTTCGACGTGGCGATCAAACCGGGCCCCGGCTGGGTCAGCCCGACCCCTATGCTCCGGGCCATCACATCACGGCCGCCTGGCACATGGGTCTGGCTTTCCAGGTGCCCCCAGCTGGCCGTTGCTGTGCAGAGAGGCGCTCACGACCTGGGCTTTGCCCTCGTGGTGTGCCAGGCAAGGCGCGGCGGCGTCAGTTCGGACATGGCCTCGCGTCTTCATGCGCTGGCGGAAATCATGGAGAGGGGCGACTGGAAGTCGAACCGCTCCGTTGTGATGTACGAGATGGGGGCGAGGCTCAGCTCGACGTGGTTGGCGCATCCAAGCGGGTTGCGACGGCGCGCAGAGCTGTTCGAGGCGAGATTCGCGGGGATCTTGGTGCGCGGCCGAACGCAGCCAAAGCGTTTTGCTTTCCCGATAAGCGAGCGCCGATGGTTCATTCTGGTAGTCGGGCACCATTTCAGTGCACCGTCGAAGGTGGTCGCAGCAGGCTTTCTCGCGAAGTATATTGCAGACCCAGGTGTATCGGATTGCGTTTCGTTCAGACTCAGATCGGATACGCGACAGGGCAAGATTGTGAGCATTCCCGCCTCCATGCGGAGCCAGATTGTGTCGCAAGGCCTTGTTCGTTTGGTGCCAGACGCAGTGAGTCTCGGTCTTCCGCTGGCGGTCAGCTGCTGCAAATCCGTGAGCGAGCATGTTGCCGCCCGCCTTCCCGTGCTTCCCTCAGGGCTTCTATTTTCCCACATGTGTAGATACCAGGGGGCCTCTAGGGATTGAGTCGTCACTTTTGTCGGCGGCGTAGTACCTGCCGAGTTGAACCGTTTAGGGCTACATTTCCCTGGCGTGAGGGCCCGAGACGGCCACGGGAAACATGTCTCCCGCCCTCGCCCGTCGGAGCTAGTCCTTTCTTTTTTCCACCAGGCTGTCGTTTCCACTGTTTTACGCGCCCTGCAGGCGCGATGCCTTGCATTGTGAGAACAGCTTCTGTTTGGGGAATCTGACTTGGGTGTGGTTTCAGAGAGAGGCGAGTCGAGGCGCCCGCCCCTCTTGCCTCGGATCCGAGTCGCTTTGACCAGCGAGCCTAGTAGAGAGAACCGTTCCCCGCTGAAGAACCAAGGGTAAGTCACGGGGGTGCGCGCGCAGTAATGGCTTAGCGGGGTTTTGGGGTGTCGGTCTCATCGGTCCTCATCTTGGTGCTACTCCGAAGTCGTCCCGGCTCCCCTCCCTTCCGAGCCGCCTGGCTCACCCTCCCTTTCTCCTTTTTCTTTTCTCCCCCTTTCTACCAGGGTGTGGTTTCAGAGAGGAGGGAGTCGAGACACCCGCCCTTTTGGCCTCGGGTCCGAGTCGCTTTGACCAGCGAGCCTAGTAGAGAGAACATTTCCCCGCTGAAAAACCAAGGGTCCGTCATGATTTTGATGTGTTGATGATGGTGTTCATTGTGAGTATGAGGAGCATGTTGCCGATGATGACGACGATGGCGGTGATCATGGCGATGGCGACGGTGATGATTATGACGGCGAGACGGCTGCAGTTGGTGACGCGGATGTTGATGCAGCTGGCGATCATTGTGTTTGTGATGACGATGGCAAAGTTGGTGGCGATGGATACCATGGTGACGTTGTTGTTTGTATTGCGGGCAATATGGGACACAGCAGTGTGAATGGGATATGTTGAGGTGAGGGGGGCAGATGGGGAGAGGGAAGAACAGGTAATACCTCATGGACCAAATTACCAGAGAGCTGCTTCCTCCAGCCATGCCTCTCGGATCTCTGAAGCGCGAATCGAAAGATAGCTTCGGACTCCGACTTCTGATCTTGGGGCATGCCCCCTTATGCGGCCCGCACACCCGTGGCGGGTCGGGTCACCCGTGCCTCTCTCCTCTTCTGCCTGCTCTGAGCGCTTGACCTGCCAGATGTTATGCGTCCGTTGTGTTGGGAGTGCGTTGCACCGTGAGCCACGGGAATGTAAAGCTTGCTTGTTTGAAGCACCCCGCGATGGCCTCTCAATTTCAATGAATTCTCCATGTCTTGAGCTGCTTCTGAGCCATGCGCTTGAATGGCGTGCCCACCCAGTGGCACACCACCTCTGCTCCGCCTCATTCGAAGAAGAAGGGCTGCATACACATTATCTTTTGGAGGCCCGCTCGGCTTTCGTGGGTCGGCGCGGGACGCCCCTCCCTGGCGCGCGGAGCGCGCCAGGGGCGGTGCCAGAGACGCCGACATGGGGGTCAGCGTTGCCCTCCTCCCTCCTCCTCCCTCCTCCTCCCTCCTCCTCCCTCCTCCTCCCTCCTCCTCCCTCCTCCTCCTTCCTCCTCCCTCCTCCTCCCTCCTCCTCCCTCCTCCTCCCTCCTCCTCCCTCCAGGGTTGTCCGGAAAAGTCCGCGTGGACCTCCAACAGTTATGGTTTGCGCATGTCTCTGCTCCTCTGCCTGTGCCCCACACCTCGCCGCCACGTCCCCGCGCGCCAGTTAGGTTGTGTGTCTGCTTTGCGCCGTCGCGCAGGCCCGCCTTCCTCTGATGAAGAAGCTGCGCAGCAGCAGCGCAGCACGCGCCGCGACGGTCGCTCGTCGTCACGCCATGGGTGCCCCGAGACCGCGGCCAGGGACCCTGGGCTGCGCCGGACGGCTTCCAGGGCAGTTTCTGTTCCCGTGGGCTGCCCCAGAAATGAGCTCAGGAGCGGTCGAGCGGGCCTGGCTGAGGCAGAAAGCAGCACGGCTCCAACGTCCAGACCCGCCAAATCCTTTTGCGCTGCCCTGCGTGTCCTGCACCGCGCTTGGGGCCGCTGCGGGGCACTGCCAAGAGGAGGAAATGGCATCGATGTGCCGATGCCGTTGCGCTCCCGTCGTCGCCACGGCCGGATTGGCCTCGAAACCTTAACTTGGCATCGCTCGGACGTGTGCATAATTCTTTCGGCGAGGACCATCGAGGAGCATCCTTGGTCCTTTGGCGAAAGTGCCGCGCACGAGCCCGACAGAAACACAAAGAGTGGACGTCCGAGCGCTGGCCAGTGATCAGATCGGAGGGCACCAACTATACACCAACACCGATCCTGGCCCAGGATCACCCTGGGCCCAGGATCGGTGTATATGCCTTCTTGCGCAAGGCAGGGGGGCGTATACACCGATCCTGGGCCCAGGGTGATCCTGGCCAGGATCGGTGTTGGTGTATAGTTGGTGCCTTCCTATCAGAGCCCATCCCGGGAGAGGTCGGCATCGGCAGCCTGTTGGCTCTCCCCGGATGCCACAGGCAGGCACGCTTGTGCTACCTCGTGATGTGGCCAGCCGGCAGTCCTCTCGGGGAGGGCGGGCCGTTTCAAGGGGCTCTCCGGCCCGCCGTCGGAGGGAGGAGAAGCGATACCAGCACCATTAAGGGGGCCCACCTCCAGCGAGGAGGCCCACGATGCCTCCCCGAGCTGGGTGCCGGGGATGTCTCGAGCGAGAGGGGGGGAGCACACCACCACGGAGACTCCCCTTGCCTCCTCGCCCCTCCTCGCCCTGCTGGTGTTGGTGTCGCCTTGCCTTGCTCCCACGCCAGGGGCCGTCTCGTGGCTGGACTGGGGCTCTCGTCGGTGCTTCTGGGGCCCCTTGGGGGCCTCTCGGGCCCAGCTCCGGGCCTCTCGGGGCCCTGCGCCGTCTCAAAAGGCGCTCTTGGCCCGCCGGGCGCCTTCGGAGACCGTCTCCGGGCCTGTCTGGGCTGTCGTTGAGGTTCTCTTGAGGTGTTGCAGGGCCCTCTTGGGGTCGTCGCTTGGCATCGCTCGGACGTGTGCGTTTTTCCTCGGCGAGGACCATCGAGGAGCATCCTTGATCATATGGCGAAAAAACCACGCACGAAACCAAACAAAACACAGGAAATGGACGTCCGAGCGATGGCCAGGGTGGCTTCTTGGGTTCCTGGGCCATCTTGGGCCCCTCCTGGGCCATCCTGGGGTGTAGAGAGCCTGTTTCAGAACATCGCATCTTTGCCTCTTGGGGCCCTCCTGGAGGCCCTTGGAGCGCCGCATTGTGAGGGCTTCGTGGGCCGGCTTGAGGCCGTTCGTGGCCATCCTTGGAGCCATCGTGCGCCGTTATTAGGCCCTCGCGGGCCGTCTTGAGGCCATGTTTGGGCCGTCGTGGCCCACATTAACGTGGTCATTGAGGCTATCTGAGCCACCCTGGGGCCCTGGGGCTTTCCCAGGGCGGTAGCTGCCACGGGATGTCTCCTGTTTGGGCTTTGATTTTTGTTCGTGTGTTTAGGGAGGTCGAACTCGTGAACGCATGTTGGGCTTGATGCGACAGTGGGTCCCTACGTACTGCTTCGCAAGAAAAGTGGCCCAGCACACACACACACGCACCAACCGCAGGCGCGGTGGCGGACATGATATACGCGGCTGTTTGACCAGCTGTCCTCTGGCCAGCGATTCCTTGCTCCCCCTGCACCCCTTTTCCGCCCCTCCTCTTGGTTGCAACTCCTGGGAGGTTACAATTCAAGCCGATCCAGTTTCATCAGGCCCAGTCCTGCTCGGTCTGGCTTGGTCCTGTGCTCATTCTGGCCCAGTGTGGCCCAACGCCCCCTCCGGAACCGCCTCCTGACAGCCTAGATCCGCAGCCTTGGCACCGCGCCCGTCCCAGACCTGGTGCCCACCAGTTGCCGAGCGCGTTCTACTGCTCGCAGAGTGCCTACTCGCAAGAGTCAGAAAGCATACGTGCTTGCTTCGGTGTGATGTGTCGTAGATCCCACGCGGCGGACCCAGACCACGTTGCGAGCAATTCACCACGTTGCGAGCCGTGGAGCTCGCCTGTCTACCTCGGGCCGGGCGTGCCTGCCCGACGTCCGTCCGCCCGCCACGACAGGGGGGCGTGCCCATCGGGAGGGTTTTCCTTGAGCACCCAGGTGGTGGGCGACCGCCCACCTGTCGGGGGCGGAACAGAGGGGGGTGATGACTAGGGGGGGTGGACATCATGGCGTGGGCCATGATATTTCCGACTCCCCTCCTCCTCCCCCCTCCTCCCTCCCAACCTCTCTCCCTCCCTCCCCCTCCTCC
>CAUYUJ010001640.1:0-57500 GCA_963575745.1 Prorocentrum cordatum
AGGAGGAGGAGGAGGAGGCGGGGGAAGAGGAAGGAGGAGGGGGCGGAGGAGGGAGGCGGAGGAAGAGGAGAAGGAGGAGGAGGTGGCGGAAGCTGAAGCGGAGGGAGGAGGAAGGGGTGGAGGCAAGCTAGGTGCGCTCACGTCATGTCCAACGTCTTACCCCTCCCTCCCATCATCCCTTACCATGGCGTAGATCTTTTCTCTATTCGCACAGTGGGATGTCGCAGTATGGCATAGCATTACATGGTATAGCATGGTGTTGAAGATTCACGCGTAGCATGACATAGCATGGCGTGGCGACGCCCTAAAGTGGGGGGGGGTGACACCGAATGCAGAATCACGTCCGGCGGTATTTCGGGGTGTGTGTTAGATGTTGGGGCTTGTTTGAAAAAAATGAAAACCATGCCGTGGCATGGCACTGAAAATAATGACGCCAGCGCTGCAGCGGGAGAACAAACTTAAGCAGACGGAGGACGGTAGCCTGCACCCCCGGGGCGTAGTAGCAGGAGGACAAGGAGGAGGAGGAGGGGGAGGATGATGAGGAGGAGGAGGAGGAGGAGGAGGCGGAGGCGGAGGAGGAGGAGGAGGGGATGAGGAGGAGAAGGGAGGATGGAGGAGGAGAAGGGGGCGAGGAAGTATCGAAGAGGAGGGATCGAGAAGAATGGGAGGGATGGATGAGGAGGAGGAGGAAGAAGAGGAGGAGGAGGTGGAGGAGGCGGAAGAGGAAGGAGGAGGGGGCGAAGGAGGGAGGCGGAGGAAGAGAAGGAGGAGAAGGAGGAGGAGGAGGAGGAGGAGGAGGAGGCGGAAGCTGAAGCGGAGGGAGGAGGAAGGGGCGGAGGCAAGCTAGGTGCGCTCACGTCATGTCCGACGTGCTACCCCTCCCCATCATCCCTTACCATGGCGTAGATCTTTTCTCTATTCGCACAGTGGGATGTCGCAGTATGGCATAGCATTACATGGTATAGCATGGTGTTGAAGATTCACGCGTAGCATGACATAGCATCGCGTGGCGACGCCCTAAATTGTGGGGTGCTTCTGCTTCTGCGGCCCGGTAGCCTGCACCCCCCGGGCGTAGTAGCAGGAGGAGGAGGAGGAGGAGGAGGAGGATGAGGAGGCGGAGGAGGAGGAGGAGGCGGAGGAGGAGGAGGCAGAGGAAAGAGGGCGAGGATAAGAAGGGAGGATGGAGGAGGAGGGGCCGAGGAATGATCGAAGAGGAGGGATCGAGGAGAATGGGAGGGATGGAGGAGGAGGAGGAGGAGCAGGCGGAGGAGGACGAGGAGGAGGAGGAGGAGGAGAGATCGGGGAGGTGAGGAGGAGGGGGGAGGATCGAGGAGGATCGAGAGGAGTGACCTCCAGCCGCTCAGCCGCACTGCTGGAGGATGCCCTCGCGGCTGCAGCACAGCGGACTCTTCCGGCCGCCCTCGGAGCCGGCCGAGTTCCACGTCGACGCAGTGTACAACGTGACGGAGGGCCTTAGGGGAAGGGGGCGGTTCCTCCTCCTCTTCCTCCTCCTCCTCCTCCTCCTTCTCCTCCTCCTTCTCCTCCTCCTCTTCCACCCGTACACCCAGCAGAAGTCTTAAGAATGAGCCTGGCGCGACCCCAAGAAGGGGAAAGTCTATTGCATGGGCGCGTCGCTTGTCATTGCTTGGCATTGCTTGGCATTGCTTAGCATTGCTTAGCATTGCTTGGGGCAACCAGGGGCGGTGAACCCGAGGAACCCGGAGAATGCAAGGAACCCGGAGAACCCGAGGAATCTCCGAGGAACGGGCAACGTAACAATAGGAGGCCCTGGGGGCGGGGAACCCGAGGAACCCGAGGAACCTCTGGGAAACGGGGAACGTAACAATAGCAGCCACCAGGGGCGGGGAACCCGAGGAACCCGGGAGACCTGAGGAACCCGAGGTACTCGATTCGTATACTCATTGGAGCTCTGTCTGCTGTGGGGTACGGACGAGAGACGACAGGGCAACATGATTATTGAATCGCTTCGCTCATTCCGCTGGCCCGTGTGGGCCTCTTGGGGGCCTCTTAGGGCCTCCAAGAGGCCTCTTGGGGGCCTCTTAGAGCCTCTTGGGGGCCTCTTGAGGGCGTCTTGGGGGCCTCCTGAGGGCTCTTGGGGGCCTCTTGCGGCCTCTTAGGGGCCTCTTGGGGCTTCCTGGAGGCCTCTCAGGACCGAGGACTCGAAATGTTGTTTCGTGCTCCTCCTCTGGGGCCGCTCCTGGCCAGACGGAAAACCATCTCCGACCCGACTCTGCCGGGGTTACTTTTCCTCCGGGGACCCCCAGGGGCCGCCCCCCGCGCGCGAAGAAGAAATACTGCAAAGCAATTACCAGAGATCTTAGCACGCCTCCGGCCCGTTGGGCCAGCGAATTTGGGCACGCTTCTTTGGTGCGCGCCCTCCTGCTGCCAGTCACGGCGCGCGTGTGGCACGCCAGGCATATCCAGTGGTCTTTCAGCCAAGCCCACTGGCGCTTGACTAGAGGCGTTCTGCCTCCTCTGGCCCTCCTCGGGCCCCGGGTTGAGGCGGGGGCTCCACCCACGTGCTGGTGGCCCCCGCGGCCCCCTACAGGTGGTTTGAGGCGCTGGGTGGGTTTCTCTTCGGCCTTCTTCCCGTTCTGTGGGGCCAGCGGGCCAGCGGGGCCCACAAAGACAGGGCCTCTGCAGCGTACCTCGAGAATCCCTCGAGGCACGTCGAAGCAGCACTGCGAAGCTCGAGCTCAAGATGTGACGGCGCCGGGATCAGGGCCGCCGCAGCCTTGGTCATCCTGTCCGCCCAATCGCTGTTTTTGGCGACTGGCCATCCTCTGGATCCCGCCTCGAGAGCGATGAGGTCCTCGTGGGCCTTGACTTTGGCCACCTCCAGATGCTTGAAGCTGTCTTGGGCCCTCGCGAAGGCGGAAACTCCAGCATACAGTTCATTCCTGCTGACCGTGAGGCGTTGGCGGACAGGAGGCCCCCGAAATCCGTCCAGGGCCTGGTGACCCTACAGCCAAGACGCTGTAATAAGGACCACTTCGGGGTCAAGAGGTGCTCTGGTGTTCGGGCCGTTCTTGGCCGAGGCTCGCCGTAACCAGAAAAGCCCCTTCGTTCCTGGTTTTGCGTTCCTTTTGGTAGCACGATGGCTGCAGGGCAGGAGGCTGCTGCCAAAAGTCCCGAATGCTCGGCGGCAGGCGATGTCGAGGGGCAGGGCGGCCCACGCGTAGCCCGAGATGCAGGCAACTACAGGTGACTTTGATTGGCAGGTCGACCCTGCCAGATCAAGGGTACCTTTTGTGTCCTGTGGTTCGCGACTCATGCCTTCTACACTCCTACGGCTTATGTGCCGAGGTATAAGATGATGAAGGTCGGTTCGGGGAGGGTGTCCTAGTGTTCTTCGTGTCTGTTGGATCTTCTTGTGCATCCTGGGGGAGGGTGCCCTCGAATGTTCTGTGTGTGTTCGGGCCAGTGGGGGGTCTCATGTTCTTGAGGGGTGCTATCATGTCCTAGGTCCGATCGTACCCTTGCGTCCTGTGTTCCACGACCCATGCCTTCTACACTCCTGTGTCAATGTGGCCCTCGGAAGGGTCTTGCGTCTTCAGCGTGCCCTCTCCAATCGAACTCGACTGAAGGTAACCCTCATCGTCGATGTTGACCTCGGACCAAACAGGTGCATCGTACACCCGATACCCAGGTTGTCAAAACACTGCCGTCGTGAAACACTTCGCCCTGCACTGCTGATTCTTGGTGCCGGCCCTCTCTGGACCAGTAATTTGCCGCATATAGTTCTTACCCCGTCGGCCCCAGGGCGGTAGCTTCAGAGGCTGTTTGGAATCGCAGCACGAGCGGCAGTGAGTTCATGTCTTTCAGGGTTCCAAGGTTCTCGGGTGCTTTTCGCTTCTGAAGGTCTTGGTCCTGGGGCACTCGATGAGCCTGTGCGGGGGGGAGTCCTCAAGGCCACCACAGACCGTGCAAAGCGTGTCTCCCTCATAACCCGCGGCGGCCATTTTTTCCTTTCTTCATTTGCACAAGCAGGCGTATGAGAGTAATGCCTTCATGTGCACTGGGATGGCCTCGTTCTGCAGCGTCCGCTGCAGCTCGGAGGTGTCCAGCTGGTCCTCCAGACTTAGCTTGTAGGCCACCTGTCTGTGCAGCTGCTGCTATCATTGCTTTTGGAACATCTTGATGATGGCAGGGGACGTGGTGAAGAGGGGGAGAGTCTGGCCGTTCGAATCCTGAAACAGGAACGGGTCGGGTATAGTCCATCCCAGCCGTCTAAGACTGAAAATTTTGGCTCGGAGGGGCCTTGTGATTTGGTGTCGATGTTGGGGAGGGCTCTTGAGGACCTGCTGGGCCTTGGATTTGAGCTCAGAAATTGTAAACTTACAGATGCCAGGTTGGTGAAGAACGGATGACGGAGAGACTCGTCGGTCGGCGGAGGTCCATTTGTCGGTCGGCGGTGGTCGGTCGTCGCCGCCATTGCCGCCCCGCCGTCGTCGCCGTCGTCGTCGTCGTCGTCGTAATCGTCGTCGTCGTCGTCGTCGTCGTCGACGTTGTCGTCGTCGTCGTCCGTTGTCGTGCTCTTCCGCTTTCCTCGTTCCTCCTCATCCCTCGCCTTCCGCGCGCGCGCGCTCCTGCGCGCTTGGGCGGAGGAGACGGAGGAGGAGCAGGAGCAGGAGCAGGAGCAGAAGGGAAGAGGGAGAGGAGGAGGAGAAGGAGAAGGAGGGGTAGGAGGAAGAGGAGGATGGAGGATGAAGGATGGAGGATAGGAGAGCATAATCAAGGTGAGGGATGATGATATTGCTGCTGCTGATAAGGATGATGATGCTGATGATGATGATGGTGATGATGATGACGATGTTGACAATGTTGAAGGTGGTGATGATGATGGTGGTGATGGTGATGGTGATACTGGTGATGATGGTGATGATGGTGGTGATGATGATGATGATGATGGTGGTGGCGGTGATGATGACGACGATGGTGATGATGCTGATGGTGGTGATGATGATGATGATGACGCTGACGTTGAGGATGGTGATGGTGATGGTGATGCTGATGACGGTGATGGCGATGGTGGTGGTGATGCAGATGTTGGTAAGTTAGGATGCTGGTGGCAGTGATGATGATGACGACGATGAGTATGCTGGTTATGATGATGATGATGACAATGAGAATAAGGATGCTGCTGATGCCGATGCCGATGCCGATGCTGATGATGATGGTGATGGTGATGATGATGATGATGATGATGATGATGATGATGATGATGATGATGATGATGATGATGATGATGAGGCTGATGATGATGATGATTATGATGAGGATGGCGAGGATGATGATGATGATGATGTTGATGATGATAAGGAATACGATGATGCTGATGATGATGATGATGAGGATGATGAGGAGGAGGATGATGCTGCTGCTGATGATGATGATGATGATGGTGGTGATGATGATGATGCTGATGCTGATGACAATGATGATTATGATGATGATGATGGTGATGGTGGTGGTGACGGTGATGGTGATGATGATGATGATGATGAGGAGGAGGAGGAGGAGGAGGAGACGAGGAGGAGGAGGAAGAGGAAGAGGAGGAAGAGGAGGAGGAGGAGGAGGAGGAGGAAGAGAAGTTATGAAGAGGAGGAAGAGGAATAGGAGGAAAAGGAAGAGGAGGAGGACGACGAGAAGGAGGAGGAGGAAGAGGAGGAAGAGGAGGATCAAGGAGGAGGGGGAGGATGGTTGTGGAGGGTGAGGGGGGAAGAGAAGGAGAGATGAGGAGCAGGACGGAGGAGGAGAAGGAAGAGGCGGAGGAGGGAGGAGGGTGAGGAGGAAAAGGTGGGCGGGAGGTTGAGAACGGAAGATGTGTGATGGAGGTTCGGAGGACGGGCGGGCGGTGAGGCGCTCTGCTCCGCCACAGGGCGCTGAGCAGCGGCGCGGGGTGGGGGGGGACGGCCAGGGCGTCGGCGTGGTGGTCGGCGGCATTCTGAGATCTGGCCGCGTCCACCAGAACCAGCAGGCGCCAGGGGAGGCCGAGGATCGAGATGGTGGCTCCTCCCCAAAGGCCCCGCCAAGACACTTGTCTTGCGTGGGCCACCCAGACGACACACGTGTGTACGATCAGAAACGTTTGGATAACGAGTCGCTCCGCCGGCTCTGGCCCACCACGCTTCGGCACGACACGCCATCTATCTCCCCGTTCTGAAACGTCAGTGTCCCGAGCTTTCCGGAGCCCCCCGTCCCGCGGAGCGGAGCGACACGCTATCCGCCTGCAGGGCATAGCGTGCCGCCGGGGCCGCCACGGCGACAAGCTCAGCAAAAGTTCCCAACCACATGCCCAGACGAGACACGTGTGACGTTGGTCGTCGGCCGTCCGCGCCCTTCCCCGCCCCCCCCCCGCTCGAAAGGATGCGCTGGGGGAGCAACGTGCATTGCGGGGACCGTCGAGCACCTCGCTGCTCCTCCGCCTTCCCCCTTCTCCCGCGGAGCTTCTGCCCTCCCCCTGGCGGTGCAGCGTGTCGTCGGCCCCCGAGCGGTGTGGACCCACCGCAGGAGTTCCAGAACGCCTTCTTTGGTGGGCGTGCTGCCCGTCTCTCCTCTGGCCTTCCTCGGCCGGAGCTCAAAGGCGTCTGGCCCGACCTTCCCCCGGCCTCTCCTTGCTGCGGGTGTTCTCTCCTCCCCATCCTCCTTCTCTCGTCCTTTCCCTTCCCCTTCTCCCTGCTCCTCCCCCCCGCCCCCTCGACCTCGTCCTCCTGTCCTCCTCCTCCCTGAGCAGGGCCGAAAAGGCCTCCAGGCGCAAGATGTACATGTGGTTGGATTGACTTAGTCATATGGTCATGCGCATGCCTCTCCTCCTCCTCCTCTTCCTCCTCCTCCTCCTCCTCCTCCTCCTCCTCCTCCTCCTCCTCGATCGGCTCCTCCAACGCCCGTGCAGGCGGTGTAAGGCTTCTCGGCTGTGGGGGGCAGACTTGGATCAAATCAGCATGCGCACCAGCTAGATGCTCCCACCGCGCCTGACAGCGCGCTCGCCGCCTTCGCTCCCGCGCATCGTCCAACCCAGGCGGTGTGCGGTCGAGCCCCGGCGGCTCCCCCCGCCTCCCCCGCTCCAGCCAGCCTCTGGCCCACCGCCCCTCGCCAAGCGCATCGGCCTCTGGGCCACCCCCGCGGGTGCTGCTCCTGCAGCCCGCGCGGCTGGCCCGGGCTCCACCCCTGCCCGCAGTGCCTGCTGCCCACTTGGGGGTCGCCGCCGTTGCGGCTCACCTCCGGCTTCGTCGCTCTGGCCACCGCCGGCGCTGCCTCCCCCCACTCATGGGTCGGCCCCGCCATGCGGCTCGACCTCACCGCCGTCCGCCGTGCACCGGCTGGGGGCTGCCCGCCCCCTCCCGCGCACCGCGCCCCAAGGGCGCGCCGGCGCTGCAGCCCGTGCGCTACCGGTGGAGTTGCCCCAGTCGCGGTCTCGCTGCCACGCCTGGGGGGCCACCGCCACTGCGGTTCGCCCCCGCCCTGCCCACGCCGCCCCCATGGACGGCTGGCTGGGCGCTTCTCCCTCGCTCCGAGGGCCCCGCCCGTGCGTCATTTGCACTGGGCGTCGCGTAGCTCCCGCCGTGCTACCATGCACTGGCTAGTGAGTGGCGCTCCTCAGCCCCTGATCCTACTCCCGCTTCGCCCCGCGTCAAGAGTACGCTGGCCGCCTGCCCCGCGGTGCCGCCGCACCCTCCACCGCCATGGGCCTCTTGCAGCTGCTGCAGCGCCAGCTCGCCGCGCCGCTGGCTCCACGCCGCTGCCCCCACCTCCCCCCGCCGGCTACCCGGTTTCCAGACGCTGCCGCCTCCCAGCCCCCCGCTTGCTGGGTCGCGCCCGCACTGTGGCTGCTGGCCTCCCGCCCTGGGTGCGCTGCGACGCCGCCCTGCAGCCGCTGCTCAGCTTGGACCTCAGCCAAGCCGCGCCCCCAGCCCCACCGCAGCCCCGCTGCGTGAGTGGGCCCCGCGCTCCCCCCCCCTGCGGCCGCCATCCTCTTTCCCCCCCCCCCTCCTCTTGCATGCGGGCCAATTCGCGATGTCGTGCCCCGGTCTCGCGCAGGCGCACGTGCGGATTGCCTCTGCCGCTCTGCGACGTAAAAAGTTTGTAACTCTTCACGCTTCGAGTATCCCCACCAGCCCGTTCAAAACCTTTGCCCATGAGAGCTGACGGGAAGAGGGACGAAGAGACACATATGTAGTGAAACAAAGTTCGGCATATCCATGGAGAATGGGGACAAGGACGGGGAGGAGGAGGAGGAGGAGGAGGAGGAGGAGGAGGAGGAGGAGAAGGAGGAGGAGGAGGAAGAGGAGGAGGAGGAGGAGGAGGAGGAGGAAGAGGAGGAAGAGGAGGAAGAGGAAGAGGAGAAGGAGGAGGAGGAGAAGGAGGAGGAGGAGGAGGAGGAGGAGGAGGAGACAAACCGCCTCTTGGGGCCCGCGTGGGACGCTTTTGGGACGCTCTCGGGCGCTCTTGGGCTCGTCCTGGGGCCCTCTTGGAGCCCTCTTGGGGGTCCCCTCGGGGCCATCTTGGATGCCATCAATCAGAAGGGGGTGGTTTCGATTTGCGTCCCAACCCCTTTGGCCAGCAAGATCGCCTCTTGGGACCTTCTTGGGGCGCTCTTTGGCCGCTCTTGGGCGCTCTTGAGGCCGTCCGGGGAGCCTCTAGGCCCCTCTTGGGGCCATTTTGAGCCAATCGTGAGACCGCACAAGCGCATCGGAAGCGAAACGGCGAGAAGGCAACCATCAGTGGTTTTCCGTCCTGGTGTTTGAAAGATGTTGGTTTCTTCGGGGGGGCTGAGGGCTCTGAGAGCACTGGGAACCGTCTTGTGGCCCTCGTCGGGCCTCTTTGAGGTATGTCGGGCGCTATCTCGAACGTTGTCTTGAGCCGCTTTGGAGGCTCGCTTGGAGCATCGGAGGCCCTCTTGGAGCCATCTTGGGCGAAAAAGGATCCCCTAACACACCGCGAAACCCAAAAAACAAGCATCAGGGAGGAGGGGGGAGGGCACCCATCCCCGAAGAAGAGGATTTTGGAAGAGGATAGGACGATATTGCCAGACCACCTCAGCCCAAAGACCTGGTGGGTCTCGATTCGCGTTCTTGTCTAGGAGGCGCCAGTGAAATCCCGCATTCTCATTCGATTCGCATTCTTGTCTCGATTCGCATTCTTGTCTCGATTCGCACTCTTGTCTCGATTCGCATTCTTGTCTAGGAGTCCCCCCCCCAGCCTGTACCTTCGCGTGCACTCGGGCACACGTCGCCTCCGTTCCCAGCGCAGGCCACGGCAGTCGCACCAGCGTCCGTCGCAGCGCCGGGTTCGGGAGATGCCTGTGGGGTACAGTGCCCCAGAGTTCCCAGCGCCGCCTCGCGTCCTTCGCTCGCTTGGCATCCTCCTCCTGCGTCCCTGGGTAACAAATTCCCACTCAGATGGGCACCCCTCCCTGTTTTGTTTCACCGACTTCTGCTCCTCCTCCTCCCCCCATCCCTGACAACCTGGATAGTCAATAAACATATCCTCCTTCGTTCCTCCTCCGACTCCTTCGCTGAGGACCAGCCCGGCGCAGCAGCAGCGAGTGAGGTTCGTTGGTGGGGCGTGGTCGGCCGATCGGGCTGCTCCTCGGTGGTGGGCCGATGAAGGTGCAGCTCAGCTCAGAGTACACATTGTTCATTCCTAAGTTTTCGAAAGTTCTTTGTTTTTTGGGGGGGCCCAGTTCGTTTCGTTTCTAATCGTTCTATCCTGGGCCACTTCCTGGCCAGTAGGGGGCCAGGAACAATGAGAAACGAGCACAATTAGAAATGAGCACGATGAGAAATGAACGACGTGCAGATCAAGGCAGGCAACTCATGGATGGGCAGTGCAGCCAGCGCTGGTCCAAGCAGCGCATCCTCAGGAATTGTGCCGGCCACGATAATTTGGCCGCGATGTCACAACGGCGGTTCCTCGCATGTGGGTTGGCGCACGTGGTCCTCCTACTCTCCTCGCTCCGAGGTCCTTGCAGCAGAGGGCACCCAATGTCGGTGGAGAACGCCGACTGGCACCTCCTGGCTGGTCCTGCCATCGGCCCCTGCGGATGCAAGACGGCCCAAACCTGCAGGTTGGCGCCTGGGAGGCTTCCCTGACTTCGGGGGAGCGGGGCAGGGGGCCACCCGGGGGCGGAGAAGCCCTGGCGAGGGCAGGCCGGCGAAGACGCCGGCGTGGCCACGACCAACGCCCGCTAATTCGGCGAGCCTGGAAGTTGAGTCGGCGCCCGATCGAGGGGCCAACGGAATGCCGTGGACTGCAGCCTCCTGACGCCAAGTGTGTGGTTCCTCGAGTCAGGGCCCCTCCTCCCGCCCTCCGTCCTCCAGTAGTTGCCCCCCGTCCCCTCCTCTCCTCCCTCGGGGAAGGGTCCTGCGGAGCCGAATCTGCAACGGGAACGCCTCGGTTTGCTCCCAAGGCAGTGGCTGGTTGAATCGTCTGTGCCTTCTCCTAGTTGCGCCCCGCGAGTCGACAGTCTAAAAAGCTCCTCCCCTTCCCAGACATCCGTCGTCTTGACTTGTGTCACAATGTGGCTCCCCATCGGTCTGGACCCCTTTCTGGGGACCAGATTTTCGTCCTGAATCGTCTCGGGACCCGCGTTTTGTCCTGAACCATTTCTGTTGACAGTCTCGGGGCCCAGCAAGGGCTCCTAGAGAACGAAGACGGCCAAACATCTTGCGGCGTTGTTTTTTTCACGACGCGAGAATGTCAGTGTTCCTCAGCTGCCGCCTCCTCCCCTCCCGCAGCTGCTGCCTCCTCCTCCTCCTCCTCCTCCTCTTCCTCCTCCTCCTCTTCCTCCTCCTCCTCCTTCTCCTCCTCCTCCTTCCCCTCGTCCTCCTCTCCTCCTCCGCCTCCTCCTCCTCCTCCTCCTTCCCTCCTCCCCTCCTCCGTCTCCTCTCCTCCTCCTCCTCCTCCCCTCCTCCTCCTCCCTCCCACTCTACTCAATATGAATACTACTCTCCCTCTTCCCCTGATGACGGCTTGAAAGTGTTAGCCCCCCCCCCGCGTACTGTTTTTTACGCAGGATTTCCCGGAGTTGGGTTTTCGCCTGCATTTGTTTCCAAAATGCTGCTCTCGCTGAGGCGCCGGCCTCACTTTCGGGCCCCGCTCGTTCCGAATCGTGCTCCCGCTGCAGCGCTGGCCTCATTTCCGTGCTTCCGCTCGTTCCGAATCGTGCTCCCGCTGCAGCGCTGGCCTCATTTCCGCGCTTCCGCTCGTTTCGACTCGTGCTCCCGCTGCAGCGCTGGCGTCATTTCCCGTGCCATGCCACGGCATGCAATGCAATGCTAGGTTGATACTACGCTTTGCGGTGCTCTTCTACGCCATGCCATGCCGTGCTCTACAATGCATCGCGTACCCTTTCGGGATCATTGCCCTGCTCGACATCCGACTGTGCGAGTAGAGAGGGGGTCTACGCCATGGTAAGGGCTGGGAGGGAGGGGTAGGATGTCAGATATGACGCGAGCGCACCTAGCTTGTCCCCCCCCTCCTCCTCCTTCTCCTCCTCCTCCTCCTCCTCCTCCTCCTCCTCCTCCTCCTCCACCTCCTCCACCTCCTCTCCCTCCCCCCCCTGGGCGTCGGGCAGCTGCTGATGGGGCCAGACGGGGCTGGCCAGTTCAAGCCAGTCCTTGCCAGGGCCCCAGCACCCGTCGGCCGCGCGATCGGAGAGCGCACTTGTGGCCGGGTGGCCCCAGGCATCCGATGCTTCTTGTTCAGTACAGTCGGGCTTGATTCGTACCAGTATGTTGGATATTTGTGACGTGGCCGCCAGCCTGGGCGAGAGTTGGTATACACATGTGGCCCACGCGAGCGACTGAAAAAACGGTGTCGTTCTGCGCCGACATTGGCGCGTAAGCTGCCCGCGTAAGCTCGCGCGTAAGCGCCCTCGTCTCCAATGCAGCGTGCCGCGCTGGCAGCCCGCGTAATCCGCGGCGTGAGGTCGCTATGCCATGCCGCGTAAGAACCCATTCCTCTCGTCGCACGCATGCTGTTCCAGCGCTCAGCCCTTCTATGGCCATGTGGGCTGGGCTTCCGCATATGCATCCACGCGTGAGTCCACCATGTGTGCTGCCAGCTTCCAGACAGGTCAGCCTTGCAACATCAAGAGTGTCCGCGTGTCCTGCCGATCAGGCCTCCTGTCCGTTCCATGTCAAGACCACGGTTTGCCCTCTGGAGAGACTTGCGCCCTCTCGGGTGTCTTCTGCAAGCAGCCCCGACTGTATGCTCAGCAGTCCCGACCCTTTCGCCAGGTGCCTGGCGAGGACCTCCGCGGGCCGAAGGCGGTGAAAAATCAATGCCTCTGTGCTTGCTTCGGGGCGCTGAATGGCCTGGGGGTCGCGCGGCCGCGATCGGCCCGCGTTGGCAGCGCGTACATGGGGGTGACGCGACGGGGGTGGCCTTCCCTCAGATCTGACAGTGCAGAACAAAAGGCAACATCGCAACAAATCACCACCAGAGCCCAGGACCCCATCTGTCTGCGCCATTTTTGGAGTTGGATCGATCAATGAGGGTCCCTGGACTCGAAATCTGGGAAAACGCTCCAGTCATTCAAGCCAGGCGCCACGCAAGGGAGCATCGGCAGAGAATCGACATGAGCACGATTGGCCCACTGATCCCAGAAGAAAAACAATCCGGCGCACGCATAATATCCGCACGAAGGTTTGCATGCTTGCCAAACGCAAGCGCTGCGAGAAGGGGGAAGGGAGGGAAGGGAGGGAGAGAGAGGAGAGGAGAGAGATAACGCTACTGCAATGCACATGTGGAAAAACAGAGCTGACCCACCGCAACTGTGCAAAACGCTTGCTTTGGAAAAATTGCAGCGCCCCGATCCGCGGGTTCTGAGCAGGCGGGGGGCTCCTCAGAAGGTGGGGGCCCGAGGCTCCCAAACGGCCCCCTCGGAGGCCGGGAGGGGCCTCAGAGGCCCAGCTGCCGTCGTACAGAAGCCCCCCCCCGGGCCTCTCGGGGGGCCTGCCCCCCCTCGTGCAGCCCCTTCCGGCGGCGAGCGAGGGGGGGGGGAAGTGAGCGGGAGAAGGCTCTCGCAGAAGGCGGCGGGGCTTCTCACAGGCCCTCGCGCCTCCTGTGGAGCTTCCGGAGCCCTCGGGGAAGGCCCAGGAGGCTTCTCGGAAAACGCCGGGGGGACTTCCGAGCCTTCTGAGGAGGAGGCCCGCCCCTCCTCGTTCCCCCCCCCCCCGTCGGCTCGCCGCCGACCCTTGCCCTGCGCGCCGCCGGCCGTGGCCTGGCCGCGGCCCCCCGCGCTCGGGCCGCGGGCGCGCCTCTGGGCGGGAGGCCCGGCGAGCCCGTGCGCGCCGCTCGTGCCGTGCGCGCCGCTGGCCGCGATCGGACCGCGGGCGCCTCGGGGTCGGAGCGCGGGGGGCAGCGGTCGGGCCCGGAGATCCGACGAGGGGGGAGGGCGTCTCAGGAGCAGGGGTGCTTCTCAGAAGCCTTCCCCCCCCTCCCCCTATGCCCTACCCCCTCTGCGCGTGGCCGAATGGCAACGTCGGGGAAGATCCCGGCCAGGGCCCCGGACCGCATCGTTTTCCGAGCCGCATCGGGCCGTGGGGGTCCTGGGGCCCGAAGCCGAGCGAAAACGCCCCCTGTGGAAGAAATGCCACGTCCGGGCCTCAGGGGGGGCCGGGCACGCTGCCCAAGCACAGGCACGGGCGGTGTATCGACGACGTATCGACGATACACAGGGGGGGGTCTGCATCGACGACACGGAGCCTCGTCGCGTCGGAGCCGCGTCTTGTCGGAGCCGCGTCTTGTCGGAGCCGCGCGCGAGGGCGACGTGGCGGGGCCGTCGGCGGGGGCATCGCTCGAGCGGCCCGCGGGCGCCCTCGCCGCTGCTGCTCGGAGGGCCTCGGGCCTCGGGGCCCGCCCTCCTGCGGGCCTATGTGCGCCGAGCGGGCTCCGGGGCAGAGGCGGCTGCCGGCGCCGGCCCGTGCCTGCGCCGGCCCGCTTCGGCTAGCCGTCGGCCTGTCTTGGCTTCGGCCCGGTGCGGCCTCGGCCCGCTGCGGCCTCGGCCCGCTTCGGCCTCGGCCCGACTCGGCCTCGGCCCGACTCGGCCTCGGCCCGTATCGGCTCCGGCCCGCCTCGGTTTCCAGCAGGAGCCGTCACTGGCCGAGCCTCCGAGCCGAAGCGCGCCGAAGCCGAATTTGGGGGGCGAAGTCGGGCGGGTGCAGTACAACGTTCGCGATGCTGCAACATATTTTGGCAGCGTCGGATCTCAAGGTCTCGGGCGGGGCGGACGGCGGCCGGGGGGGCAGTATACCGGACGGGGCCAGGGCGAGGACAAAGCCGTTCCAGAGCGCTCCGCAACGCTCTCAGAGCTTGAAACTCTCTGCCCGAGACATCCTCCAGAGCTGCCAGATCTCAGAGATTCTCGATTTCTCCTCACCTGACGTTGTCCTCGTCCTGGCCTCGTCTTGCGGGGCCGAGACGCGGGCCGAGGGCCGAAACGTGCGCGCGGGTGCCTGGAGCCTTCCCGATGCCCAGATCGCAGGCCCGAGAGGCGTGGCCCCGAGGGCCAGGCTCCCAGGCCAGGCCCAGGGAGTGTGTGGAGAGCTCCAGGGGCCCAGGCTGTGGAATGGCCGGGGCGTTGGGGGTCATGGGCGGTGTCGGGTGCCCGGAGGTTTCGGGCGACGAGGGCTGTGCACGTCCACTGCTCCCTGGCCAGGCCCATCCGGAACCCGGGAGCTGCGCAGCTTTCACCTCTGTCGAGTGGCCCTCGGCCCGTCCCGTCACCGCTCCTGGGTGGGGACCAGAGGCCTCTCGAGTACACGTCGTGTGGTGGTGGTGATGCTCGGGCTTCTCAGGTGGCCGAACTGTGATCACCAGCACCCAGATCTAGGATCCCCTTTCCCTGGTGGAGACACCGCGGCACCCCTTCGACGGCGAAGTCCGAACCCTACACTCGCCGATCAACGATTCAGACAACTCGATGGGCGGCAGGGGTGGGGTTCGGAATTGGTCGAACGTGTGGTGAAATTCGAAGCCAACCCCCGCCTCCTATCGATTCAGGATAATCGATGGTTGGTGGGGGTAGGGTTCGGATGTCGCCACCTACCTGTGTTGGTACAGTCGGCCCTGATTAGTGGGTCGACCCTGCCGAATCGAGGACACCCTTTTGTCGTGTGTTTCGCGACCCGTGCCTTCTGCATTCCTGAGGCAACGTGGCCCTCGGAAGGGTCTTGTGTGTCCTCCTCGTGGTGCCCTCTCCAATCAGGTCCGACTGTACTGGTGCCAATCTCCGGGCCTCGAACATCGGAGCCACGCCGGGAAGCCGTGGTGTTTCTGCGCGCGGTCGGAGGCGCGGTGCCGGGCGGCCTCCCCCGGGTGCGCGCGGGGGGCCACGGCGCAGAGGTCAAGACCATACACTACAAGCGCGCGCCGGTCGACGGGATCGAGTCTGGCCCGCGCCTCGGCGGTGGGGAGTCGGCTGCACCTCGTGCCCCCCCTCCTCCTCCTCCTCCTCCTCCTCCTCCTCCTCCTCCTCCTCCTCCTCCGCCGCCTCCTCCTCCTCCGCCTCCGTCTCCGCCTCCTCCTTCTCTGCTCCTCCTCCTCCTCCTCCTCCTCCTCCTCCTCCTCCTCCTCCTCCTCCTCCTCCTCCTCCGCCTCCTCCTCCTCCGCCTCCGCCTCCTCCGCCTCCTCCTCCTCCTCCTCCGCCTCCTCCGCCTCCTCCTCTTCGTCCTCATCCTCCTCCTTTTCCTCCCTGCGCTGCAGCGTCGTAGCCTGGCACGCGGGGGCCCGCGAAGGCGGCCGGGAGTGGCCATCAGAGGCTTGCCTCCCCCGTGGTCCGGGTCGGGAGCTGCGGCCTGCAGGCCGGAGGGGGAGTCAGCACGACGGGGCGTCAGCAGATCGCTCCCGAAGCGATGGTCCGTGGGCAGCTCTCTAGACGGCGGGGAGTTGGCTGCAACCGAGAGTGACCCTTCGCTGGAGTGAGCGCTGTTGCGCGGCCCTCGGGAGGGGCCAGGGGGCCCAAGCCCAAGCGCGCGAGCGGCTGCTGTCGCATCGCGCACAACGGCCCGCAAACCGTGCACCAAAGGCCACTCTTACCTATGCCTAGGCTCACTCTTGCGTATAGCCGACGGAGGGGGGGAGGAAAGGGCAGTTCCCTGAGTAGCTTGTCTGTATGGGTTCTAGACAATTCGTCTGAGAAGCTCGTAGGTGACCGGAATCGGCATTGCGACGTGGCCTCCCGTGGCCTCCGCGCTGCCTCCCGTGGACTACCAGATCCAGCATCGGTCGGGCGACGTGGCCCTCCCATTGCAGTCCCCACCCGTATCCGTATCCCGTCCCTGTGTCTCTGTCCCTCTCCCTTGGTAACCCTCTGCCTCTATCCCTATCCCTTTTATCCCTCTGCCTCCATCCCCGCCCCCATCCCGAACACCAGCCCAAGATCCTTGGCCCTGTATCCACATCCCTGTCCCGAACCCCTCATCGGGGCCCTCCATCGTGTCCGCCCAGCGTGGTCCCCATGGTACCTGTGTAGAGCTGTGTCTTGCCTTCTGCCGCCGGGGTGTCATCGTAGATTGTGGGGCTGATTCGACCTCTGGCTGGACAGCGGAGTGCAGCACTCAATTGGCCGGGGGAAATCAAGTTCTGGAGTCAACAAGGAGCAAGCCAAGCACTGGCGGAAGAGAACAGCATTGGAGAGAGCATTCAGCACGGGCGTCCAGGAGGTCGGAAAGCAGTGCAATGAGACTTTGGGACCGGGTGGACAGGACGCGCCCACCCGAGTCGCAGAGGCTAGCGAAAGATAATATCCAACCTCCTCGGAATAGAACAGAGGGAGGGAGGGAGGGACGGAGGGAGGGACGGAGGGAGGGTCTGGGAGGGATGAGAAGGAGGAGGAGAAAGAGGAGGAAACGAGAAGGAGGAGGAGGAGGAGGAGGAGGAGGAGGAGGAAGAGGAGGAGGAAGAGGAGGGAGTGAAGGGCGTCGCGGATCATCTGGACACCGCCCTCTGCGTCAGGCGGTCGGGGGCGGGCGGGGGGGGGGGGGGGCAAGCAGGGGGGAGGAGGGAGCGAGGCAGGGCCCGACGCAGCCCGAGCGCGTCGTGCCGATGCGAGCTCGCCACGAGCGACCAGGCGCTTCTGGCCTCTGCTCTCGCCGATCTCTGTGCCTCGGCCGCTCGGGATCCCTGCCCGACGGGGCGGGGGGCCGTCGTGAGCCCAGCGCGGCCTCGAGCGCAGGCGTCGTGGGGCCCGTCGCTCCGCGGCTGCCGGGGGCCGCCCCGCTCCTGGGAGGCCTCGGGCAAGCACCTGCCAAAGCACCCCGCCCAGGCTCCCCCACCGCACCTCTCCGCCTCCTCCTCCTCCGTCCGCCTCCTCCTTCTCGTCCGCCTCCGCCTCCTCCTCCTCCTCCTCCGCCTCCTCCTCCTCCTCCTCCTCCTCCTCCTCCTCCTCCGCTTCCGATTCCGCTCCGAGCAGCGGCGCTCGGTCTCCCGGGGCGCCTCGGCCCGCCGCGGGGTGGCGCCCGAGGCCGGGGCCCCCGCGCACTCGCCAGGCGGGCCGCGCCCCTGCCCGCGGCAGCGGGAGCAAAAAGCGCGGGGCGGCGCCGCGAGGCGGCGGCGCGGCCGCACGCGAGCGGGGGGCGCCAGAGCGGCGGACACGGCCGCCGCGCAGGGCTAACAGCAGAGAGAGAGAGAGAGAGAGCCTGCCATCAGCTGTCAAGCAGTGGCGAAGCGTCCTGGCCTGCCTGCAGGCGCACCCGAGGATGGTCCAAGAACCTCTCGTGGCCTGCACGACATGTTCTCAGAACACTTCTGGCTGAGACCGCCTTGTTTGAACACATCGGCTTTCTGTTCCAAGAACATCGCTTTTGTTCTCGGAGCATTCTTTTGTTCCAAGAGCGTTTCGTGCCCCCCCCAACCGACCTACCCCCTGGGGCCACGGCGCCGACTCGGCGGCGCAGGTCGGCGCCGCGAGGAGGGCGTGGCCGCAGCCCTGCCGTTGCCCGCCGCCGACGGTGGCCCGATGGCCGACGCGGCAGGCTCCGGGCAGGGCGGCCCGCCCGACGAGGCCGCCGGCCGAGGCGCTCGGAGGTCGCAGGCCTGGCCGTGGGAGCGCCCTCCCCGGACCCCGCCTGGAGGCACCTTGGGCCAGGAAGGGCCCCCGGGTGCATCGTGGGGGAGGGGTGGGGGTGGGGGCGGGCGCCCGCGCATCCGAGGGGGTGCCGGGGGCGCACGGCCCGAAAGCCCCCACGGGGGGCCGCGCTCGTGGCGGCGGCGGTGGCGGCGGCTCGTGCGGACATCCGAGGCCCTCGCGTCGTGAGGGCAACAGGACGGGCGGCGCTTCGCTGTTTCCAGTTCCTGGGGGCCCCTGCCGGGCCTCGGGGCCGCCAGCAAAAGGGCGCGGGACGAAACGCCGGCCCCCGGGGAATGTGTCGGGGGTCGACGCTGTGAACGGCTTGTGGCTGGCGGGGACACGACGAGCTCAGGAACCAGTCCTGCGAGCGGAGGCCCTCGAAGGGGGCGGAGGGGGGAAGGAGGAGGAGGAGGAGGAGGAGGAGGAGGAGGAGGAGGAGGAGAAGGAGGAGGAGGAGGAGGAGGAGGAGGATAGGGAGGAGGAGAAACACGATGATGATGATGATGATGATGATGATGATGATGATGATGATGATGATGATGATGATGATGATGATGATGATGATGATGATGATGATGATGATGATGATGATGATGATGATGATGATGATGATGATGATGATGATGATGATGATGATGATGATGATGATGATGATGATGATGATGATGATGATGATGATGATGATGATGATGATGATGATGATGATGATGATGATGATGATGCTGATGATGATGATGCTGATGATGATGATGATGATGATGATGATGATGCTGATGATGATGATGCTGCTGCTGATGTTGATGCTGATGCTGATGCTGATGTTGCGGCTGATGCTGATGCTGATGCTGATGCTGGTGTTGGTGCTGATGCTGATGCTGATGCTGATGCTGATGCTGATGCTGCTGATGCTGATGCTGATGCTGATGCGCCACCCCCAGGAGGGCTTGCCCATCTCTTGGGGTGTACGTGGGGTGCTGCTTGATCGCTGCTGGGGGGAAAAAAAAACTCCCTCCTGGGCCGTCCCCTCCCCCTTCCCAGTCGATCGGAGGTGCCTCCCTTTGGCCCCCCAGGGGGGCCGGCCAGAGGGACAGCTTTCGCGCCCCCGACGGGCGCCCAGCGGCACCCTCGGCAACCATGCCTGTGGCAGGCAGGCCTTGGGGTTTGACAGATCGCCGCCAGACAGACGGCTATATCTCCCCAGACATGATCGCGTCGTAAAAGAAACACGACGGCTTCTTGCTCGGCAGTGTTCGGCCTATTGTGGCCCTTCCTTGGCCCTGGGACGGGCATCAAAAAGACTCGGGATGAAAAACCAGCCAGGGGAAAGGCTCGGGGCTTTCGGGGCCGCGTGCTGGCAAAATCCGGACGTCGCATGCTTGGATCTCGATCTCAGAGAGGGGCGCCCTGTCCGCCCAGAGGGGGGGGGGCGGCTCGAGAGGCTGGCGGCAGTCGAAGAACACGGAAGGCACATGAACACTTTGAAAAAGATTCGGCGACATGTCGGTGGATGCTCTCGACCATGTTGGGGGTGTCGTGGTCGGCGTTTCAGGGGAGATTCGCTGGTTTCGACCAGATCTCGGGCCGCGGGGAGGCCCGCAACCCTTGCATTCCCCGATGTCGCCCCTACGATCTACGATGTACGAGCAGCGCCGACGTCGAGAACTGATGCCCGCGCGCATGGTTTTTCTTACAGTTTGTCTAATCGCGCGAGAATCAATGTTCATGCAGCCCGTCTCTTCCTGTGCAGGCGGGCGTTCGACACGAAGAGAAGGAGGAGGTGGAGGAGAGGAAGACGATCAGAGCCCCGAGTCTGCAGGGCTTGGGGTGGTCAGGGGTAGCTCCTGATTTGTGCCCCAGGGGCCTACACCCGAGTTCCCGGGACCAGAGTTATCCTGGACAACTCGGGCGCCCACCGCTCCCGAATCATCAGGCTGGGGTGGTCAGGGGCAACTCCTGGTTCGTACGTCGGGCCCCAAGCCGGAGTTCCCCCAGACTGGAGGTATCCCAGACAATTCGGGCGTCCAAGACGAGGAAGACCAGGAGAACCCGCGCGGCCAAGCGCATGTGGGTTCCTCTTCGTGCTCGCCCCCGGAGCCGAGGCCAGCACTGCGGCATCGCCGTGCGGTCGCTGGTGAAGAAGGAGAGGGGCGCCCCCGCCCCTGAGGCTGCTGGGTTCCCTCCTCCTCCGCCTTCTCCTCCTCCTCCTCCTCCTCCTCCTCCTCCTCCTCCTCCTCCTCCTCCTCCTCCTCCTCCTCCTCCTCCTCCTCACCCCCCCACTACTCGAACGGGATCCTTCCTGCCTCTGTTCACCCCCTGCCTTGCCTATGCCAGCTTTCTTGCATTATCCGCCGTCTGGACTCTAGGGTACATTCCCCACGCGCCCGATGTTAGACTTGTTCCCTACCTAGGCTCTGCCTAGAACGGTTCTTACTCGCTTGGCTTAAAGGGCCGGGCAGTGCAACCCGCCCCGGGCGGTTCCTCCAGTCCCCTGGGAGCCAAGCAAAAGCAACAGCAAAGGTAAAAGCAAACGCGCGGTTCCCCCAGTTGCGCTCCCTCGGTGCCAAGCAAAAGCAAAAGCAAAGGCAAAAGTGAAGGCAAAAGCAAAGGCAAAGCAAAAGCATAGCATAGTATAGCATAGCATTGCATAGCGTAGCATAACATAGCGCAGCATAGTATAGCATAGCCTAGCCTAGCCCAGCCTAGCCTAGCCTAGCCCAGCATAGCATTGCGCAGCATAGCATAGCGGAGCAGAGCAGAGCAGAGCAGAGCAGAACAGACAGAGCATAGCAGAACAGAGCATAGCATGGCGTCGGCGGTTCTGGCGCTACTACTATTACTACTACTACTACTACTACTACTACTACTACTACTACTACTACTACTACTACAACTACTACTACTACTACCACCACTACTACTACTACTACTACTACTACTACTACTACTACTACTACTACTACTACTACTACTACTACTACTACTACTACTACTACTACTACTACTACTACTACTACTACTACTACTACTACTACTACTACTACTACTACTACTACTACTACGACTACTACTACTACTACTACTACTACTACTACTACTACTACTACTACTACTACTACTACTACTACTACTACTACTACTACTACTACTACTAGTACCGCTACTGCTACAGCTACTACGATGAGAAGAAAAGGAAGACGGCGTCAACCGCTCCTACTACTGTTGCTTTCCTAGAGGTTCCAACTCCTAGGTAGGGTCGCACTGGGATAATTTTGAGATCCGTTTGACCGCTCCGCTTTTCACATCCACGTACGGAAAGCACTTTTCTTTCCTCACAAACCATGTCTTTCTAGTTGGTAACGGAACTTTTGCTCCAATGCCGCGGCCGCAATGGTTTCTCGTTCTCTCGCTTCGTTTCGACAGCACAACCTCCAACTCCACGCCGCTCAACATCGTGCCGCTCTACATCCAGCTGGCCATCTCGCTTGATATTCGCTCTCATCGCCCTCTTTCCGTTCGCCGTGGCAGGAGACGTCGTCATTCTCGAGTCCGTCGGGGCGCCCGCCCATCCGCCAGGACCGGACACGCGAAAGGCGCACACCGACCTCAACCAGTACATCCGTGAAACCTACAAGGACCCCGGCCGTGCGCTGGATCTCTCAGCGGTCCCTCCCGGGCTCGCACTGACTGCGTCAGCGCAGCTCGCGGACCCTACGCTGTCAATGCACCCGCCCGTGGGTGTGGCCGCAAACGTCTGACAGTTGGTCGACGCAGCGTTCACATCCTCGGTGTCAGTTGCGCGCCCAGAGCTTTTGGCAATTGTGTCACGAGAGCCTTTGGAGTAGGAGGCAGAGAAGGGCGGGGAGGTAATGGAGGGTCTGGCGACTGTGTCGCCAGCAGCGCTCCGAGGGATGGCAAATCGGAAGTTGGAGAACCATCGTTCCATTCCTGGGCACACGACCTTTTCACCTTGTCCATTCATTCCCTGTGGCCTAGCAGGACCAGGTCCCAATGCGCACTCCTCTTGACGATTGTGCAGCTGGCGGTGTTTAGCACAGTGACAAGACGACACGTATACGAGGAGCATACTGCTGACAGTGTCAGGAGATGCTCCAGGTACCGAGAGCACCGCAACCGCGCGACAGAAGCATACGCCCAGCACGCAGGCGAGGAGGAGCATATTCTGTGCAAGTGCCCACGGCGGCTCGGAGGCACACTTCCCGAGCAGCGCCGCTGGTGAATCCCTGGCCTCCAGCACTTCTACGCCACGCGGAGGGAGTTTCACCTCGGATGGAAGGCCATTGGAGTAGGCATGATTGCCATTACCAGCTGCATCTCCCGAATGGACGCGCAGGCGGAGGCAGCGGCAACAGGCGACACCTCCGCGCCTGGGGGCCCGAGCAACAAGTTCGAATGCCCTTCCAGAAATGGGTGCGGGAGATAATGATATAGTCAGTGACGCAGTCAGACCTCAACGAGTTTCGCCACGCGGCCTACGTCTCGTCGCGCCTCGCCGGCACGGCGCTCGGGCGCGCGGGCGACTGGCCGCCGGCCGTCCTGACCCAGGGAAGACTCATTAACGACGACGCACTGCCACCGATGACTTCAACCGATTGCCGCACGAGCGCGTCGAGAGCCGCCCCACTAGGTTCGACATCCTTCGCGCGGCAAGCTGGTCGACTCCCGATCGGCCACGAGTGCCGCGGCTTCTCTTTGCTGCGCGCCGCTGGCGCGTCGAACATCAAACTGGCCATGATCGTGCAGCGCTGCCACTTGGCCGACCCCGCGAACGCCCAGCAGCTCGCGCGCATGGCGTGCCAGCCGCGGCGATTTGGGCGCGTGGTCGAGGGGCCGCCAGGCAACCTCGCCGCCTCGGCGGCCCACTCTGCCCAACGGCGCACCTTCCCTATAGCGCGAGCCGGGTCCACTTGCGCGCGCAGCCGCCGCCCGCGCCGGCACGGGGTCGCCAGCGCTGGGGGCGCTGCCAGCAGCGGGCGTCGACTCAGGCACCGACGCTGACACCGTCTGCCATTTCGGCGAGGAAATTGCCGCAGGCGATCCCGAGCAACGGGGCGCTCGCGCGGGGCTGCGCGGAGCGGGCGTCCGCCGGGCTCGCGAGCTCGCCAAAGCGCGACGGCGCAGCTTCAACGGCCGCAGGCCCGCGCGCCACGCCCGGGGGGCCATCGGAGGAACGGGCGAGGGCCAAGGCAGAGGCCACCGCGCCTTCCGGGCCAACCTTTCCAGAGACAACGAAAGGGAAGTTTTCGCGGGCTTCGGGGGGGGCAAAGGCAGAAGCAGGGAAGTTCTAGACCAGCCGCGTGGGTTCGGGCCGCCGTGGCAACTCAGTGGGCCCTGGCGGGGCGCGCCTCAACTGCCGCGAGTGCGACTCGGAGCACCTCGTGCGCGACTGTCCCCGGCGCCGTGGCCACGGGCGCGCCCTCTTCCTGCGCCCCAGCGCCGCCGCCGCCGGCGCCTTCGCCGCTTGCGCTTCCCGGACAGCCGGGGCGCCCTGGCCCATCTGAGCAGAGCCCGCGCCAGGGGCGCGCGAGGCGCGGGCGACCAGGGGCGCCCCGGATCAATGAAGCCCGCGGCCCCAGGCACCGCGGAAGGCGACCCCGCGCAGAGCGCTGACCCCTGGAGCGGCGGACGGCCGATTCCAGCAGCAGCGCGCGGCAGCAGCAGCAGCAGCAGCGCCGCGGCCGGCAGCGACGGCCGCTCCAAGCGCTTCGCCAGACTGGCTCTTGGCAACAAGTCGGCCACGGCAATTGGTCGACTTGGGATGGTACATCATCCTCTTCTTCGCCCCCCAACCCTCGCGGCGCCGAGCTGCGTCGACCGCGACAGGAGATGGCAGGACTGACGAGCCGCGCGCAAGGCCCCGCGCAGCTGGCGGGCCACGCGACCGCGCCAACGGCCCGCCGGCAGCAGCGGGGGAACTGGCGCCAGCTTCAGCATCCCCAGGAGCAACAGCCGCACCGGCAGGACCAACAGCGTCAGCAGCTTCAACAGCACCACCACAACCAGCACCACAACGGTGGACGCGAGTGGGCGGCGCGCCCCCGCCGCGGCAAGCTCGGGGGCGCCACTGGGTAGGCGACTTCAGCGGGCGAGTCGCCGCGCTTCCGGCCCCGCCAGCTGACGTGCAAATGCCGAGCTGGGCAGCGCGCCTTCAGTTTCAGCCCTCGGCTGCAGCGCTCCACGTGGGTCGAGCTCCATGCGGCCGTCGCAGTCCGCGCCGGTAGTCGCGTCGCGTGGACGCCGCCCTCGATCTGGCGCAATGACGACATCTCGACAAGCTCCACAGCGCACAGCTAGCTCTCATATGGCAGCAGGACGAACACCGACGGCATGGCCGCGCAGAATTTGACAAACACCCTTGCCAATCCTCCTCCTGTGCCGGCCGCTCCACCTGTCGAACCTCCTTCAGTTGCTGTTTTCACCAGCGACGATTGGGCGCGCCCCATCTGCCTCGAGGCCTTTCAGCATGGCGAGAGGGAGGCGCGCCTGCGGCGCCTTCGCATCTTGCGCCAGGCATGCCGTCTACAGCTGAGGCAGAACACCGACGCCCGCATTGCCCACTGCTCTGCGCCGCGGTCCGGCCGAAATGATCGCCGATGTCCAATTTAACGGCGTAGATCGAGCGCCGGCGGGCCCGGCGCCCGCGGCGTCGGCCCGCGCGGCAGCGGACAGGAGCGCGCCAGAGGAGACCGCTCCACAGCAGGGCCGCGCGCAATCTCCCCGACCGACCCCTGCCCCCCGGGGCGCCTCGCCAAGATGCGCAGTCGCTGGTCAGCGCGTCCGGCTCCGCGCCAGCAGCGGGCATGGCGGCGCATTGCGACGCCCGCCTGGACCTGCGCGTGCCACCGCGCAGGCCCGCGTTTTGGTTTCGCCGGTGCTAAGAGTGAATTCAGCGTGGATTTGCGTCTTCGTTTTTCATTTTTGTTTTTCTTTTTTTCTGATATGCGCACGTCAATCGATCATGTGGCTCGGGCGTTCGTGTGAATGCCGCGTGGCCAGCGAATTTCGAATGTCTTCCGTGCCCTTGATTCTTCCTCATCGTATTCATTTATCTTATTCCTCTTGCCTGCCTTGTTTTTCTCTTCATTTCCCTCCCGCTGTCATCTTCTTTCGCCAGGGCCTGCGGCAGGATCCAACAGGGCGCCGGGAAAACTGCAAGTGAGCTCGAGGAGAGTCCAGCAGGTCCCGAGAAGGATTGCAAGCAGGCCCTAGGGTCCCAAGACAGGCTTTGTAGGGGTCCAAAACAACTTGCAGACCTGTCTCCTCGCATATGTTCTGACGCGTTTCGGCCGCGGCCCGCGGGATTGTACTGTTCATCCGCCTTTTTGCCTTCATTTCCGACGCCTCGCGTATTTCCGCCAGCCAAGGCAAAAGCAATCACCAGGCGAGTTGCCTCGATCAGCATGTGTAGCAGCATGCGGCGCTGCAGCGAACCGAATGTGTTTTCATTGGTTCTGCGCGAGAGGAGGAAGAGGAGGTGGAGGAAGCGAAGGAACAACTATGGTGGCGAAGGACCAGTAGTAACGAAAGAAGAGGAACAGCAAAAGGATGGACGCGTGCTGGAGGAAACAGCAACATGCTAGAGCATGAGAAGGTCGGAAGGACAATGAGGGGCCTGAGGGGGGGAGGAGGGTTACGAGGAACCAGGGGGGGGTAGCAACCGCATCGGTGATCCGCGCAGAACACCAGTGCGCCGCATCCTTCCGTAAACGAGGATGTAGGAATGTGCCGGATGGGGAGGTGGGAGGAGCATGGGGGAGGTAGGAGGACATGGGGGTAAGAACACTCAGGACGAAGCAGTTCCAGAGACGGTGCCCAGGCAAATTGTGTTGATCAGAAACGTGTGCCAGCATGGTGCTCAACCAAGAGGGCGACGCTGTTTACGTTAGAAACGTGAGGACGGCGCAGGAGGAATCGGAGGATTAACAGCAGCGGGGAAGGAGGACGAGGAGGAGGATGACGAGGAAACGGAGGAGGGGCGGGATGAGGGCGAGGAGTAGGAAAAGGAAGGATGGGAGAGAAAAACTCACGACGACGGCCAGAATCAATCATGGAGGATTTTGTTTGTTTTTTCGCACGCGGCTATTGTTAGAAGCCCCTTGGGGTGATTTGTGGGCCATTGTGGAGCTAATTTGGAGCCATTTTGGGAGAGCCTACGGGGTCCTCTTGAGGCTGTTTCGGGCCTCCTTGGGATCCTCTTCGGGGTCTCGTGGGCCCGTCTTGGAGGCCCTGGGGGCCCTCTCGGGGCCATCTTGGAAACGCCGTCAGTCAAAGAGTACGGGGGGGGGGTCCTTGCAGCGCCCCCTCTCTGGAGCCGCCCACGTCGCCTCTTGGCGCTCTCTTGGGGCGTTCTTCGGCTGCTCGTGAGCGCTCTCGGCGCCGTCTTGGGGCCTGTCGGGTTCTTCTGGAGGGCCATCTCAGGCCAGCGCGGCCATCTTGAGGCCTCAAGAGCCAATGGAAAACGAAAAGGCGACGAGACATAACACATAGCGCGCAATGGTTTTCACTTTTTTTGTCTTGGAGGCCTCCTTGGAGAGCTCGAAGGGCACGCGGGGCCGTCTTGAAGCGGTCTTGACGACTCTCAGAGGCATGTTGGAGGCTCTTCGGAATCGTCCTGGGATGCATTGAGCGATATTGGAGGCGCATCTGGGCTCCTTGCAGCCATCTCGGATACATTTTGGGCCGTATTGGGCGCTCCAACGACCCGCGGCTACCTTCCCGCGCATGAAGGATTGGGCGGGGAAATGGGAACCGTGTCTGCGAAGGGGAAGAGTGGGCTTGGATGAATTACTTCGTCACGCCGCTCACGCTTAAAGGGGTGCTGGGATTCCTGTCTCCCTCCGGCCCTCTCCTGCGGCGTGCCCCTCCACTCCCTGTGACTTCTCCCCCCCCCCCCCTCCTTCCAGGCTCCGCGCGCGGCCTAGTGAAAACTTCGGGGAGAAAAACAAAAACTCGTTTTGAATACCTCTCCGAATTCTTGGTGGATTTTTCCTTGGGCGCGCGCATCGAAAAAACACGCGCGGAAAAATCCGGAGGACACCCGGAAAAATTCACGCGGCTTCCGGGGCAAATTCACATTTGGATTTGGAAAAATCCGGGCAGAATTCACTCGAGAATCCGGGATAGTATTCCCAGGCGGCCGTGGAAAAATCCCACCAGCCATGCAGAGCGTGGGTGGTGGTTTAACGGGCTAGCTTATCCGCGCGTTTCTCCCTGGCAGGGACGGGGGCCCCCCCCCTGCCCTCTCGTCCCCGGGCGTGGGACAGAGAGTGGCCGCGGGGCGGTGGAGCGCCCGAAATGGCCGAAGATGGCTCCAAAGGAACCGCAGGCAACCCAAGAAGGATTCCGAGATCGCTCCATATACTTGCAGATGGTACAAGTTTGCTTCCAATGTGCCTCCAAGCCCCCTCAAGACCGCTTCGTGACAGCCCGCAATTGTCTTTTGAGCTCTTGAAGGAGGCCTCCAACAGGTTCAACTCCTTTACAATCACTGTGCGCTTCAATATTTTCCTTCTCGCCTTTTTGCTCTCCGTAGTTTCTAGAGGCCTCGAGATGGCTGCGAGTTGGTTTGAACTTGCTTTGAGAGGGGGCCATCAGGGCCCAAGTCGGATCCAAGAGCACCAAAGAGCGGCCCAACACGCTTCAGGGGCGTCGCAAGAGGGCCGCATTTGGCGACTGGGGGGCTCGAGAAGGAATGGGGCGTTGCTAGGGCCCCACTTCTTTGACCGACGGCTTCAAGATGGCCCCAGGAGGACCCCCAAGGCTTCCAAGAGGGGCCCAGGAGATCCCCGAAACGACCCGAAGAGGGCCCCAAGGGGCTCCAAGACAGCCGCCAAAGGCAGCCAGAATTGCCCTAAGAGAGCGCCGCGGCGGCATTGATATGACGACGTTGATGGGGCGTCCCGCAGGCACCTAAAGCGAACGACTCGAGATCCTCGATGATTGATGCCCGTCGTCGTCAGCGTGTTTTTTTTTGTCTCTATCCTTTATCTTCCCCTTCCTTGTCCTCCTCCTCCTCCTCGTCCCTCTTCTGTGACGTCCTCCTTTTTCTGCTCCCTCCCCGTTCCTGTGCATCTTCCGATTAATTACTCCTGCGCCTTTTTCTTTTCCCTGATGTAACGGTTGTCCTCGTTTTTTCTTGCGTTGCATGTTGCTTCGCTGCGCTTTCATGCTTAGCGCAACTTGCTTGGGGTTCGAGTCTGCAAATGCTTTCTTCTGCATGTTCTTGCCCCTCATATTTCCTCCTACTTCCTCCTGCTCCTTGATCCCCCCACCTCTTCCTACACCCTCGCTGGCGAGGGCGCACGGCGCACGCGCGTTCCGCACGGATCACTGGTGCGCCTTTTGCCTCCCTCAGGCTTCTTGTGCTTCTTCCTACCTCCCCCAAGCTCCTCTTCCGTGTTCCTACCTGCTCATGCTCTTGCACGTTTTCAGTCTTTCCTATCACCGTACTCCCTCTCTTCACCGTGTTCATGATGATTTTCATTGTCCGCCCTCCTCTCCTTTGCTCCGCTTCCTGCACCTCATCATCCGCGAATACGGATGCGGCTCGCTAGTTTCGCCGCTTGCCCGATTACCCCGCCTTGATCAGGGCGACTCGCCTTGTGGTTGTTCATGGATTGGCTCGCGAGGATTTGAGCAACGCGTCAATGACTTCACCGGGCGTCTAGGTGTTATTGTTGGCGTCTGGGCGTTGCCGCTGGGGTTTACCGCGGGCCAGTATGATTAACAATTGCAAGCGGCGCGTTGGCAGGCATTCGCCTTCCTGGAGACATCTGTCTGGTTTCGCAGTGACCTTCTTTCGCACTGCTCTTGTTTCTTTGCCTCCAGTTTGCGGTTGTATGTTTGTAGCCTGAGCTCCATCAGACGGCTATAATTTCGCTGCCCTCGCTCGATGCATGACCGTCCCCGCCGCCATGCTCGTGAACTTTCTGGTGGGCTGATCATGCGTGGTTTTGTCTCCAGTTGGACTGCGGGCGGAACGCGGGCGCCGCTTATGCAGCATTCCATTCTTCGTTTTCCTCTGAGGGCATCCGCAGTGGATTTTGCGCGCGTTTGTTTTTTGTTGAGCAGATCAGTTCAATCAGATCTGTCGTTGTTCGGCGCGAGACCACTAAAATGAAATTTGAGAAGGAATAAATATCCACGCGTCCCTTCATAGCCCTTGGCGAAGCCAACGCGTTCCCGCGGCGGCCGACCTCTACGTCGGGCACAGGCCCGGGGCCATCCAACGACTCGCCGCGCAACCTGGCGAGCGCCGATCTGCCAGGCGGCCGATCAGGCGTCGTAGTCGACGCCGGCTCCTGGGCGAATTCCCGGGGGCTGCGCTTCGCAATGAATCTGGCCAACCAGGCCCGGCGGGCATGACTGGCCCTCCGAGGGGCCCACCCCATTGTAAGTAGCAGCAGTTCGCCACGGGCGACAGGTGGCACGCCGCGAGGTTCACCGTCCAATTGCGCTGATTTCCCGCGATGGCGCGACCAGTCAGCGCAGCATGCGCGCTCCGGCCGTGGAGGGCGCAGGCGCTGACCCCCCTGCCCTATGCGATCTGCAGCCCACGCGGCCCAACAACGGGGCGGTGGAGACAGGCTTGGACCACGAGCGCCTCGCCTTCCCTCGGCCAGGCGGCAACGAGATCACATGCGGCTCTGGCGCCGCCCGCTTCGATTTGGCATCTGCGCCGAGCGGCCACTTGTGCATCCTCGTCGACGACTTCGGCGAGCTTCAGCCGCATTCTGGGGGCCCGCCGCCCGAGCAGCTCACTCCCCCTGCGGCGGGGAACGACGGCCAGGATGACGTTGCCACCGACGGCCGCGAGATCAAGAAGCGGCAGATCCAGCTCATCAGCCCTAGCGCACGCGCGCCCTTGCGGGGCGCGCCCGGGGCCGCAGGCAGCGATCTTTACGCCGGCGCGGACGTCGGCATTGCGGCCTGCGGTCGTTAACTGGCGCCGAGGGGCGCGGTAGTTTTGGCGTCGTCAGGCGCTGACCTCCGCATTCCCCCTTGCCCCGGGCTCTCCTTCAGGGGAATCGACGTCGCGGGCGGCGCGGCGGGCCCCGACTTCCGCGGCGCGATCCCAGCGATCATGTCCAACGCCCTCCCGCGGACGCACGCGGTCGAGCAGGGCCGCCGAATCGCCCGGCTCAAGCTGGAGCACATCGTTGACGACGCCGAGATCGTGGTCGTTCCCAACCAGTCTCCGTCGCCTTGTGGATCCGGAGGCTTTGGACAACCGGCATGGCGTTCCTCAGCCAAGACTCCACCACGAAAGAGGTTGGCAGTGCGATATCCGAGGAGTTTCTCGGCGCCTGTGGCACCGACGACTCCTGGGAGCTGCCTCGCTAGGAGATAGCCGGGCCGGCCCGCCAGGCTGGCCTTGCCGACCTGCGCCGGCAGAAGTGGGCAGGGCCAGGACGCCCCGCCTGGGCCCTGGAACCCAGCATGGCCAACAATGGAAACGACCACTGGCACAACAGATGATCGATGCCCACGTGCTCCACTTGAGCTAGCATCGGGCTTGCGACGAGTTCCTGGCCCCAGAGGCCAAACGCAGCAACGCTGTCTTCACGACGCTTGCCAGGGCGCCAATCCTGCAACCCCCTGCGCGGATGCAACATCAATCTGGAGGGCGCATCGACGACTGGGCGGCCATCGAACGACGAACGCATGCGGCCCTGATGCGCCGCGAAGCGTTGCGATTTGCACCGCGCTGCAGATGCGCTCCGTCTAGCGGAGGCGCGTCGAAGAAGGTGCGCTCTCAGCGAGGCGCGACGGCAGTCTGCTCACCAGACTCGAACACATCTTCTAGTCCCATGGTACCACGCAAGCACGAAACCCTGCAGCGCGCACGGGGCCTCGCGCACCCCCGCACCTCGCGACCGAGAACGAGCCGAAATTAGCCAGAGTTCTCCTGTAGACCTCCAGGGGGGCGGGGGCCCCAGCCCCCCTGCTGCGCAAAAGGAATATGTCGCGCACTTTCCAGACTCCCTGTGCCCGGTGCGGGGCGGGCGCGATCAGCCGCTGGAGGCGCCCGATGACTGCGTCGACAACGCATGGGCCAAAAGAAGAGTATGATGGAGGGCCATGCGCCCAAGACGCGCAAGCAGGTCGCCGAGGACCCCTGCGTCGACTGCGGCGCCAGTCGCTGGGCAACCTTCAACCGCAAGCAGAATTTCCACTCCTGGCTGCGCTCCTGCGAGGGCGTGGCCCCGCGCGGCTGATTTCGCGACTGCCTCGCACAACTTCAGCTTAAGCTGGGCGGCTACTTCGCAGATGGGCAGCCCGACCCATCATGGCCGTGCGGCGAGCCGCTCTGGCCAGAGGTGCTGGCGGCGCTGGGCGCGGGCAAGGTCGTCTTCGACCGGCGCCAGCTCGTCGTGGAGACATCTTGAGAAAGACCTCCAGGCTGGTTTCCAATGCTCCGGAGATCCTCGAGCTGTTCGCGAACTTCAGATGCATAGGCAAACGCGCCCACGTGCACGTCGAGGGCCACAATAGCTTCGACGCCCAGATTTGGCCATGGAAGATGGCCGAGCGACTTGTCCAGGGTATAGTTGGTGCACTCACGTCGCCGTCTGATGCGCCCGCACCTCCTGCGACGCCCAATCAGTAGCCTTCCCCCCAGTGACCTCCGGAGCCGCGGAGGGCGAGATCAGACGCGAAGTGGCAGAAGAGCGCGCGCGATACACCTGCGAGGAGCGCGGGCGCAACATGTTGGCAGACTCGCCAATGCATTCCAGGGGCCTGGCGACGCGCCGCCACCCCCACAGCGCCCCGATCCACGAGGATCGCCTCGGCTGCAAGGAGGAGATGGAATGCTACTGCACCATGCACCGCCGTGATTTCAGCAAGTGCAGTCTCGCGGGCCCCCGCGCTCGGCCGCGCCCGCGCGCCGGCCAGCGCCCGCGAGCTCTGGCACGGCCTGGGGGGTCACGTCACTCCTGCGATCAGCAGGCTCGCCTATCCAGTGGCGCAGATCTTGGAGCAGCAGACGAGGCTGCCCTGCCACCCGCGCTCGCAGGAGACTCAGGCGCCATCTCATCATCTTGCGCTGGAACTCAGGGTAGTGGTTCGGGTTTCGGGCGACTGCGTCACTCGACCGTGGATGCGAGCCAGTCCAGCAACAGTCACGGTGCCTAGACTGGCAGCACCGCGAGCTGCCGACGCAGCTGTAGGCAACCCGACGCCCTCAGACTGGATTCGCCTCGACGCCACCACGCCCCTACGAGCACTTCACGGCGACTCGCATGAGACGCGCGCACGGGAGCTGAAGAAGCTACACCTCCGCTGGAGGCACGCCGCGACACGAGCACTACGAGCAGCCAACATACCACCACACAGATTAGACGTCATCCCCACTTGTAGGGAGTGCACACTCCGCCCTTCGACACGAATCAGCCAGCGCGTCGAGTGCGACATCCCGCGCTGCAGGGATCACATAATCATGCTCCTGATCTGCTGCGCCTCACGGTTGCTTGACCGCTCATGTATTCAACTGTTCGGCGCGATGGAGACGTTCCTCGTGGACGGCGAGGGCGGGATGGCCACGCCGTACTTCGTGGAGGAGATGAAATGAAGAGGCGAGGAGTACAAATGGATATTCGGGGCCCTCGTCAACACGCTCGCTTCACCCAGCGACGTGGCGCCATGCTGCGACGCGCACTTCACGCCGCAAAAGAGCAGCTAGAGGGCGAAGGTGTCACAGCGTACTTCGATTCCATGCTGGCTCGCGCCGTTTTTGCCGGCAGTAGCACCACCCGCGCGGGCGGCGCTGCAGCGTGCAACATCGTTTTCGGACGGCAGCCCTCATTGCTGCAACCACCTCGAAGCGGACGAAGAGGGCGAGGCACCCGGTGCCTGCGGCGCTAGCGCTGGCCCTTCTGCTGGCGGAGGGGCGCAGCCCAGCCGACTGCAGTGGCGCATCGAAGAAATCGCCCCGCAGCGCGTGAGCGAGGCCGCGTCGATCTCACGCGTCTACCGCGCCCTCCTGACTCGCGCCACCGAGTCCAGGGGGGGCCGATTCAGCGTCGGCGACCAGGTGGAGATCGACAGGCCCCCCGAGCGCGAAAGACGTGTCGGGCTGTGCCGGCCTTGGGGCGGTCATGTTTGTTGACTCCGTTCGAGGCAAGATGACGGTCAAGTACCGCCGAGCCGATACGGCATGCAGATTGCAAGACGTCCGACCTTTTTATCGGCGCCGCCTACGACGACATGGGCACCAGCATGTCTCGAGCAAGCTTGGCCTGGGACCACGTGGAGGATCACCTGGACCACATCATACCAGGCTCCGGGGCCAGGACCTTCGGCCATTGGGAGGACGAGAAGGGTGCGCATATTACCGAGCAGGCGCACGTCTTTTCGGCGGAAAGCGACATTGGCAAAGTGCGGGCGGAAGGCGGCGGATGGCCGAGACCGTCCGAATGCCTCCGAGGGCCTTCGCCGCGGCCGTGACCATCGTCGCCGTCGACGTGATCGCCCACGTCGTCACGGCGAGTTCCACATGAGCGACGCCAACAAAGGTTTCGATTGCGCCGACATTCGCGCATACATTGGCGCGTAAGGTCGCGCGCAAGCGCCCTCGTAACTAGTGTGGCGTACCGCGCCGGCGGCCCGCGCAAGCCGCCGCGTAGGGTCGCTATGTCATCTCGCGTGAGACCCCTTTCCTTTCGGCGCTCATGCGCCCACCCGGGACACCCTCGTTGCCGCTCTCCAGTACGTTGCCGTGCACACTAGAACTGAGGGCGGCACGAGCAACCGAAAATTGGCGCAACCGCTGTGCGCCGCTGACGTCACCACTTATGCCTCCAGCGTTTGCCGATGTTGATTTTCGGTGCCGCCTGCTTCGGCGGCGACATCCAAGCCCTTCCATGGCTTCGGACGACTCGATGGGCGGCGGGGATACGTTTCGGAATCGGTCGAACACGTGGCGAAATGCGAGCCCTGCCGCCGCTTCCCATCGATTAAGGAGAATCGATGGTCGGTGGGGGTGCAATAGGTTTGCGCCGCGTTGACGCGGCAGCGACCCTAGCGCGGGAGTTCAAGGTTAGACGCCGCCAGTGATCCAGAATCGGCCGAAACCGAGCGACCTGCTTCATGGGAGAGCCGCGATCCTTCAAGGTTGAACGGTTCATTCAGCGTCAGAAACCAACGCCCGCGACATCGCGACGCGAACCAGCCGCAGGGTTCGGATGTCGCCACCTGTTGTTCCCAGCGCAGGTCCTCGGCTAGCCCTTGCCGTTGAGGCCGTGCCAGGGGACGCACACGAAACCGTCCACGCGCACCACCCCCTCTTCCACTTCCCCCTCTTCTCGCACGTTCTCTCCCATTCACCCCCCTACTCCTCCCCCCGCCTCTCCTCTGATGTTTTTATTAACGCTTGGGGCACTTGTCGTACCGCTGGGGGCCTCCAGAGACTTCCTGGAGACCCCAAGAGACCTCCGAAGAGCCTCTCAAACCCTTCAACCCTTCAAGACATCCGGAACGCACAGAAGAGCCGCCGTCGTTGTCGGCGAGCTCGTGGCGAGTTCCGTGTGCGGGCGTCGCCCCCACACTTCTGACGCCATGATCCGTTCGTGGCCTGGGCCTCAGGACCTCTCGGCCCCTCTCCGTGGCAGCGTCTTCCCCTGGGCGGTCTTCTCCATTGCCCCGAGGCCCGAAAACGCTCCCCCCGCCCCCCCCCGCGGATAAGGACGAGGAGGACGACGAGGAGGACAAGGACGAGGACGAGAAGGACGAGGAGAAGAAGGAGGAGGAGGACGACGACGAGGAGGACGAGGGAGGACGATGATGAGAACGAGGATGAGGAGGACGAGGAACGGGACGACGGCGATCACGAGGAGAAGGATGAGCCCCCCCTCTGGAGGACGAGATCGAGGAAGAGCACCATGGTGCTTTCCCTCCCTGGATCGACGCTGCAGCGTCGAGCAGGAACACGCCCGATCGGAGGTCTGGCTCCTCTCCGGAGGTCTTCCCTGAGGCCTCCGCCGGGGCCCCTGCGCTGCGTCCCCACGGGCAGAGGGCTTCCCGGGCGTCGTCGCCGCGGCCAGGAGACCCTCAAGAAGGGGTCGTTCCGGAAGGGCATGGTGCTGGTGGACGCCAGCCTTCAGCCACGGACCGTCTGGGAGTTCAAGGCCGAGGCGTCACGCTGGACCGCCGGGGAGCGACGACGACGGCGGCGACTTCTGGGGCCCTCCTCCGCGTCCGGCCCTTTCTCCTCCTCTCTCCTCTCCGTCCCCCGTCCGACCCTCCTTCTCCTCGCTCATCCTCTATCTTTCTCCTGGATCCTCCTCCTCCTCCTCCTCCTCATCATCATCATCATCCTCATCCTCCTCCTCCCCCTCCCCCTCTCTTCTCCTCCCCCTCTCTTCTCCTCCTCCTCTCTTCTCCTCCTCCTCCTCTCTACTCCTCCTCCTCTCTACTCCTCCTCCTCTCTACTCCTCCGTACTCATCCGCCCCTTCCTCCTCACCTTCCCGTTCCTCTCCACCCTCCCTCTCGTTCTGATCCTCCTCTTTCTTGCTCCTCGCCATCCTCGCTCTCTCATGGCGCGCGTGGCGCGCGGCATCCTTTCTGCGAAACGATGGGCCGCGTGCAAACAGAGCAGAGGAGCCGAGCAGCAGAGAGTTCAAACGACGATTGCGACGGGGGCGATGATATTGACGGCGATGGAAAACCACGATAGCGATTGTAAGCACGACGGCGATGGTGGTTACGAATACGACGCTGATAGTAGAAGCGGCGACGACGACGACAACGGCTACTGCGGTGACGAGGAGGTTGACGGGGACAGGGGCAAAGAGATAGAGGGACAGAGAAGGGATGATGTGGATGAAGGAGAACAGGGATGGTGCACATGCTCCCCTATTCCCCCCCACAGCCGACCCTTAGCACCTCGGCGCTATAGCGGGCACTTTCAGGTTTCATGCCTTCCCTGCCCCATGCAGCACAGGACCAGACATCGACGAACGAACAACACACACCCATGCTGATATGGGGGATCGGAGGGAGGAGGGCTGGCTGTGGGCATGGGTGCGTGGTGTCGGACCGCGGGGGAGGCTCCCGTCCGAGCGGGGACCCCCATCGGACAACACGCACCCAGAGCCCCCTCCGTCCCCCCCCTGCGGGCAAGAGCGCGTGTTGTCTGTTCGTCCGAACTGCGAGAGGCAGGAGGCACATTCGTCAAGACGCCAGCAAAAGCGATGCAGCCCACCCGTCCAGAGGGGGACCGCTCTCACGGCCTGACGCCGCCATCAAGGCTGGGGCGGGGTGCGCCTTCGTGGCGCCCAGCCTTCTATCAGCCACAAACGCATGCGACCGACAATTCAATCGGTGGCCGAGCACGTGCCCGAAATTGTGGCCGAACACGAGGAGGATGGGGGAGGAACGTGCCCGAAAACGTGCGACCGAAACTGTGACCGAACATAAGGAGGAGGAGGAAGAGGAGGAGGAGGAGGAGGAGGAGGAGGAGGAGGAGGAGGAGGAGGAGGAGGAGGAGGAGGAGGAGGAGGAGGAGGGGGAGGAGAGGAGGAGAGGAGGAGGAGGAGGGGGAGGAGGAGGAGGAGGAGGAGGAGGAGGAGGAAGAGGAGTAGGAGGAGGAGGAGGTGGAGCAGGAGCGCACCCGAAAGCGTGTGGCCGAAGTTGTGACCGAGAACTTGAGCATCGTATTGTTTTCGAGCAAAGAGTTTCGGACCCACCCTGGCGCACTCGAGAAAATGCGGGCGCCAGCGTCGGTCACACTTGGGCAGATTTTCGGGCAAAGTTTCGGTCACTACATTCCACTGAGAGAGACGAGGCTGCGTGAGGACTTCCGTTGCTCCATCGAGAGCTGCGCTGCCAGCCAAGAAAGCAGCCGCAGCCGCCTGGGGATAAATGGGAGGATGAGCCGAGGAGGGGGAGTCGACGAGGAAGAGGCGAAGACTGGGCTCGACCTCTTGTAAGCAAGACTCGAGGAACTTTTCCGGTCAGCGGCAACTTGAGTTCAAGAAGCGGTAGAGACAGCCGAGGGATGCATCGGAGCTGAGGGGCAGATTGGGATTCGGAGCCGCCGGGGGGTCTGGGGTGGCCCAGCACTGGGTTCTAGCCAGCAGGAAGGGCGGGCAGGTTCGAAGTTCTGGGTCCAGGAAGGCTTTCTGCATGTTTCGGCCTCTGGGGGCCGTTTTCGGGCCCCAGACAATGAAAAACTGATCTTGGGTGAAAAATGCACCAGATGGACCCCGGAAGAGGTCCAGGTCTGGGGACCGATTTTGAGCGGATCTGGTTTCACTTCCCCCTCCTGACCGACATTCCGGAGCCCCAATCAGTTCAGACCCCCCTTGGACGCCTCCAACTGGGATCGACCTCTCGCCAGCCAGACTCGAACAAAAAAACTGCATATAACAGTTGCCTTTCGGAGCTCCGCGTGGGTTTCTTGGGTCGGCGCTGGCACATCGTCTACACACGGAGATCCAGGCCCTGATTCTGAGCTTGGTACAGGCGCCTGTACTTTGGGACAGGGTGTTGCAACATATCATATACTACCACATGATGTGCGCACGCGTCCTGTCTCCGCTTGCAGCCGACATGGAGAAATATCTTGACGCTTCGTATCCCCACCAGCCCATCAGAAAGGATGCCCATGAGAGTTGACGGGGAGAGAGGAAGAGACACGCATAGTCAAACGGCGAGGGAGGCTTGGGAAGCGCCGTGGCCATTTCGAGCCGTCTTGGAGCGGTCTTGGGGCCGCTTGGAGCATTTTGGGAGCCATCTTGAGCCAGCTTGGGCTATCTGAACCATCTTGGAGGTCATCTTGGGCTCTCTGAGGCCGCTCGGGGGCCTCTTGGGTGCCTCTCGGGTGCCTCTTGGAGTCCTCTTGGGGCCTCTTGGGGCGCTCTTGGAGCCCTCTTGGGGGCCTCTTGGAAGCCCTGGAGCGCCTGTTGGGACCATCTTGGAGTCGGTCGGTCATAAGAGGGGGGGGTACTCGATTTCCCTCCACCCTCGGAGGCCACGACCCTCGTGAGTAGTGTCAAAGATTGACCCTCCCAGGGGCCGAAAAAGGACCCTCTGGCACATCGGTCCCCCTCCCAAACAAAACCTCAGGGAGGGGAGGGGGAGGGCTCCCCTCCCTGAAGGGAAGAGGGGTTGTGGAAAAGGAAAGAGACCCTCGTCAGACCACCTCTCGCCCAAAGGGCTGGTGGAATTCCAGGCCCAGCCGCCCCTTTCAAAATCCCTGGCTCCCAGGCCAGACTGCCTCATCGAACCCGCTGCTTCCACGCTCCGCAGCCCGTTCAAATCCTCAGTTTCCAGGCCCGACTTCCCAGTTGAACTCCTTCATTCTAGGCCCCGACGCCCGTTCGAATCCTTGGCTTGGAGGCCAGAATCTATATTCGAGTCCCTTGCTTCCAGGCCCCGCCGCCCTTTCAAATCACCCGCTTCCAGGCCCGAGCCCCCGATCGAATTCCTTTATCCCAGGCCCCGCCGCCCCATCAAACCCCCGGTTTGAGGGCCAGATTGCCCATCAAATCCTCGAATCCCAGGCCACGCCGCCTTTTACGCATCTCCCACTTCCACGTTGGCCCCCAGGCCGGACTGATTGTTCAAACTCCTTGCTTCCAGGCTCCACCGCCCGTGTGACCCCTCTGCTCACAGGACCGACTCCCCGATCCAACTCCTCTTGTCTTCCAGGCCCCGCCGCGCGTTCAAACTCCTGGCTTCCAGGCAAGACTGCCCATTGCAAGACCCTTTGTTCCACGCCAGCCCTTCAGATTCCCTGCTCTCAGAGGCGCGACTGCCGAACCAAACTCCCCCATTCCAGGCTCCCGCCGCCAGCTCGAACCCGTTGCTTACAGGCCAGACTGCCCACCCAAACCCCCTGCTTCCAGGCCCAGCCGCCCGTTCGAACCACCTGCCTCCAGGCCCGACGCCCCAGCCAAACTCGTTTATGTTTTTTTTTGCCGCCCGGTCAAGTCTATCCTGGGCTCCAGGCCAGACTGCCAAGTGAAATCCAACGATTCCAGGCCCAAGCCGCTCGGTCACCCCCCCTGCTACCAGGCCCGACTCCGCGTTCAAGCTCCTTTTGTAGCGCAGGCGCCGCCGCCCGTTCGAACCTCTGGCTTCGAGGCCAGGCTGCCTCATCAAACTCATGATTTCCAGACCCCACCGCCCGTTCAAATCCCTTGCCTCCAGGCCCGACTCGCCCGTCAAGCTTTTCTGTTCCGGCCCCCGCCGCCCTTCAGGTCCTTGGCTTCCAGGCCAGGCGGCCTTGTCAAACCCATTGCTTGCTTCCAGTCCTTGCCGCCCATTCCAATCTCTTGCTTCCAGGCCCGACTCCCCAGTCAAACTCCCCCATTCCAGGCCCCGCCGCCCTTTCGAATCCTCGGCTTACAGGCCAGACTGCCGATTCAAAGCCCCTGCTTCCAGGCCCCCCCGCCTGTTCAACTTTTTCTGGGCCCGACCGCCCGTTCAAATCCCTTGTTGCCAGGCAACGCCGACAGTTCAAGTCCCCTGCTCCAGGCCCGACCATCCAACTTATCTATCGATTCTGGGCCCCGCCGCCCGTTCAAATCCTTGGGTTCCAGGCCCCAGCGCCCAATTTCATGTGCCTGGCCCAACCACCCTCCCAAACTCATGCCTTGCAGGCCCAGTGTCCATTCGAACATTTGGCTGCGCTTCTATCTTCCAGACCCAGCGCACGTTCGAATCTCATGCTTCCAAGCCCGAATGCCCTTCTAAACTCCTCGTTATCCGTACCTTGCCGCCCCTTCAAATCTCCCGTTCCCATGACCGGTTGCCCTCGCAATTTCTTGGCTTCCAGGCCCCACTGCCCGTTCAAATCTCTTGATTCCAGGTCCGACTGCCACTCTCCACGTCCAGGCCCCCGCTTTCGCGGCGAAGGTCTTCGCGCTTCGCGAGTCCATCATCCTGTTCGGGGGGGGGGGGGCGCGAACGCGCGAAGACAATCGCGTTTCGCCGAGCGCGACGAAGCGCGGAGATAGCTGCCCCAGCTGCACCCAGGGAGGATTGTTCTGCTCCTCGGCGAAATGCCGTGCGCTTCCGGGTGTCGGCCGGGTGGCGGCCCGTCGCCGCCTCGCCGCCTCGCCGCCGCCCCGCGCGACGGCGCGCGCCTCCGCGCGTCCGCCCCTTGGGCCCCCCGTCGCCGCCCCGCCGCCGCCGCGCAGTCGGCGCGCTCCCCTGCGGCCTCCCGCCCGGCGGCCGCCCGGCGGCCGCCCCGTCGCGGGCGGGCGCGGCCGGGCGGTTCGCCCGGAGCGCGGCCCTGCTCCGCACGTGGCGGGCACCCGCGGGGCGGGGAAGGAAGCTCGCGCAGCGGGGGGACGAGCCGCGTCGAGGCGGCGCCCGACGCGGCGAGGCAGCGGTAGCGGTGCGCGTGGTGCACGCGCCGCGTGCGCGGTGGAGCGGCAGCGGAAGTGCACGGTGAGGCATCTCGATGTCCCCAGAAGGCTCGGGCATGCGCAGGGGAGCTCGCAGCATCTGGGCCTCCCAGGCGGGGTCGGAATAGAACGGGTCGGAGGATCGCGCGCTGTATCCCCGATGCATCGCGCCGCATCGCCGTTGTATCGGCGATGCGGCTCGATGTGGAGCCCGAGTTCCTCCGCGCCGACGTCGCCGATGTATCGGCGATACATTGGCGATGCGGCGCGATCCTCCCACCCCATCTACTCGGACCCGATTGGGGATGCCTCTACGGTAGGCACAGGGCCGGTCACGACAGCCCAAGTCGAGAGCCTCCAGGGGGATCTGCAGGGTCTGCAGCACAGCCTCCCGAATCGAGCAGGAAGGATGATCGCGGGCCCCCTGAGGCCCAGATGGCTGGTGGCCTGGGGCGGAGCGAGGTGGGTGCACTCTTAGCACCCGAGGTCTGAGCGCAGTCTCGCGGGGAGACGGCAGTCCTGGGACGGCCCCTGCAGACTCGGAGGGGAGGTGGGGGGGATTGGGGGGGAGGCAAGCTCCCCAGACGAGCCTCGATTCATGAAAAAAGCACGGCGCGAGGTTTCTCGCTATTTTCAGCCTCTGGGGGCCCTTACTGGGCCGCGGAACAGTAAAAAAAACGACTGAGGATGAAAAACCGGTCCCAGGGAATGGGTCGAGACCCCTGAGGGTCGACGTCGTGGCAAAAGTCGTTGACGTCGGGGGTCTGGGTCATGAGCAAAAAAAGGGGGCTTCTTTGGGCATCTCGGAGGCGGCTTGGGGTGGAAGACTGGAAATGTCCGTTCGGGTTCCCCCTCTGGGCCCCCTCTTGGGGCTGGGGACCTCCTGGGCCGTCTTGGGGGCTTCTTGGGCCGTCTTGGGGCCCTCTTGGGTCGTCTTGGAGCCCGCTCGGGGGCCCACTGGCCCGTCTTGGGGCGATCTTGAAGGCCTCTTGGGCCGTCTGGGACGTTGTAAACGTCCAAGAGGCGAATGTGCTAAAAATGAACGTTTTCCAAAGGGAATGGGACGATTCTTGCTTGTGGAGGCCCTCTTGGGACGCCACCGCAGCCAGGCCGGGAGGGCCCTCGCCAGTGGCGGCCCGGGCAGCAGCGAGCCGCGCGGCCGCCGCCCGTCGCTGGAGGCGCCGCAAGGCCGTCGAGGGCGGCTCGCCAGGAGACGGGGACATGGCACCGGGGGGGGGGCGCCAGGAGGAGAAGGCCCGTCCCGGCGCCCCTCAGGCCGGCCGAAGTCGAGGGACGATTCCGGCCCCTAGGCCGCGCAGGCCAACCTTGAGCCAGAGCGGCCTGAGCCAAAATGGCTTGAGCCAGGGGGGGCACGGTCTGCACGAAATACACGTTGCAGGTAAGAAAGATATACCCCTATGGGGTACGATCCACTACGAAGAGGGCGGGTGACGAGGTTTTGGGATATACGTGTTGCATGGCACGCGAGAAAATAAGAACGAGCAGTCTTAATTTGATTGTTGTTGTTGTTGCTGCTGCTGTTGTTTTTGTTGGTGGCGGTGTTGGTGGTGCTGCTGTTGTTGTTGTTGTGGTTGTTGTTGTTGTTGGTGGTGGTGGTGGTGGTAGTGTTGTTATTGCTGCTGCTGTTGTCGTTGTTGTTGTCGGTGTTGTTGTTGTTGTTGGTGTTGTTGTCGTTGGTGGTATTGTTGTCGTTGGTGTTGTTGTCGTTGGAGGTGTTGGTGTTGGTGTTGGTGTTGTTGTTGTTGGTGTTGTTGTTGTTGTTGTTGTTGTTGTTGTTGTTGTTGTTGTTGTTGAACTCTCATTTTAGACAATAATTATTGTTGATCCCCTCCGTCCGGTGCACATTGTTTTTTTTCCGATTGAAGTGCCCTTCCCGGGGCTCGCACCCTGTGTTTTATCAGGGAAAGTCTTGAGGGTCAAACTGCGTTGTTGGCCCCCGGTTTACAACAACAGCGGCTCCCGCCTGATACTTCCTCACAATATATTGAAGAATCGCTCTCTCGCTTGGGACTTTCATGCAACTTACCACCGAATCGCGGCTCCCGCTTGATATTTCCTCACATTTTTTTCAGATGCCGCTCCTCGACACCCAGGAATCGCGCTCCCGCTACATATTGCTTGGCGGTTCAAGCAGGATTTACGCTTCGACGACCCGCCCGCTCGACCCGCCCGTCTGGGCCTGCCCGCCCGACCAGCCTGTTGGGGACTGCAGTCGCCGCTCGCTGCCCTTCGCCCGCCTTCGATGCCCCTCGCTGCCCGTACTGGTTCCGCGGTCGCCTTCGCTCGCTGCCCTTCGTGGCCCCGTTGCTGCCCTCAGTGGCCCCGTCGCTGTCTATTGTGGCCCCGCAGTATATGCCCTTCGTGGCACCCGCTCGCAGTCGCCCGTCGTGGCCCCATACGCATGCCCTTCGTAGCCCCGCTGTCGCCCTTCGTGGCCCTCTCGCTGCCTTTCATGGCCCCTTTGCTGCCCTCCGTGGCCCCGCTGTCGCCCTCTGTGGCCCCATATGCGAATGCCCTTCGTGGCCCCGCTCGTTCGCGCCCGTCGTGGTCCCATATGCATGCCCTTCGTGGCCCCGCTGTCGCCCTTCGTGGCCCCCTCTCTGCCCTTCGTGGCCCTGGTGCTGCGCTCAGCGGCCCCGTCGCTGCCCTCTGTGGCCCTGGATTGTATGCCCTTCGTGGCCCCTGCTCGCTCGCGCCCTTCGTGGTCCCATACCCCATACGCATGCGTTTCGTCGCCCCGCTGTCGCCATTCGTGGCCCACTCGCTGTTCTTCGTGACCCACTTTCTGCGCTCAGTGGCCCCGCTGTCGCCCTTTCGGGCCCCATATATGTATGCCCTTCGTGTCCCCCACTCGTTCGCGCCCGTCGTGGCCCCCCATATGCATGCCCTTCGTGGCCCCGCTGTCGCTCTTCGTGGCCCCCTCCCTGCCCTTCGTGGCCCCGTTTCTGCCCTCAGCGGCTCCGTCGCTGCCTTCTGCGGCCCCCTATACGTATGCCCTTCGGGGCCCCCGCTCGTTCGGGCCCGTCGTGGCCCGCGCTAACAACGGTTCCCGCCTGATACTTCCTGACCATGTATTGAAGAATCGCGTTCTCGCTTGGGATTCCCATGCAATTTACCACCGAATCGCGGCTCCCGCTTGATACTTCCTTGCAGTTTATTAGAGAATCGCGCTCTCGCTTTGGATTTCTTCGCAACCATACGCATGCCCTTCGTAGCCCCGCTGTCGCCCTTCGTGGCCCTCTCGCTGCCCGTCGTGGCCCATTTGCTGCCCTCAGTGGCCCCGCTGTCGCCCTTTGTGGCCTAATATACGAATGCCCTACGTGGCCCCCGCTCGCTCGCGCCCGTCGTGGCTCCATATGCATGCCCTTCGTGGCCCCGCTGTCGCCCTTTGTGGCCTCCTCGCTGCCCTTCGTGGCCTTGGTGCTGCGCTCAGCGGCCCCGTCGCTGCCCTCTGTGGCCCCGGATTGTATGCCCTTCGTGGCCCCCGCTCGCTCGCGCCCTTCGTGGCCCCATATGCATGCGTTTCGTCGCCCCGCTGGCCCCCTCGCTGCCCTTCGTGTCCCACTTTCTGCGCTCAGTGGCCCCGCTGTCGCCCTTTCGGGCCCCATATATGTATGCCCTTCGTGGCCCCCGCTCGTTCGCGCCCATCGTGACCCCATATGCCCCTCGTGGCCCCGCTGTCGCCCTTCGTGGCCCCATCTCTGCCCTTCGTGGCCCCGTTTCTGCCCTCAGCGGCTCCGTCGCTGCCTTCTGCGGCCCCCTACCCTTCGTGGCCCCCGCTCGTTCGCGCCCGTCGTGGTCCCATATGCATGCCCTGCGTGGCCCCATTGCTGCCCTTCGTTGCTCTGCTTGCCCTTCGTGGCCCCCTCGAGACCTTCGTGGCCCCTTTGCTGCCCTCTGTGGCCCCGCTGTCGCCCTTTACTTTTCGCTCCATGTATGTATGCCCTTCGTGGCCGCCGCTCGCAGAGGCCTCCCTCGACGAGGCCCCCGTGGCGCCCCCGCAGGTTTCAGGAGCCTCTGGAATTGCTCGGTGGTCATCGGGGCCATTCCGAGGCCCCCCAGAGGTCATAGGAGTTTTTCGGGTGCCTTCCAATCCCCCCGCGCTTTGTTTCCGCACCAGTCTCCGCTCGAATCCACCTGCCCCCACTTTTCAATTTTCTTTCCGAGTCTTCTCGGCTGTTTCCTTTTATATTCATGTCCATGTCGTTCGTACTCCATTGTGCTCTTCCTCAGTTCTTCGCATTCCGCCCACTCCTCCCCGGGCCGCCCCATCCCACCCCAACGCTCTCCACCCCTTCCCGCTCGCATTCCGCATTTCTCCCACATTACTCACAGTCCCTCCTCCAGATTCCTCCGTGCGCCCCCCGCTCCTCCGCACTCCTCCCGGTTCCTCTTCTCCACTCTTTGCCGCTCCTCCTCCTGAGACCCTACTCTTGCCCACTCCATCCCAATCCACTCCACACCCCCGCGCTCCTCTCGATACGGTTGCAGTTCTCACCATCCTTCCGCCCCACTCCCCCAACATCCCGCTTCTTTTCAGGGCTCCACGAAATTCGTTTCTGACACCAGTTCGCAGCTGCACGTCCCCCCGTGGGGGTATCCACGATATGTTCTTTCAAGGGGGTGGTACGTGGCGCTGTCCATGGCGCGACCCATGGCGAAACTTACTGTTAACCTGTGTTGGAGTGGCAGGCGCAAGCCATGGCGCAAGCTGAATCGCCACTCGCAGCGCAAATCATCGTCCCCCCTCCTTCGTGCCCCCCCCCCCCATCCCTTCCTCCGATCCCTTCGTCCTCGTTCTCCCCCGCTATTTGTGGGCCTTCGTTTTCAAGGGTTTCACCGACCAGGCGCGGCAGGGAATGAATCTACCCCCCCAAAGGGGGTACGATCGAAGACGAAGATGGCGGGTATCCAGGGTTTGGGATATGCACATTGAATGACACGCGAGCAGATAAGAGCAAACAGTCTTAAAACGATTGTTGTTGCTGTTGAACTCTCATTTCATTTTTTTTTTTTTTTAAAAAAAAAAAAAAAAAAAAAAAAAAAAAAAAGTTATTGTTGACCCCCCCCCCCCACCGGCGCATGCTGTTTGTTCCTTATCCAAGTGTGCCCCATCGACGCTCGTACCTTGTGTTTTTTATTTTAAAAAAGGAGAGGGGAAGTCTTGATGCTCAAAGTGTGCCCCTGGCCCCCGGGTTGCAACAACAACAACAACAACAACAACAACAACGGCTCCCGCCTGAGACTTCCTCGCAATTTAGCCAGGACCCTGTTCCCGCCCGAGACTTCCTCGCATGCGATTCAGGAATCGCGCTGTCGCTTGAGACTTCCTTAAACATGTATTAAGGAATCGCTCTCCCGGCGCTCTGGAGTCGCGCTCGCTCGAGACTTGCTTGCAGCCTATTGAAGAATAGCGCCTTTGCGTCGGAACTTCCTGAAAGTGACTCAAGCGCCGCGCTCCCGACACCCAGGCACCCAGGAGCCGCGCTCACGCTTAGGACTCCTTCACAGATTACCAAGGAATCGGGATATCGCTGCCCTTCGTGGCCCCGTTGCAGCTCTTCGTGGCCCCCTCGCTTTGTTTCGTGGCCCCGTTGCAGCCCTTCGTGGCCCCGTCGCTGCCCTTCGCTGCCCCGTTGTATCCCTTCGTGGCCCCCTCGCTGCCCTTCGTGGCCCCTTTGCTGCACTTCGCTGCCCCGTTGCATCCCTGCGCGGCCCCCTCGCTGCCCTTCGTAGCCCCATATATGTATGCCTTTCGTGGCCCCCGCTCGTTCGCGCCCGTGGTGGCCCCATATGAATGCCCTCCGCGGCCCCCGCTCGTTCGCTGCCCTTCGTGGCCCCATGTGCATGCCCTTCGTGGCCCCGCTGTTGCCGTTTGTGGCCCCCTCGCTGTCCTACGTGGCCCAGTTGCTACCCTCAGGTGCCCCATCGTTTCCTTCTGCGGCCCCGCATTATCTGCCCTTCGTGGCCCCCGTTCGTTCGCGCTTTTCGTGGCCCCATACGCATTCCCTTCGTGTCCCCGCTGTCGCCCTTCGTGGCCTACTTCGTGTCATTGTGGCCCTGCTGTAATTCTCTCTCGCTCTCGCTTTCGCTCGTCGTCGTCGCCGTCGTCGTCGTCGTCGCCGTCGTCGTCGACGTCGTCGTCGTCGTCGTCGCCGTGGTCGGTCCCCTGTCCGTCCCTCTTGGGGTCGGGTCGACGGTCCGCGGCCGCCCCGCCGATAAGCGCTGCCGCTGGCCAGGCCGACAGTCCGCGACTGCCCCGCCGCTTGCCGGGGCCCGGCCTGCAGGTAAGAAATGTATACCCCTTGGGTGAAGAAGGTTTGGTATCGAAGGTTTCGAAGGTTTGGGAAAGACGCGTTATTGGACACTCGAGCAGATAAGGGCGGACAGTCTTAAAATGATTGTTGTTGTTGTTGCTGTTGTTGTTGTTGATGTTGTTGTTGTTGCTGTTGTTGTTGCTGCTGTTGTTGTTGTTATTGTTGTTGTTATTGTTAGTGGTATTGTTATTGTTATTGTTATTGTTCATGTTGTTGTTGCTGTTGTTGTTGTTGTGGTTGTTGTGGTTGTTGTTGTTGTTGTTGGCGTTGTTGTTGTTGTTGTTGTTGTTGTTGTTGTTGTTGTTGTTGTTGTTGTTGTTGTTGTTGTTGAATATTATTACTTCTAAAGAATAATTATTGTTGGGCCCCCTGGTGCACGCCCCCCTCGCCGCGCCTAGGCCGCAGCCGCATTTTCATCATTTTCGTGAGGAAGTCTCAGGCAAAACGGGGGAGTCCGGATCCGGTTGTTTTGTTGACGCCCGCTTTCCCTTGCAAAAATAAGCTAAAGTGGACATTTCTTGTTCTAACATAACCAAACTTCAAGAATCCCTGGCAAAAAATAAGGTAAAGTGGACATTCGCGCGCGCAAGACGAAATCCTTCCAAAACCTTAGTTTTCGTAGCGATTTTAACATAAAACATCAAAAAGCCAATGGTTTTTTTTTATAAAACAAAAAAAAAAAAAAAAAAAAAAAATGTCAAAATGTCATCCCGCGCGCTCTTGCGGATTCGTAGGAAACCCAACACTTTTTAAACATTTCTGTCAAACGGGCTTTTGCGAGCAACTTTTTCGAACTTCTGCAACAACGGTTGCGCACCTGCCAGGGCCATCATCCCTGTCAAATAATACCATGCGGGACACATTCGTTTTTTCTTCGCGCGCGCACGCCGTCGTCGTCGGCCGCGGGGCCCTGAATAGTAGCCACGGTCGTCCGCATGCCACGAAGTGAAGTGTCCGAACGTCATAGGGCGGGAAGCTGGGTGTGGGTGGTGGCGAAGAGTCGTTTGGAAATTTGGTAGAGCTTGAACCGGCCCCCCCACAAAGTGGGGGCATTGCCCGCCTCCTATGAAAACCCTGGCACTGGTGAGAACGGAGTGTCCCCACGTGCTAGTAATTGTTGTTGTTGTTGTTGTTGTTGCGGGGCTGGTTTCGGCGCAACCCCGACATGCCTGAGCGTGAGCCTGGCATGCACATGAAAAGCAGCCGGCGCCGAGGCGGGAACGCCAGAGCAGCGGATGCAGGGCGTCCCACAACATTGATTCTTGAATTGTTAATGTTCAACATGGATTAGGAAAGTTTCAGGGCCTCTGGGAGTCTTGAGTAAAAGCGGAGGAGGTATCGAACGGAAGCCTCGTCGTTTGCAGGGGGATCGCTTGCGGCGACACAGGCAGAAAACGGTCAAGCAAATCCGTCATTAATCATTTCGCGACGAGAGGATGCCAGACTTGCGACCACTTGCGAACATTACTAATGCGGGTCTTTTCCGCTCTGAGGTATCAGACACGCCCGCTGGGGTTCACCTGGCCGCCGTTTGAAAATCTGACCTGCAGGGGCAATGTTCACATGAGCGAGTGGGGGACACGGGGTCGACTGCGCCAACATTCGTGTGCAAACTGTCCGCGCAAGGTCGCGCGCAAACGCCCTCGTTTCCAATGTGGCGTGCCTCGCTGACGGCCCGCGTAACCCGTGGCGTGAAGTCGATACGGCATGGTGCGTGAGGCCCGTTTTGTCTCAAGGCATTCTGGCCCGAGCCGATGTTGGACGATTTTCACGAAGCACCGAAGCAGTGAAGTTTCTGGTGCCGGCATGGGCTCCCCAAGCGGTGCGGACGACCACCCGCCGCGCCACTGCTTTGGCCGCTTCACCCTCGAGCACCAGGATCAGAGCCCCCCCTCGGACGACTGGCTCTTCGGCAGCCCCGTAGACCTCGGCGCACACCCGAGGCGCGCGGCGCTGGCGCGGTTTGCGGCGGCGCCGACGCAACGCGTGCGGCGGCCGCCAGGGCTGCGCACGGCGGCCGCGACCGGCCACGGCGCCGAGGCCGGCACGCCCGCGGGCGGCACCGGCGAGGCCAGCACGTTTTCCTCCCCGTCTGGCAGCGGCACTGCAGCCGGCGCGTCTGCGACAGCTGAGCGCCCATGAGACCGCAGCCAGGCATGGAACAGAATCAGGCCCCGGGCAACGTGTGATGTTACACCGAGGGCCGGCCTCGAGGCCTGGTGCCTTGGGCCTGGCGAGCGCCATCGTTATTCAAATTATTGAATCGCTTCGCTCATTCCGCCGGCCCGTGATATGGCATCGCTGGTTTTTGTCTGTGTGTTCGTTGCCCATGTTGCGCTCTTGGGGGCGGGTGTCGTTCGGACGCGTTGCGTGGGGAGTTTTGATGGTGAAGCAGTTCCCTGGGGGTCGTCTCTCGATGGGGCGAAATAGAGTCGTCGTCAAGATGCTTCTTTGGGGGGCCTCTTGGGGTCTGTTGAGAGGCCGTTCGGGGGCGCCTGGGAGACATGTTTGAAGCCTTCTGGGGCTTCTTTTGGGCCTCCTGGGAGTCTCCTGGGGCCTCTTGGCGACATCTTGGGGCCTCTTGGAGGCCTCTTGGGGCCTCTTTGGGACCTCCTGGGCGCCTTCTGGGACGGAGGGCTCCATTTTTGAGTTCTCGGTATCCCTCCTGAGTCCCTCTTGGGCCCGTCTTGGGGCCTCTTGGTCCGTCTTGGGCGGCACTTGGGCCGTCTTGAGGGCTCTCTTGGGTCGTTTCGGCGCCGTCTTGGGAGCTTCGTGGGCCGTCTTGGAGCGGTCTTGGGGGCCTCTTGGGCCGTCTTGGAGCGTCCGGAAGCCGAAAAAGCCAGAACACAAAAAACATCGAAAAAACCAATGAAAATCAACGATTTTGGCCTCTTGGGGCTCTCTTCGGAGGCCTCTTGGAAGGCTCTTGGGGCGTCTTGGAGGCCTCTTGGGCTGTCTTGGGGGCCTTTTGGGCCGTCTTGGGGTCATCTTCGGCGTCTTCGAGCGCTCTTTGGGCGTCTCGGGGGCCTCTTGGGCAGTCTTGGGGGCCTCTTGGGGCACTCTGAGCGCGCTCTGGGGAGCCTGAGAGGCCGCACCCAGAAGGAAAACCATCTCTGAGTAGACTTGGTCGGGCGGCGGTCGGGCGGCGACCGGGCGGCGACCGGGCGTTGGTCGGGGTACTTTTCGCCGGGAGACCCCCAGGGGCCGCCCCGCGCGCGCGAACTAGAAATACTGTTAATACTGTTAACCAGTTACCGGAGATCTTAGCACGCCCTGGCCCGTTGGGCCGGCGAATTTCGCAAAGTTATGTGAGTACGTACTCATTGTTTCAAATGCCTGCGTCAAGCAGGACAATACTACAATCAGTAGGCGCTGTCCGCGCTTAGCAGGACAGAACTGTAATTCGAGCGTTCTTCGACTTGGCTCGCCTTTTCTTGGTTACGTTTCAGCGGATGTTTCATTTAACAGTTGCTTCCTGCCATAACCACAGGCGCAGTTTCTCCTCCCGATGCGCTCTGGATTGCGCGCCCGATGGAAGTAGATTCGAGCCCCCGGCTGTGCGCCAGCAGCATATAGGTTTGCTCCATTGTTGCGCTGGCCCGCCCGGACTCAAAGGTTTGAACTCTTGGCGGCGTGGCAAAAAAGTGCGCAAGAACTGTACCTACTCGTCGTTGACATGTGAGTTTCTGCCAGGACAGGCCAGCTTCCCAGCCTAGACTTCCTCGGGTCCCAACGAATACTCTAAGTGGGTCTAGCGAGGGTGGGTCGGCGGCGCGAGAAGCAATCGCTCATTCGTTGCATACTAATTCGTGCAATAGTGCGCCACCGCTGCGGGGGGGGTGGGCGAACCATGGCACAGGCGATGACCACTGCGTGTGACGAAAGTTACATAACTGCATCGGCACGCATCTGTATCACGCAGCGTGCAAATTGTTGCATCTGGGCACCGACTAGTGCAAGTACGTACTATTGTACCTCTCCCCGAGGATCCATACGCGTCAGACCTAGCACTCGAGCGCAACGAAATTACGACGGGAGATGTTTGATCGGCTTCGGGGCCCGGGGACCGCCAAAAAGCCACTTAGGATGAGAAGCCGGCCCCAGGGAATGGGTTCAGACTTTAGGGGATCCACGTGATGGAGAAATCATGGCATCGAGGGTCAGGGTCAGGGTCGGATGAGAAGCCGGTCCCAGGGAAGGGGTTCAGATTTTTGAAGATCCACGCGATAAAGAAATCATGACGTCGAGTGTCGGAGTCAAGGGAACGCCTCTGGCCGCCTTCTGCCTCGAATAGGCGGCGCGCCCAGGAGCTAAGGCAACAGGGGCGGGCCGCCTCGGAGGGCCCAGGGCCTCCGGCCTGCTGAGAAGCGTCTTGAGCCTTCTCCGAAGACGCAGACGGCCTCTCTCAGAATGCCCGCGGGCTTCCGAGAAGCCCCCCAGTCGCCTTCGGAGGAGCCCCCGCTCAGGGGAACGCCTCTGGCCTCCTCTGCCCCGCAGCTGGACCGAAGCGCGCCTTGCCGTCGGAAGAAGTAAATCTGCGCAGGGCCTGCCGGCGGAAGGCCAGTGGACGTGAAAGCGAGATGCCAACCTCCTCCTTATCCTTCTCCTCCTCCGCCTCCGCCTCCGCCTCCGCCTCCGCCTCCGCCTCCGCCTCCGCCTCCGCCTCCGCCTCTGCCTCCGCCTCCGCCTCCTCCTCCTCCTCCTCCTCCTCATCATCATCATCACCATCATCATCAGCGCACACGTGGCCAGATGTCGTTTGCCAGTGCTTCAGAAGAGGAAAAGGTACCCATACCTCTACATACCCTTCGCCTGGTTTCCCCTTTTGGGGCCTCCTGGGCGGCCCTCGTCGCCACCGCTGGATTCGCTTCTAAATTCTGGTCAGAATGCACCCCTGGAGAGGTCCGGGGAGTAGCGGTATCGGTACCTGTTGGTTTCCCCAGTGCTCGGCCTTTCTGTGGCCGTGCGGGCTGAGCTTTCGCATGTCTGCGTGTGCGTGTGCGTGTGCGTGTGCGTGTGTGCAGAGGTGGGCGCGGCCCCCGGTGGTGCCCTCCGCCTGCCCTCTACGCTCCTCCACTGGCTTGCCAGTCGCCCACCTTGCTGGCAACCCCATCGCTGAGCTCTCCCGGGATTAGCTGGCCCTCGTGGCAGCCGGTTGGTGTCGCTATGCTCTCGCCAGCCCTGAGATCTTGGCGTCTCAATTGTTTCCCAACCCTCCTTGGTTGGGTATTCGTTTTGAATAGAGGGGTGTGGTCGTGTCCTCCTCCTCCTCCCGCCTCCCGCCTCCTCCTGCCCTCTCTTGGCCGACGATGGGGGCTGCGATCTGCGACACTGTCGCCACTTTCGAGGGCTGCTGGTGGATCCTGCGGAGTGAGGCACCGCGCGGACCTGGGCGGGACCTCGCCATCCCTGGGGGGCTGCGATCTGCGAAACTGTCGCCATTTTCGAGGGCTGCTGGTGGGTCCAGCGGAGTGAGGCACCGCGCAGATCTGAGCAAGACCTCGCCGTGCCTGGGGGGCTGCGATCTGCGAAACTGTCGCCACTGTCGAGGGCAGCTGGTGGGTCCTGCGGGGTGAGGCACCGCGCGGATCTGAGCGGGACCTCGCCGTCCCTGGGGGGCTGCCATCTGCGAAACCGTCGCCACTTTCGAGGGCTGCTGGTGGGTCCAGCGGAGTGAGGCACCGCGCAGATCTTAGCGGGACCTCGCCGTCCCTGGGGGGTTGTGATCTGCGAAACCGTCGCCACTTTCGAGGGCTGCTGGTGGGCCCAGCGGGGTGAGGCACCGCGCCGATCTGAGCGGGACCTTGCCGTCCCTGAGGGGCTGCGATCTGCGAAACTGTCGCCACTTTCGAGGGCTGCTGGTGGGTCCTGCGGAGTGAGGCTCCGCGCAGATCGGAGCAAGGCCTCGCCGTGCTTGGGGGGCTGCGATCTGCGAAACCGTCGCCACTTTCGAGGGCTGCTGGTGGGTCCTGCGGAGTGAGGCACCGCGAGGCCTCTTGGAGCGTCTTGGGTGCCTCTGGGGGGCCTCTGGGGGCCTCTTGGGGGTCTCTTGGTAGCCTCTTGGGGGCATCCTGGGGGCCTCTTGGGGGCCTCTTGGGGCCTCCTGGCCACCTCTTGGGGCCCTCTTGGGGCGCCCTTGGGAGCCTTGGGAGCGCCGCCCCCCCAAGAGGCCAAATGTGGGCCAAAACCCTAGTAGAACCAATGAGTTTGGCTTCCTCGCAGAGGCCGTTTTGGGCGCCCTGACCGCTCGCGGAACCCCTCCCGAAGGGGAAGAAGGGGGTGGAAGAGGAAAGGGCTGGTGGGATTTGGGAGCGTGCCCCGGCCCTTCTTTACCAAGGCGGAGTACACACCCAAGCGCGACGTCCAGAACGGGTGCGAAAGAAAGAGTTCTCGTCAGTGGACGTTGTGAGCAGCATCCAAGACGACTGTATCAAGGAGGGATCTTCCTCCCGCTTCTCTATTGAGAACCGCGACGTGCCTGGACAAAGCGCACGCTTGAACCAATGGAAAACCATGATTCGGAGAGCTCCAGGATCGTCCATCATCCAAACATATTCTGCACACAGAGCAACTCGAAGCCTCGATCCTTCAATCTCCCTCGATCCTTGGTCATTGATCCTGCTGCCTCAGGTGATTATCCTGCACCACGCCACGACAATCCGGGAGCGGTACCAGGCCATGGTGCATTGCGGCATAATCAGGCAGTGCGCGACTGTGAAGCACATGTCCTGTGAGCTCCTCCGAACTGGCGACAAGGCCTCGACGTGGGAGATGAGGAGGAGGGAGGAAGGCACGGGGAGGGAGGAAAGAAGAGAGAGGGAGGGAGTGCGGGAAAGAGGGAGGCACAGGGAAGGCACAGGGAGGGAGGTAGCGAGGGAGGAGAGAAGGGGGGCAGAGGGCGAGGGAGGCGAGAGAAGGGAGGGCGGAGGATGAGGCAGGAAAGAGGAGAGCGGAAGGGCGAGGGCGCAGGGATGAGTGACGAAGCAGGGGGAGATGGAGGGAGGACGGAGGAACGGGGGATGAGGGAGAAGGGAGGAGGGAGGAACGCAGGGAGGGAGGGAAGGGGAAGGAGCGAGGAGGGAGGAGGGAGAAAGACGCCAACAACGTCGTCGTCGCCGTTATCGCCGTCTTCGTGGACGCCGTCCTCCTCGTCATCGACGTCGTTGACGTCGACGTCGTCGACGCCGAATCCTTAGCCGCGGTCCGCACCGGACGCCCCAGGCAGTGGTCACGTTCCGCTTCGCCTACCACGGAGAGTACCTCCGGCCAGGGGCGCCGTTGTTGTTCCGGGAAGGTCGGACGAAGGCTTCTTCGTCCTGTCATTTCTTCCCTGCTGCTCATCGTTTTCCTCCTTCCGCCTCCTCTTGCTTCTCCTCCCCATCTGGCCTCATCCCTTCCTTTTGTTGCTCTTTCCCCCCCTTCCTCTCCTCGCTTCTCCTTGTTGCTCCTCATCGTTCCCATCCCGCCGCTCCTACTCTTGGGGAAACAGAAATGTACCCACACCGCTACTCCACGGACCTCTCCTGGGGTGCGTTCTGACCAGGCTCCCGAGGAGCATCCAGCCGTGTTGACGAGGGAAGGGCAGCGGTAGATCGGAGCCTTCTCCTCCTCTGAGCTCGTCTCTTGATCCTGCTGCTGCTGCTGCTGCTGCTGCTGCTGCTGCTGCTGCTGCTGCTGCTGCGGCGCCGCTGCCGTTCCGAGAATGCCGGGCCAGGGCCCCCGCAGCGGAGGGGCGATGGCCGAGAGCGGATGGGGCGGCTCTGGGGGCCCGACGGGCCGAGGAGGGAAGCCCCCCCCGAGCAGGTGTCCTCTGTTTTGGGGGGATTGCAGGAGGAGGAGGAGGAGGAGGAGGAGGAGGAGGAGGAGGAGGAGGAGGAGGAGGAGGAGGAGGAGGAAGGGGAGGAGGAGGAGGAGGAGGAGAGGAGGAGGGGGAGGAGGGAGGAGGAGGAGGAGGCAGGAGCAGGAGAGAGGAGCAAGAGGAGGAGAGGAGAGGAGGAGGAGGAGGAGGAGGAGCAGGAGCGAGCAGGAGCAGGAGCAGGAGCAGGAGCAGGAGCAGGAGGAGGAGGAGGAGCAGGAGCAGGAGCAGGAGGAGGAGGAGGAGGAGGAGGAGGGATGGCGAGGGGAGGCGACGAGGAGGAGGGACAGGAGCAGGGAGGGGGGATGAGGGAGAGGTCGCGGGAAACGTTGAAGATGGCGAGGGGGGAACGGCGAGGTCGCGGGTGGAGGGGGGAAATCGGAGGGGGCAGCGTGCAGAATGCAGAAGCTTCGGGCGGGCGACGGGGAGGCTGCACCCTTGCGCCTGCTGCCAATGGGGAGATGCGGGGCGGGGCGCGAGGATGCAGGCGGACGCCTCCCCCGACATCCGGCCGCTCCCATTTTTCCGGGGCGTGGGAGAGGGAGGTCTGGAACACTTCCCTGTGAGGCCAGCGTTTCGTCCTGAGTCGTCGTTTGATGGTCCCGAGGCCCTGCCGAGGCCCCCGGAGGCAGAAAACGGCCCAAATCTTGCCTCTCCAATGCTCTTGCAGAGCGCCGGATCTCGGGGTCGAAGAGGACTGACTCCGCCAGTCCAGCGGCCGCCGCCGAGAGGCGCGGGGCGCCACGAGCGCACGGACAGGCGGGGACCCCGCAGCCCCACAGGCAAAAGGGCCCCGCAGCCCCGAGCCCGAGCCCGAGGCGAGGGCACTCGAGGGCGGCGCGCGGGGCAGGCCCGCGCGGACGCGCACGGCGCGCTCCCGAGAGGGCCTCGCCCTCGGCGCACCCGCGCCACCGGTCGGCCTCGCCCGGGCACGCCAATGCTGCGTGTGCGTCGCCCCCCTGGGGGCGACGCGCGCACCGAGAAATCGTACAGCGTATGCGTCGTGGCGGGCGCTTTCTGGCCACAGCGCTCGGGAAACGATGTACTACAGAGTGGGTATGCCAGATGCTCGGGTCGGACGCACGCCTCTGGGGAGGACACACACACACACTTACACACACTTACACACACTTACACACACTTACACACACTTACACACACTTACGCACACTTACACACACTTACACACACTTACACACACTTACACACACTTACACACACTTACACACACTTACACACACTTACACACACTTACACACACTTACACACACTTACACACACTTACACACACTTACACACAATTACACACACTTACACACACTTACACACACTTACACACACTTACACACACTTACACACACTTACACACACTTACACACACTTACACACACTTACACACACTCACACACACTCACACACACTCACACACACTTACACACACTTACACACACACTCACACACACTCACACACACACTCACACACACTCTCACACACTCACACACACACACACACACTACTAGTATGTCACTGTGCGTCCCAATCGGCGGAAGCTGGCGGCAGGTCCGCCGGCGGAATTACAGTCAGGAGCTCTGGCTTGGCGTATCGCTCCGCCGCCTCTGGCTCACCACGCTTCGGCGCGGCACGCCATCCACGTCCCCAATCCCGAGCGTCGGCGTCCCGAGCTCTTCCTGGCCTCCCGCCCCGCGGAGCGGAGCGGCACGCCCTCCGCCTGATAATGCACAGCGGGTCGCCTTGGCGCAGCCGCCGCGACACGCTGAGCAAAAGCTCCCGACCGTACAAAGGCGGCAGGTCTGCCGGCGGAAGGCCGGCGGAAATAGGAGCAGGGAGGCGTCCGCATGTTTGGATCCATGGTGTTTGGAGTCGCCCATGGGAGGGCGCTCGGGAGCGACGTGCGGGCCAGGTTGCAGAGTCGAAGGTCGGCCCCTGGATGTGTCCTGGTGTGCGTTTGGGCCAGCGTTCCGAGCCAGCAGTGGCCGCGAGGTTGCCCCGGGGGGCTCGAAAACGCCAGAAGACCTCGACCTCGGTTCGCACACCTCGCCGCTGGGCGCTTCCACTCGGCTACTTCCACGTAAGAGCGACCTCTCGCTGGAGTGACCCTCGGTGCGGACACGCGGGGCCCCCAGAGGACGGAACGCCACGCGATCGCAGCGTCTTGCGCGCCCGGGCTCGGCCTCCCCACGGCCCCCCCAAAAAATCGCACACCGGGGGCCCCTCCTGCCTAGTGGCCACTCCTGCGCGCAGCCGGCCCGCCCGCCCACCACTCGCAGGGGCTCGGCAGGGTGCTGGAGGTCGTGCGCGAGGACGGCCCGCAGTGAGGCCAGCCCTGCGGCCTGGCGGGCGTGGCAGGCGGCCCGGCCGCAGCAGCCCCGCAGCAGGCGGCCCCACCCCGACGCTCCAAGACCCGCGGGGGAAGCCCCGGGGGCGCCTGGGCCCTCTCAGAGGGCCTCCGCAGGGGGCTCCGCGGGGGGCTCCAGGGGCCTCTGGGGGGGGGGGCTTCCAGGGGCCTCCGGAGGCCGGCTGGGATCCCCGGGGACTGCCGGGGACCTCCGTAGACCTCCAGATCGCTTGCCTCGTCGCCGTCGTCGTCGTTGTCGTCGTCGTCGTCGTCGTCGTCGTCGTCGTCGTCGTCGTCGCCGTCGCCCCGTCCGCGTCGTCGCGTCGCGCGTCGCCGTCGCCGTCGCCGTCGCGCCCGTCGCCGCCCGTCGCCGTCGCCGTCGCCTCGCCGTCGCCGTCGCCCGGTCGCCGTCGCCGTCGCCGTCGCCGTCCTCCTCCTCCTCCTCCTCCCTCCTCCTCCTCCTCCTCTCCTCCTCGTCC
>CAUYUJ010001640.1:58632-81132 GCA_963575745.1 Prorocentrum cordatum
TCCTTCTCCTGCGCCTCCTCCTCCTCCTCCTCCCCTTTCTGCTATTCCTCTTTCCCTTCCTCCTCCTCCTCCTCCTCCTCCTCCTCCTCCCTACCGTAGCCATTGTGGCTCAAGACGGCAGCCCCCCCCCGCCCAGCGGCGCGGGCAATCATGACCCGGCGGCGCGATGCTGCTGTATCCATCCCCGTGCGTCATGGGGCCGCACTGGCGCACGTGAGGGACCCCCAGCAGGCGGCGCTGCTGATGCGGGAGCTGCAAGGCGGCCTGGACCAGGCCTGCAGGACAGCGACCTGCTGCCGTGAAGTCCTGGGCGGCCAGGCCCAGCGGGTCTTGGGGGCTGCCACGGCACTCGTGGCGACCGTGGGTGGCAGCACCCTTGCGCAAGGCCTGGCTCGCCTGCGGGACGACGGCCAGCGGGTGCCACCCCACCTGGTACGCGCCTGGCGCGAGCTGGATGCAGCCAGCGCCCTCATCCGCCATCCTGGCGCGGCGGAGCGCATCGTCGAGGTCGCGAACTCCTGGCTCATGCAGGCGGTGCCTGTCAAGTACGCCGACGAGCCTCACGACGCGGCCTCCGACGAGGCCTTCGCCTCCACAGGGAGCGTGGGCGCAGTGGCTTCGACCGACATCAACGCGGAGAGCGACATGTGCGACTCGGACCCCGAGGACGAGCTGCAGAAGAGAGTGAACGACAAGAAGGGCGACAAGACCCAGATGGTGCAGGACATGAAGAAGATGAAGGCCGGCTTCGGCTACAAGAGCGAGCAGGACATGGACGACAGGCTGCTGAAGCTGGAGGTGGCTACGACCGACATCAACGCGGAGAGCGACATGTGCGACTCGGACCCCGAGGACGAGCGGCAGAAGGGAGTGAACGACAAGAAGGGCGAGAAGACCCAGATGGTGCAGGACGTGAAGAAGATGAAGGCCGCTTTCGGCTACAAGAGCGAGCAGGACATGGACGACAGGCTGCTCAAGCTGGAGGTGAAGAACGTCGTGGTGACGAACATCGTCTCCGAGGGGCCTGCGGGGACCTCCGAGGGGACGGCTGATCACAGCACCGACGAGCAGTGCAGCCTCGACGGCGACCCGCACGCCGGCGTGAATGCCATCGATCGCACGCAGCTCGCCGGCACCGTCTGCAGCACGCAGTGTACAGCTACGCCCTCGGACACAGCGAGTCAATCGAGACTCCTCGAGTACTTGACGAACCACGAGGCCGCCCTCCTCTCTGGGTGCAGCGAGGGCCACGCGGCAGGTGTCCCCCCCCCGTGCCTCGACACCAACGCCCTCGGCATGTGGAATACGATGGCGTCACCGTGCAGGCCACGGCAGTCCCCCCCTGGGAGTGCGACGACCCTGAAGATGACGAAGACATGAGGGCCCACAAGCGGCGCTTCCGCGCGAGGCTGAAGTGTAGCTGATGGGCGCGTTTTGGTTTTGGTCCCCTGGCCGTTGGGCCGCGCGTGGTGCGAAGATTGCCGCGCCTCCCCTGGGGCTCTCCTGGCGGCGCCTTGTGGCGCAGTGCAAGCACTCTTCTTGAGTAAATTGGCCTGGGGAGGGCCTGTCGCAGCGTGCGAGGGGTGTCGCCCCCCTCGGCACGGCTGGCAAAAATTTTGATGGCCCTCCCCAGGCACCCGTCCCCGCCCGAACGGACTACGTCCGATTGCTCCAGCTCCAGCTCCAGCTCCTCCTCCTCCTCCTCCTCCGCCTCCTCCTTCTCCTTATCCTTTTCCTCCTCCTCCTTCTCCTCTTCCTCCTTCCTCCTCCTCCTCTTCCTCATCGTCCTCCTCCATCTTCCTCCTCCTTCTCCTCCTCCTCATCCTCCTCCTGCTCCTCCTGCTCCTCCTCCGCCTGCTCCTCCTCCTCCTCCTCTTTCTGCTCTTCCTCTTTCTTCTCCTCCTCCTCCTCCTCCTCCTCCTCCTCCTCCTCCTCCTTCTCCTTTTCCTCCTCCTGTTTCTCCTCCTCCTCCTCCTCCTCCTCCTCCTCTTCCTCCTCGTCCTCCTCTTCCTCCTCCTCCTCCTCCTCCTCCTCCTCCTCCTCCTCCTCCTCCTGCTCCCCCCCCGCCTCTAGAGCGAGACTTGCCCGGGATTTCGAGCGGCCGTCCTCCTCTGGAGCCCTGAATGGTCTGTTCCCCCCCACCCCCCGTCCTTGGTTCAGCGTTCAGCAGGTCACCTGAGCCCGAGAACAACTTCGAGAGCCAGCCCGCCGGACGGCGCGGTTAGGTGAACTCGCGCACCCAGCGGGGTCACGGGTGGCCCTCCTTGCTTCGGGCGGCCCGCGGCGCGCCCTCTCAAATTCGAGCGCCGGGCGGCTCGGCCTCCCACCTGAGGAGAAGAGCAGCACCGTCGGAGCGGCCGCGGCCGCGCTGCGGCGGCGCGATGGCGGGCAGTTGCGGCGGCCGCGGCGCCCAGGCGCCGCTCGCAGAGGCGGCGGGCCGTCGACCGCGGCGACGGGGCTCCGCGTGGGGAGACACTGCGCCGCGGCGGGCGGCTCCGACCAAGGTAGGATGGAAGGGCGCCCGACTTGCAGCTGCTACAAATAGTGTGGTTGCGCCGTGGCGTGGTTTGCGATCCGCGTCGTTGGGGCTCGGAGGCACCGCACTGCCCTCGCTGGGCCTCCTCGGGGCGCCGCGGGAGACTCCGTCGAGGTCCTCGCACGCGCCCCCCCCCCAGGCGCGAGTTGCAGACACCTTTTGCAATCCGCGCCTGTCGGAGTCGCCCAGACATGTCGCAGAGTTGCGAATTCAAGCTGGACGGGGACATGCTTGACGACGGTTTGAGCGTTGGCCCGACGGGTCTCTGCAGGGCGCCCAAGTGCCCCCCTGCCCGCCTCGCCCGCCCCTGGCGAGCTACGATCGGGCTGCCTCTTGGCAGAGCAGCGAGATCACACCAAGATCGCCACCGACGGGTTTCCGAATGGCGGCGTCGAGGACAGAGGGCGTTCCAGAAAGGGCCTCGCCGTCGAGGGTCGAAGAGGTCGTCGTCTCTTCCTCGGCGGGCGGCGGCGGAAGGGCAGCGGAAGGCGGGGCGGCAGTGAAACGAGGCCGCCAACACAATGCGGCCCCGAGAGATGGCAGCATTTTGGTTCAGGGCTGCCGGAGCTGGCCACGTGGGAATCGGCGAGGGCAAGAAGAGCACCGTCGCGGCCGGCGCGGCCTGCCCGACGGAGGACCAGCTCGCGTGCGTGATCGAAGAGGGCGAGGCGCGCACACGGCAGCCAGCATCTGAAAGGGCGCCTCGACGCAGAGAGCGTTGGCGGCGATGGCATGCCCAGCGAGATCGAGCAGGCGCAGGACGGCGACTTCGGCGAGGACGGCACGCACGAGCAGAAGCGGAGGCTGCAGCAGCCAGGACGACCACTTCGACCAGGGCGGCGCACGCGAGTCGGAACACAAGCTGCAACAGCAGCGCGGCCACCTCGACGGATACGGCGTGCACGTGCAGGAGCACAAGCAGCAGCATGGCGGCAGTTTCGATGGGGACGACGTCAACACGCAAAAGCAGAAGACGAGTGGCGATCTAGGCCAAGTTGCCCGCAGCATCATGCACCTCATCGCTCTCGGACAAACCAAGGACTGGACAAGCGACAGGGTGGCGCCAGAAGAGATGTTCACGGTTCGCGCGCGTGGAATCCGAAGGGTGGTTTCACCAAGACCCACGAGCGGCATTGCTTCGGGCGGGATGCAAAAAGGAGGCCAGGTGGATGCTTGGGACAGGCGCTGGGCACGCATGGGCTCCATTCGCCCGAAGCTCAAGGTGGGCGCGGTGAACCCAGTAGGTTCTATACTTCATGCCTCGTGTCCGCCCCTCCTATGCTCCCCTCTCCCCCGTTCTCCTCCCAGGGATGCTGGTGCCACTTTGTCCTGGCCGACCCGAAGGGCGCCGCACTTGGCGAGCTGATCCCCCATGAATTCCCCCATCGCGCCTCATCGAGCCCTGGGGGGGAAACGTTTCGGCGTTTCGTTCTACCCGCGACAGGCGGAGGGCGGGGGAGGGACGGGGGCGGCCGGCGCTGCGAGCGGCGCCCCCCGGCCTCCTTCGCCGCCTGCCCGCAGCCAGTGACCTCCACCCGCGCACGATCCCCCCCCACCGCTCTCCCTTTCTGTTCCGTTAATCGCCTTTCTCTTTCCCGCAAGCTTCCCCCCATCTCCTTGTTTTCCATCTCCCACGATGGGGCTCGTGCCGGTCGCGCGACGCCTCCGCCTCCTCGCGCTCCCGCCTTCTCCCTTCCACGCGCGGGCCCACCCATGCTTTCAACCCACGCACACTCCGGCTCACTCATCCTCATGATCCGACTCGCTGACAGACTCAGTCATACTCAGGCGCACTCATACTCAGACTCACTCACACTCAGACTCGCTCCTATTCAGAAACACTTATATTCAGACTCACTCGCACAGACTCATCCACATCCAGGCTCACTCAGATTCTCATACTCAGACCGTTCAGACCAATTCTCATCCATACTCCGAAATCCCACGACGTGGTATTTAAAAGCCCCTTGGAGGACCCGCCAGGGGGTAGGACCCTTGCCCGTTCGATGCCAGATTATGGGGATGGCCGTGCGAGGCGCTCGTTGGCAGTCCCAGGCCTCTCTGCTAGCAGGCATGACACTTGGGCACCCCGAAGAGAAGCCACCAAGGGGTAGCACACTTGTCCCTTCGCGGCCGGATTGTGGGGATGTCTTGAGCGAGGCGCTCGCTTGGAGTCCCTGACCCCTCTGCTGTGAGAGCCCCGTGATCACCGCGATGTAGCCGACGCGGCACTTGGGCACCCCAAAGAGGAGCCGCCAAGGGGTAGCACACTTGTCCCTTCGCGGTCAGATTGTGGGGATGTCTTGCGCGAGGTGTTCGTTTGGAGCTCCCGACCCCTTTGCTACGAGAGCCCTGTGGCCACCGCGATGTAGCAGGCGTGGCACCTGGGCACCCCAAAGAGGAGCCGTCAGGGTGGGAACGAGTGCCAGTTTGCGGCCAGATTGTGGTGATGGCTCGAACGAGGCGCTCGTTTGGAGTCCACGACTCCTCCTGTTTGAGAGCCCCGTGATCTCCGTTACGTAGCAGGCGTAGCACTTGGGCACCCAAAGAAGGACCTGCCAGGGAGTAGGACACTTGCCCGTTCCACTACGTAGGGATACGCCTCGAGCGAGGTGTTCGTGAGGAGTTCCCAAATCCTCTGCTTCGAGATCCCCTGCTCACCGCGATGCAGCAGGCGTGGCACCAGGGCACCCCGAGGAGGAGCCGCCACAGAGGGGAACACTTGCGCGATCGCGGCCAGAGTGTTGAGATGAACGAGGCATTCACTTGGGCACGACAAGGGCGAGCCGTCAGGGGGTGTTGTATTTGCTTGTTCGCGCCCAGACTCTGGGAATATCTCGAGCGAGGTATTTTTCTTGTACCTCCGACTCCTCCCCCTTTCAAGGCTCTGTAGCGACCGCTATGTAGCAGGCACAGCACATGGGCGGCCCATGTGCCCGTTAGCGGCCAGATTGTAGGGGATGTTTCGAGCGAGGCGCTCGTTTTGCACCCCCCGAGTCCTCTCCTCTCAGAGCCCCACGACCTCCGCGACGTAACAGGTACAGCAGTCCGGCACGTGCTCGTTCGCGGCCGGATTGCTGCGATGTCTTTAGCGAGGCGCCTTTTTTTACACTCGACTCCTCCCCGCTTCAGAGCCCGGTGATCTCCGCGACGTAGCAGGCACAAACACCTGGGCACCCCAAGGAGGGAGACTCCAAGGGGTGTGAGATCGTTTGGAGTTCTCATGCGAAGCGCTGGTTTGGGCACCCGACTCTTCTCCGTCCGCTCATGATCATCCCGATGCAGCAGGCATGCCACTTGAGTTTTCCAAGGGAGGGCCACCAGGGAACGTTCAGTCGCCGCAGCCAAAAGCTTGTTCGGACTTTCGCAGCGGGAGATACCATGAAACAAGATGCACATGGGGATGCGCCGAATGATTGGTCTCGATGCGATGTGCTTGCGTTCGATGTGTCTCCCCAGTGTTCCGCTGATTACGTGATAATTCACGGCCCTTTTTCGGCGATTGTGGGCTATTGATAGAGAAAATATGTTGGAATTCTATACTTTCGCTTTTTAGCTATTTTCTCCATCCTCCTCCTCCTCTTCATCCTCCTCTACCTCCTCCTCCTCCTCCAGCCGCTGCGACGATTTCGACCACCCCTCTTTTCCCGCGGCACCTTAGTATTCTGATACACACAGTCAGGTGATCCAGCGGCATGGCATCCCCCTTGGGGGGCTCGCCGCGCCCATGATCGACGGGGCGGGTCACCGCGCGAGGCGCTGGCTCCTCGCCGAGAGCGTCCTCGCCTTCGCGCTGCTAGGCGTGCTGCACGCCACGGACATGGAGGGGACCCGCCCCAACGATGACGTCGGTCGCAGAGTCACTTTTCGGGCGTGCGTGTGTAACCCTGTGTATTTGCCGGGGGCCACACGAGCAGCCGAGATCTCGACGGAATTCAAGAACACAGGGGCAATCATGCTACCAGGCGCCTCGCGCCGTCAGTGCGAGGATACGCACGCACTGTTCCTTCGACCTCATCACTGGGAGCTCAGTTTCGGGTGGACAAGGGCCTCTAACAAAAGCTGCGGGGGGTCCATCTTCCTTCACCAGAAGCGCCCCCCTCGGAACTTTATTCGAAAGATCTACACGCCGCCAGGATCCTTGGCAGGGCGGCGCGGGGCGGTGCGACTCCAGTCACAGTCGGCCGACGTTTTGTTCATGGCCATCTACTTTCCGACGCTGCTTTCGATCAGGGGAGGTCGACCCACGTACAGAAGAATTGCTATGGATCTTTGCAGCTGGGCGAACAGCGTAGGCGGTCGCTGCGCCCCTTTCATCGGCGTCGACTTAAACGACCATCTCGGCTACAGCGCAGACGACACCCTCGATGGCGAGGGGGTGATCGACCCACGTGCTGAAGCCGGATCTCACTCGGACTGGACCTGGGACCGAGAAGCCGACATACATGCAGGCCCACGCGGGGCCGAGCTGGAGGGGTTCGCGGGCAAGCGCTGGCATCATACGTTGAGAGACACCGCCATGTTCGCGGTGAACACCCACTACCCCGCAGGACCGACCTTCCACGGCCCCCAGGGCCGCGCCTCGAGGATCGATTTCATTCACGCACCGACGGGCCTTCGTCCACACATACATGCGCGCCGAGTTTTACGCCCCGCGGGCCATCGCCTGCAACCCGCGAACACCCTCGACGGTGGAGACCACCGCCCTGTCTTCATGGAGTGCGATTACGGCTTCGAAGCGACCCCGACCCCGCGCCAGCGCTGGAACTGCGATCGCACGATGTGGATTCTGCGGGGGGGGGGGGGGGGTGAGGAGCGCACCACTGCGGTTCAGCGCATCCACGAGTCAACCTTGACCATGCCGGAGGACGAATGGGCGCGTCTCTGTTCCCGCCCTGCCACAGGCGAGCTCTGGAACTCCATCTCCGCGCTGCTGAGGGAAGCGGCCCTCGAGGAGTTTCTGCGACGGTCGCCGCAGGAGGCCGAGAAGTCCACCTTGGAAAACGCAATGTTCTGATATCCTCGCCAGACGGAGACGGCTTCTAGAGCAACATGCTGGGCGGGAGGCGGCCGTCCGCCTCGACGCGGAGTTGGAGCTCTCTCGCATCGATTTTCGGATCCGCCAGCTGCCCCGACAGGTGGCGCTGGATCGGAGCGAGCTGCTGGCCGGAGAGCTTAACGAGGCGTGGAAGGGGTGCGACCACTTTGCGGCACAGACTCTTATTAGACGGCTCGCTCGCAAAGGACGGGGCCCACGACATCGCAAATTGTTCAGGGCTCGCGAGGGGAATTGCGAGACCCAGGGCATTGCAGACTGCGACCTGCAGCGGGGTCTGACCGAGCGCTTCGACCGCGCCTTCTACTGCGACGAGGCCAGGCGCAGACGGTGGACCTCGAGACGGCGGACGCCGACATGCAGGGCATCATCCGCGCGCTTCGCCGCGCTCCAAAAAGACGGGCTACGCCCGACTGGTGGATTGTGCCGCCGAAGCACTGGCTGATCCTCATCGACCCCACCCAGTGGGGCAAGTTCTGGCGAGGGGGGGTCGGCTCGCGCCCTGCGCCCTCTACGGCCCAGGCATTCAAGGAGCGGCTCTTAGACATCGTCGCATCGTTCAGGCGCACGAACTCGATTCCGCCGATGTTCCACATATCTCGAATCGTGGGCCTGGACAAGTGCAACGGCAAGCTGGGCCCGCTGGGGCAACGACGGATACATCTGTTCTGCCCCTTGGGCAAGGCCTGGCACGCACATCTTTGGAACCGAGCCCGCCGACGCAGAGATGCCGGGCCATATGTTTGCCGCGGCTTTGCTCGGATGCGACGGCGCGAGGGCGCCGTCGCGGTCCAGGCCCGCGCGTCTTGGAGGCTCTAGAAACTATGCTTATAACATGCAATTGTAAACGAGGGCGCCACGCACGCGTTCGCCCACACCAAACGGGACGCCATCTCGGATACCTTGGAGGCCCTGCACTTACCAGAGGGCTCCCGTTTCCAGCACATGCGCGCCACGACGCAGGCGGCGACGCAGGTCATGGCCCCCGAGACCCCCACGTCCCTCAGGCCTACCCCAGGTGAGCTCATGGGGCGCCCTAACCATGCCAGAGGCTTCCCGTATTTTTACTTGAAGGGCCTGGCTCCTTTTTCTGAGTTGGAGGGCGGGGACGAGCTCGCATGCATGCGCACAGGCTCAAAAGGTCGACGGCGCGAGCACGGACGCAGGCGTTACATTGCACGCGGACGACATCATTGAAACGATCATCCCTGGGAGAGGGCCCAAACCATGCGGAGGAGGAGCGGGGGGGGGGGCGCGGCGTCTTGCAGCTCTGGCACAGGTTAGTCGCAGTAAGCCGGCGTCTTCCTGGACAAAGCAGGCGAGGGGGTCAGCGAGGGCAAGCGGGTCGCCCTGGCTAGGATCCTCGGCAAGGGGTGCACAGCACAGCGTCGTCTCATTCATGCTGGACGTTGCATGCGCATCCTCGGCGCTTGACTGGCGGCGCAGGGATCGATGCAAGTGGAGAGGGAAAAGATTGCAGGCGGGCCGCGCTGGACTCGGCCTCAACTCACATGTCTCGGCACATGATGCCCCACGCAGCGCGAAGAGGATGGCCATTCTTTCCGATGGAGGGCAGAGTGCCTGATAGGAGCTACAGGTCGGCCTGCAACGGGGTCCTGATGAGGGCCGCGCGTAGAGGGGCGGGGGTCAAGGGCGCAGATGACCACGACGGGGTACTCTGGATGTGGAGCTCTCAGAGGGTCTGGGGCTACTGGCAAATCCTTACCATTGCCGAGGAACTCCGTCTCCGCCGTCTCCGACGGCACCAGTCTTGGATTAAATGCCCCAGCGCCCACAGACAAGTGCGAGCGTGCATCTTAGGCATCTTGAATGATACACCTAGCATGAACCCCGATTGGACGCCCCATGAAAAGGCAGACCCCCGGGCCCGACATATCCTTGAGGACCTCCAGTTCGCCAGGGCCCAATCCGAGGAGTTCGCAGACTTCCAGCGGACTTTCCGCTCTTGGGACCGTTCTATACCAACGAGTACGACGGTTGGGCGGCGATCGACCTCACCAGTATCAGGGCCACGTATTTTTCAAAACACACACACACACTGCACCTTCCTCAGGACCCCAGCAGGCTCCAAGTTTTCTGGCGGTAGAGAAGGAGGAGGAGTTCGAGGGCCCTGGTGAGTTCCGCTGCAGCCTGAGAAACCCAGACGGGACCACTTGCGGCGACGCCTTCGCTCGCATGAAAGCCTTTCTTTTGCGTGCAGGCAGAGTTCACAACATTCAAAACGAAGCGGCCTTACTCACGGTCATGACTCAGTGGTTCAGGCGTCTCCAGGTTCTAAGTGCACGGGGAAACGCGCAGCGCCACGCGATGAGATCGCATGCCTACAACCGATGCGCTCTCGGACGCGGCACCTACACAGCAGCCGAAGTGATCCAACCATTCTCTCTGGACTGCCCAGCGCAGCTACGTGGCTCAAGATCTCGCGCATCTCCAACTGCACATTCGCTCGCATTGCGCGCTGGGCGGCCCACGGCTTCTCAGCACCCAGCTCCGACGGCGAGATGGGCGACGCCTCGGGCATGGACTTAGACGAGCTGCGCAAGAAGCACAAGCGCGCCGAGCCAGAGGAGCCAGGCGCGCCATCGAGAAAGAAACAAAACTTGGGGGAGGTGGCGGACGCCGCCGAGGACGGCCTTCAGGAGGGGGTCCCTTCGGGCTCGCGATATGCAGTCGGCAGTCTCGATCCTGCTCAAGATGGCGTGCACGCACGCGCAGGTGCTCAAGGATCTGGCGGCGTCGGAGTGGGCGTGTCTCACCATCCCCGCGGCTTGCCCCACGGTCGCCGCAGGGCGGCGCGCGAGGAAGCAGCGCGCAGAGGCGGCGAGCATCGCGGCGGCGAAGTCCTTGCTGGGGCCACCAAATTTGCACATCGCGCGAGACGTGTCCAAGTCGATGGTCGACTCGGAGAATCACGAGCAGGAGGGGGTCCCAAGCACATGCGGCCGCGGCCTTTTTCTTCGAGAAGTTCGCGCAGTTCGGCGGAGGAGCTAGGCTGACTGATCAGACACTTCCAACTGAAGGAGTGCTACGACGAGAAGTACACCGGAATGCAGTTCGCTTTCGCGGGCGAGCCGACCGCGCCACTCTCGGCGGGGGCCCAGGGCACGCCGACAGAGCGGGCGCCGAGCAAGCTTGAGCCCGAACAGTCCATGATCAAGCCGGCGCAGATGGAGGACGCCAAGCTCAAGCTCGGCACCGCCCCTTCAGGGGCACTTGGGGGCGATGGCACAGAGGCTGATCGACGAGCTGAAGACGGGCGGCAAGAGCAAGAGCAAGGGGAGGGGCAACTCCAAGTAGACTTGGGGCCTGAACCCTGGGAACTTCGCCGAGCTGCTCTCTTTGCGCGAGGCGCGAGACAGATTTCAACATGCTGATGCATGACGGAACGTGCGACCCCTTCCATGTCCTGGAGTTCGTTAGCTCGCTATCTGCCGGAGCCTTGCGTACCGGAGGATAGGCTGGTTTCTGACTCATTTGACCTATTGGTTTCAAGATAAGGAGACGGAACCCCTCATTTCACTTGTTGCTGAAGGGGCACTACATCGACACCTTCTGCCACTTGCCACTACATTTTACGACGCACTGTCTACTGGGTCGCACGAGTTTGTACTTGCACTTGTTCTCTCCTGGCGTCTGGACCTTCACTCACGTTCGAGAGCGCCGACCTTGACTTGAGACGGTTCTATCATTATCAAGATATGATCCCAACCGAGGCCATGCTTTTCGCTGTGCGACTGGAACGGGCACGCCTATAACTCCGTCCTCGTCGCCACCCCCGTTTTGCCGCCCTGGCGCCCTGGTTTCTCCTGGCCTGGCCTGGGCTTGCCAGTTTCGCGAGGCCTATCCTCGCTCGCTGGCTGCGTCCCTCGGGGCCCGCCCGTGGTCTGGGTCGGCCTCCTGAACGCCTTGTGAGTGTCCTGGGGCTCCCTTGGCCGCCTGTAGAAGCTCAGCCTGATTCGCGCCTTTCTTTTTCAGCGGAGTGACGTTCGGCTTCGTCTGGATTCCGACTTCTACGACGTCGAGACAGTGTTGCTCAAGGCACCGTCCCTCTCAGGCAGCGCCGTGCCGCCGCCTCGCTCCCACCCCGCTCAGATCTGCAGGCGATGTCACCTAATCCAGGGCGGGGCGAGTGCCTCGGAGGCCTGCCCGTCGCCCGCAGCGACGTGGGCTCGGCGCTGGAGGCCAGTGGGGCGGCCACCCCCAGCCCCTGAGGGGTTTCACGAATGGCGACTGCCTGGGTACAAGCACGTACGTCGGGCTGCACGGCGCGCGCTGCGATCGACCTCATCGCACGCGTTCGATGATCACTCGAGGTAGGGCTTTGGTTGCACGGGTGCACGCGCAGTCAGAGATCGGCACAGACCACGCGCAAGGCCGAGTCTTTTTTCCTTTTATCATTAGTAGTATTATGCTTAATATTATTATTATTATTATTGTTATTATTGTTAGTGTGATTATTATTATTAGTATCAGTCTTATTACTATTATTATTAGTGGTATTATTACTATTAGTAGTAGTAGTAGTAGTAGTAGTAGTAGTAGTAGTAGTAGTAGTAGTAGTAGTAGTAGTAGTAGTAGTAGTAGTAGTAGTAGTAGTAGTAGTAGTAGTAGTAGTAGTAGTAGTAGTAGTAGTAGTAGTAGTAGTAGTAGTAGTAGTAGTAGTAGTAGTAGTAGTAGTAGTAGTAGTAGTATAGTAGTAGTAGTAGAAGTAGTAATAGTAGTCGTAGTAGTAGTAGTAGTAGTAGTAGTAGTAGTAGTAGTAGTATTATTATTATGATTATTATTCGTAATTTTATCATTATTATTCATAGTAACGCTATGATGATGCTTATTCTTATTATTCTTATTGTTATGAGTATGATTATGAGTATGATTATGATGATGATGATGATGATGATTTTTTTTATTATTATTATTTCATTATTTCTATTATTATTATTATATGATTATTATTCCTCCTCCTCCTCCTCCTCCTCCTCCTCCTCCCTCCATCCTCTGCCTTCCCTCCCCCTCCCTCCCTCCCTCCCTCCCTCCCTCCCTCCCCCCTCCCCTCCTCCTCCTCCTCCTCCTCCTCCTCCTCCTCCTCCTCCTCCTCCTCCTCCTCTGCCCCTGCCGGGCACGCCTGCGCGGCGGTGCCCCGGCTGGCGGGAGGGCCGCCGCCGGCGGGGGGCGCAGCTGTACATAGCCGAGGTCAACTCGCGCGGCCCGCGTGGAGCCTGCGCCATGGTTTCCGTGCCCCCGAGCGCACGAGGAGGGTCCGAGCACGGCAGGGTAGCAAGGCCCGTGGCTGCGCGCTGCGCGCCGGCAGCCCCCAGAGGCAGCACCGGCCAATCTCGGCAGGCCCCGCAGGATCGGACGTTGCCAGTGGTGGCCCTGGGCCCGGGCGGCCCCAGCTCGTCCACGGAAGGTGGCCCCCAAAACAACCATAACGAGACCCAGGGAGCCTCCAGGGGCCCAGAATGGCGCGGGGAGCTGGGGGCACTGTGGGCCAGGACCACTTCCGGCATTTCACAGACCAGGGTTGCCCGCAGCAGTCTCGGCCGCCCCGCGCCCTCCAGCGGTAGCACCTTTGGCGCTGATTGCCCCGACGTTCGTACTCAGCGGTCTCCAGAGATTTCCAGAGCATCCAGGGAGGAAAAGGAGAATCATGGGGAGGAGGAGGAGGAGGAGGAGGAGGAGGAGGAGGAGGATAATGGCAGATTGCACAGCCTTTGAGGGTGGCTGGTCCCTGTGGAATGTTGTGGCAAGTCAGGCTAGGGAAGGCTAGCCCTCGGACCACCATGTCAAGAGGCACGTTGGGGAACGCTCACACCCACGACGCCAGATCATGACGTATAATGGGGATGGCGTGCGCACAAGCGGCCAGATAAAACGGCACAATGGTGGATCAGCTGCCCATGGACACAGGATACACCATGGACGAGCTGGCCGAAGCCCTGAAATTCCTTGCGCTTGTAAAAGTAGCGGGATGGGCTAGAAGATACAAGAAGGCAGGGTAAGCACAATGACAGAGGACGACGGGGCAACAGCGAAGGGAGAGAGAAAGAAGCAAGAAGAGAGAGGCAGGCTGGGGACGGCACACACCGCCACAGACGTATCGGGAGGCAGACGGGGATTGATGAGCCCCGTGCAGCGGAAGATTGGGGAAGGTTTCGCAGCCATATCAAGAAGCCTACGGGGCACCACACTAAGGAACGGTATGCGGACGGTCTGTGCTGGATTCTGGATGGCAAAACGTGCGGGAACGGGCGGGGGAAGCGACAGGGAAAGAGCGAGCGAGGGAGAGGGAAGCAAAGGGAGAAAGCAAGGCAGCGGCGCGAGAGCGAAAGATAGAAAAAGAGAGAGAGAGAGAGAGAAACAAAAAAAAAGAGAGGGAGAGAGAGAGAGAAAGATAAAGAGAGGGAGAGGGAAACAAGGGGAGAAAACAAAGGAAGCGGCAGCAAGAAAACGAAACGGCAGCACAAATGAATAGATTCCCACACCTCCGCACAAACGACGGGGACGAGAGGCCCCATCGCGCTATGTGTCCAAGGTTGCAATGAAACAAGGCTGTGTATGTCGGGATATAGAGAGATACATGTAGATCGCGTGGAGGCCTGACCTCATCAAAATAAGTGGCGAGGGCAGTGGGAAGAACAGGGAGACAACAAAGGAAACGGGAAAGCAGTGCGGCCGGGAAAGATGGGGTAGCAGTGGTGGAGAAACGGATGAGGGGGTGGTGGTGGCGCCCCAGCATCATGGCCGTTGAAGGCTAGTGAGGTTGGTGTGGCCCTGGGCGCCCATCTGGTCAGGATCTGGGTCACTGCGTTCGAGATTTCCGCCCCGAGCCGACTACCCAGTGTCGACTCCAAAGGGGGCCGGGAGGCGGACAGATCATGCCCCCCCCCTCGAAAAGAAAGTAGCGGAAACCGCGACAAAACAGAGGCTAGGGATCCTCCTCTGGTGCGCTTGCACAGAAAATGCTGCCAGGCCCATTCGACCGCCGGCTCAATAAGTTAAACATTTCCGCCACTGCTTGAGAGAATAAGGACTGGCACGTACAGGGCCATAATTTTGGCAACAGAGACACAAGTCTACTGCGGAGAGTAAGACGTCCCACGCTGTGTTGGTTCCGTTTGTGCGGAACTGGGTCTGGCACAGAAAACGGACAATACAGGAACCGACCAACACACACAAGTTCGCAGGCCCTTGTCGTGAAGACGGCCTGGCACAGATGAAACGGACACAGCGGGAACCGACCAAACTCTCGGCGGCGGGATTGATGGTGATGCAGTGGGCCTTCGCCGAACCATTGTGCAGCCCCACAAGAATGTGGTGCGTAGACAAGTCCTGTCCTCCTGGCCAGACTTGGCGTCACCAAGGGCGGTCCTTTGGAGGGCTCTCGGCGGGGAGGGCATCTGCCTTGCGTATCAGCAGAGATGCGCGGGGCCCGGGGAGAAAAGCAGAGCGGACGGACCAGAGTCCACAGTCAAAGACTCGAGAGGGGAAGTGTGGGGGGCCAGCGGGGGAACGAGAGGGAGAGATGAATGTCACGGAGACGGTGCGGGGCTGCCTGCAGAGACATAGCAAGAATGGCCAATCTCCTGTGGACTCGACTACGGGTTCTTGTGGGACGGAGCTTGCTCCGCAGGGGGGCACTGAACCGCGGGACAGGGGAGCATCGGCATAGCATCGGCATGACTAGTCAGCAGCGGTTCAGGGGGATGTAGGCCCATCCTCGGACGCGAAACCCTCGCGCGCCAAAACCGTCGCCTGAGGCCCAATCCAAGAAGAGCTGATAAACCAGCTCAGGTGACCGGAAAACGGTTCCCAGTTTTCCCGCGTCGACTTTGTAGATTAACGGTCTGGACGGGCCTGGGGTTCGCCCTCCAGGCGGCGGTAGGGGTGGCAACGCCCCTCGGGTTCCAGACGCGGCGTCGTCCGTAAACACTTGGCTCAAGATGACCGCGCACATGGAAGCAGACGAAAAAATAAAGGTGAGGAGCGAATCTCATGTGGAAGGAGGGGGCGGGTAACAGGGAAGACAGAAAGAGGGACAAAGGAAGCAGGGATGGAAGCAGAGGTAAGCCGGCAGAGGAAAAAGGCGCACAGCAGTTAGACGGGGGAGGGGCGAGTAGGGTAGAGCCTTGCCGTCGGCACTGCCGACCTCATCGGCCACGCGGCTGGGACAGAGCCAAGTCGACCAGGCCGTCGCGGGCAAATGCCAAGGAGTGTGGGGAGTGGGGGGATGAGGTAGAGAGCGGGCGAGGGAGAGGGGAGCAAAGGGAGAAAGCAAAGGGAGCGGCAGAGGAGGCGGAAGCAGAAGCAAGACAGAAGCCATGGTGCGAAGGGACCGGGGAGCACGATGGCCAAGAAAGATGGGGGAAACAGCGGCGGAAGCAGGAAGAAGGAACGGGATGGCAGATACAGGCGGCCGGGAAAGAGGGGGTAGCAGCGTTGGAGACAGGAAGAAGGATAGTTGGTGGCGCCCCGGTTCCCTGGCCTTCGAGGGCTTGGGTGGGTCCGCTCGAGATCGCTACGTCCTACTGTCTCCATAAGGGGACGGACGCGGACAAATCGTGCCCCCCCCCTCAAAAGGATGATGGCCGACTAGAGGGCAAGATACGCCACAGTAGCTAGCGCATCATAGTGGGGAAGGGGGACAATTAATCGATGTGCAGGTGTGAAGTACAGACCATGGCATAGCAGCGTGGTGAGGACGAGCCGCAACGCAAGATCAATATATAGAGAAAGCACGTGCGCCGTGCGGGCTGGAATACATAGGCCACATCATGGGAAGGAACATGCCGTTAGAACAAGGACAAGGTTTCACTATGTAACGGTTCTTGCGGCCTCCCTGTAGGAAAGTTCCAACCAAAAGTAAGAACAAGCGAATGCCATTAAGGAGATGTCGCCCGGAGGCGCCCGGAGGCCTCCAGGGAGGCATTCCGACAGCGCGGCAGGCCAAGTTTTCAGAGCTGCATCCAGCCGTGCTGGCGAGGGGCCCCATAGAGGCCATGGGCAGGGCGGCCCCAAAGGACAGGGCCGCCGCCGCCCCGGTCCAGGAGAGAAGGAGGGAGAAGAGACCCGGAGCTCAGCACTCCAGCCACTGCTGTGAACCTGCTTCACAGTCGGGCGTCCGAATGAACAAGTAGAACCCTCTGGTGAGCTGCGATGCATAAACGAATACCATCGCAAGATGGTGCGCCTCAGGAACGGAGTAGCAGGAAGACATAGGAAGAACGGGAAGAACAAGGACACCGGGGAAACAAAAAGGCAAAGCAGGACGGGGCAGCAGACAGAGGGAGGAAGAGATGAGGGAAGACGGGGCAAGCGAACAACCCACGCAACAAATAACACCAAAATCCCAAGTTGGGCTCGCAGGCTACGGCCTGCGGGGGAAAGTAATTTCGTCCCGCGGAGAGGTAGGCCCGAGCCTATCGGAAAGACGGGGGTAGCGGGATGAGCTGGGAGAGAGCAAGGGCACCGGCCCCCGGGGTAGCACAATGGCAAAGAAGGATGGGGTAGCAGCGGTGGAAGCAGGATGAAGGATGGATCGCCGGTGTCGCCCCAGCTCCCTAGCCTTTGGGGGCTTGTGAGGGTGCTCGTCGAGAGTGCCCGAGTTGCACTCTCTTACCAGCGCCCCGTGCGTCCCTCACAAGGATCGGCCTCTAAGGATGCGGGTAGCCTTTGGCACGTGGAGGAGGAGGAGGAGGAGGAGGAGGAGGAGGAGGAGGAGCTCTTTCTCCTTCTCCTTATCCTCCTCCTCCTCCTCCGCTTCCTCCTCCTCCTCCTCCTCCTCCTCCCACTCCCCCCATCCTCCTCCTCCTCCTCCTCCTCCTCCTCCTCCTCCTCCTCCTCCTCCTCCCCCTCATTTTTCTCCTACTCCTCCTCCTCGTTATTTTCCTTCTCTTCCTCCACCTCCTCCTCCTCCTCCTCCTCCTCCTCCTCCTCCTCCTCCTCAGCAGCAGCAGCAGCAGGAGCATTCTTCTCAAGCTTTTATCGACAGCATAATCCTTCTCATCACTCTCCTCCGCCTCCTCATCATCACCATGACCATCCTTCGTATCGATTGTCCTCTTCCTTCCCCTCCTCCTCCTCCCTGGAGACCTGTGAAGATCGTGTGCGCGCCGCTAGTACCTCTGGGGGTCGTTTGCGCGCAGCCAGCCAGGCCTTGCCAAGTGAGAGGCCCTCTCCCTCGCGCGGGCCTCGTGGCCAGCGCGACGTCGCGGTGCACAGGTTGGGCGCGACGCTCGCACGACCGCGAAACAGCGACCGCTGGCACTTGCCTCGAGGAGGAGGGGGATGGACCTCGAGAGTCGGTGGATATTGGATATCTTCGGGGGCCCTGGGGCCCAAGCATATCCCCATCCCCCCCCCGTTTGAGTCCTGAGAGATCGATCCCCTGGGTGGTGGCCTTGTGCAAGCTCTGCCTCGCAGCTTTGGGAGGCTCTCGGAGGTTCTCGGTCTCTGGAGGAGGAGTGGCAGCAGCAGCAGCAGGAGGGCAGCCAGTCACCTCCGCAACAGGGTCAGATCGAAGATTCTGTGTCTGGATATCTCATGATTCGCCGTTCCTTGTCGGGAAGTCAATGTACATTCTTCACGTTTCTCAGATCCCCACCAGCCCCTTCAGCAACGCGACCCATGAGAGCCGATGGGAAATTCGAGGAAGAGACACATCTGGTTCACCAACGCGGGCCACTTTTGGCGAACCGAGGATTAGGAGGAGGGGGAGGAGGAGGAGGAGGAGGAGGAGGAGGAGGAGCCGGAGGAGGAGGAGGAGGAGAAGGATATGGACGACGACGAGAGAACGAGGAGGAGGAGGAGGACAATAATAATAATAATCAGAAGAAGAGGAGGAAGAGGAGGACAACGACTAGGAGGACGACGAGGGCAAGGACGAGGAGGAGGACGAAGACCAGGACGAGGAAGAGAACGAGGAAGAGGACGAGGACGAAAAGGATGACGAGGAGGAGGAACAGGAGAAGGACGAGGACGAGAACGAGGACGAGGACGAGGACGAAGAGGATGGAAACGAGGACTCTGGCAGTCATCTGGGGGTCTTGTTGAGGCCCTCTTGGGGTCCTCTTATTATGGCCCTCTCGGGGCCCTCTTGGGGCCCTCTTGAGTTTCTTTTAGGTGGTCTTCGGGTCCTCTTGGGGCTCTTTTCAGGGGTCGTGGGGCCCTCATGGGGGCCCTGAAGGGCCACCTGGGGCAATATTGGAGGCCATCGATCAAACGGGGGAGGTCCCATATCCAGGTCCCCCCAATGGTGCCCTCAAAATCGCCGCTTAGGGCCCTCTTAGGCGCCTCTTGGGGCGCTCTTGGGCGCTATTGGGCCTCGTATGGAGCCACGAACCGTGTGAGGGGTGTGCCGATATGGGTGTGGCGGCCGCATGTGGTACACCCCCTTGGGGCCTTGGGAAGAGCTCCCGATGGGGCCACGAAATATGTGAGGTGTGTGCCGACATGGATGGGGCGGCCGCATGAGGTACAGACCCCTGGGGCCTTCGGTGGAGCGGCCGCATGTGGTACACCCCTTGCGGCCTTAGCTGGAGCTCCCGATGGGATCACGAAATTTGTAAGGGGTGGGCCGACATAGACGTGCGGAGGGCGGAGGCAGGGATGGGAGGAGGGAGGAGATGGAAGAGGCAGGAGGAGGAGGCGGAGGAATGCGGGGCGCTGTCTTTTCAAAACGGGGACCCAACACCACAGGATGGTTGGAAATACTTGTGATAAGAAGAGAAATTCTCGCATTCGCATTGGTGCTCGTACTAGTCCTCGTACGAGTACTACGAACACTCCTGCTACCACTGCCCCCCCTCGTCCTGCTCTTCTTCCTCCTCTTCGTGTATCCTCCCCCCCCTCCACTTGGCTGTCCTCCCCCTCTTCACGTTGCCCAAATGTTAGTCAGCGAGGAGCGTTGGGTCATACCTCCTTATCCTGCTCCTGCTCCTCCTCCTCCTCCTCCTCCTTCTCCTTCTTCCCCCCGCATCCCTCTCCACCCCCGTTCCTCCTGATGACGACCACGACCACGACAGCCACCACCACGACGATGACGACGCCTCCTCGCTGCGTGCCCCGCCGACATCGACCACGACGTAAGATGACACGACAACGACGACAATAGCCATGACGCCACGACGACGCCGACGACGGCCACGACGACGACGACGCCGCCGACGACGACGACGACGACGACGACGACGGCGACGGCGACGGCGACGGCGACGGCGACGGCGACGGCGACGGCGACGGCGAAGGCGACGACGACGACGACGGCGACGGCGACGGCGACGGCGACGGCGACGGCGAAGACGACGGCGACGGCGGCGGCGACGGCGACGACGTACTCGACGCCTACCATGACGGCGACGACCATCACGACGCCCCAAGGCTTCGAGCGCATTCCCTGACGGGCCTGCGGCACTCCGAGGGCCCCCTGGCGGCGGGCCGCGCCCCGGCGCCTCCTCGCGGCCATGCGGCCGACGCGGGGGCGGGCGACGGCGGGCGCGCCTGCGCAGGCGCCTCTGCGGCCCCCCTGGCCATGACGACGGCAGCCGTGTCCGTGGCTTGTCGTCGTCGTCGTCGTGGTCGTCGTGGTCGTTGTCATCGTCATCGTCGTCGTCCCCTTCGGCAACCTCCTCGTGGCAGAGGTCGTGGGCTCCTCGTTGCGTGGGCGCGCCCACGCGGGCGCCTCTTTGGCCCCCCCCCCTGGCCACGACGACGGCGGGGTCGGTCGCCTGGCCAGCGCCTGGCAAGCGCCCGGCAGGCGCCAAGCGCTTCCCCCTGCCTACTCGCAACACGTGCTAGTCTCGGTGTAATGGATCCCCCGCGGCGGGCACAGGCCATCTGCGAGTAGTTACTCTGCGAGTAGTTGAACGCGTTTGTCTATGCCATGCGCAGAGGCGGAGAGGACACCGACTGTCACGGCGGCGGCGGCGGCTGCGACGGCGACCGCGGCTGCCAACGGCGGGACGGCGGCGGCGAGGGCGGCGGCGGCGACCAACGGTGGCGACGGCGACGACCAACGACGGCGGCGGCTGCGATGACGGCGACGGTGGCTGCCTCTGCGGCTACGACCACGAGCGGCGACAGCGGCGACGACGACCACGACGGCGAGGACGGCGACGGCGGCGACTGCGACGGCGGACGAAGGGGACAGATTTCCTGGGGGGACCTCGCAGGCACGTCAGGATTCGTTTCGGCATCCTGGAAGGGTCGAGCTCCAGGACAAGTCTCGGAGTCGATCGTAGCCGACGCCGAAGACGGACACGAGAACAACGACGACGACTACGTCAAACGGAGGCGGAGGTGGTGCGACGGGGGATGTCCAGGGAGGGCCAGTATCGGGCCTCGGCGCGGTGGGGGCGTTGTGAAGAGCTGGTTTAGACACATATATGTATACAAACATATATACATACAGACACACACACATACATATATGCATCCATACATACACATATAATTACATACACATACATACCTGCATGCACACACAAGTCATAATACCTAGACGTATACACATACACATGCATATACACATTCATATGCACATCCACATACACACACCTATATATATATACACACACACTTGTATATACAATTACATGTGCATATGCAGATGCATGTGAATGTGCGTAAACATATACGTATATATGTAATTACACGTGTGTGTGAACATGTATGCAAACACACCTACACGTACGAATATCCACACATGTACCTACGCCTATGTGCCCATGCCAATGTATACTTGTACATACAAACATACATACATGCATACATACATACATACATACACATACCTACAATCACACATACATGTTCACCCATACGAATACATATACAATAGCTATACATGTAAAGTGCATGTGCATGAACATATACGAATACATATACACTTACATATAAACATACACGTACGTGTACACGTACGTGTATACACACGCGTATACACATATGCTTAAACACAATCGTGTCAATAAACATATACGGACATATGTATAGCCATAAACATATACATTCATGGGTTCACACACATATATACATATACATATATGTATATGCACATACGCAACCGTACACGTACACGTCTGTATATATATATATATATACATACATACACATACGCATGTACATTACATAGTCGTATACATGTACATGCACGTTACATGCGCGTGTGCATGTACATGCATTTCAGCATGTACGCAAGAGCGCGTTCTGTGGTCGCTTGGAGGGGGGGAGGGTTGGAACCAGACCCCCCCTCTTTGGATGGAGGGGCGGGGGGGGTCGAACCCCCTACCCCCCCTCCTCCCGTGACGGAATGGGGGGGGGGTTCGACCGCATGTGGGCCCAATCCCAACCCACTGGGCCCAATCCCAACCAACTGGGACCAATCCCAACCAGTGCGAAAAGCAAACTGGGCCCAATCCCAACCATCTTGGGATAGCCCCACAATAGGATTTTAAGTGTAAAGAAGCCAAAGACGAGTACGAAGACCAAGTGACACTCCTTATGTCAACGCACAGGATCTGGAAGCCAACAAGCATGCTCGAGTTGGAATTGGTCTCAGTTTTGGCTTGCACACGAGCACTACGTTAAGATGAGCAAGAGGGCATCGAAGCGTAAACATCGAATTTAAAATATCTAAATGGATCTTCCTGGTAGTAGTAGTAGTAGTAGTAGTAGTAGCAGTAGTAGAAGTAGTAGTAGTAGTAGTAGTAGTAGTAGTAGTAGTAGTAGTAGTAGTAGTAGTAGTAAAAGTAGTAGTAACAGTAGTAGTAGTAGTAGTAGTAGTAGTAGTAGTAGTAGTGGTGGTAGTGGTAGTAGTAGTGGTAGTAGTGGTGAAGGTAGAAGTAGAAGTAGTAGTGTAGGTAGGAGGAGGAAGGTGTAGTAGTCGTAGTAC
>CAUYUJ010001640.1:88632-98619 GCA_963575745.1 Prorocentrum cordatum
GTCGCCGTCGTCGTCGTCGTCGTCATCTTCCCCGTTATCGTCGTCGTCGTCGTCGTCCCCCTCGTCGTCGTTGTCGTCGTAGCCGTCGTTGTAGTCGTCGTCGCCGTCGTCGTTGTCGTCGATGGGTAATCGCAGTCACGGCTTGAAGAGGGATTGCGACCAAGTTGCGGGTGGGTGGGTGGGATGTTTGCACGAGCAGTGGAGTGGCCAACTCAGCTAAGGGTAAGTCAATTCTCCTTTCTAAAAAGATAATCGACTCTACCCCCCCCCCTGGCGCTATCGCTACCCATTTCGGGTATGTAAATCACATATGATTCTGACCACATGTCCATCCTAAATATGAAATCACAATGTCCCAGGCCAGACGGTATCCCCCCCTGAGGTCCCCTGGTAAAAAAACATTATGCGGTGACATTTTTTGTTCTAAACACTTTTTTCACGAATCCCTTGCAACAAATGCGACGAACTGCGCACGCGCGCGTCGTCGCGCGCGCATGCCGAAATCCTTCAAGTGCCGGAAGGATTTCGCAATGGAGTTCCCCAAAAACATACAAAACACAGGGTTTCGTAACACTGATTTGCTAAAAAAGCTTACGCGCGAGCTTTTGCGAAATCTTAAGGAAACCATTGGTTCTTCAATATTTTCACAACATGCTACCAAACGGGTGTCGCGCGCGCATGTCGAAATCTGTCGAACGCCCTTGCGCATGTGCCGTCGCGAGAATCCTCTGCAAAAAATGAGACGAAGTGCAGACGCGCGCGTCGTCGCGCGCGTACGCCGAAATCCTTCAAAACCCATCGGTTTCGGAAGGATTTCAAAATCGCGCGTCCAAAAGACCTACAAAAGCACAGGGTTTCGCAACACGGATTTTCAACAAAAGCGTTCGCGCGCGCTCTTGCGGCGTCGTCGTCGTCGTCGTTGTTGTCGCCGTCCTCCCTCCTCCCGCGTCGTCGTCGTCGTCGCCTACGTTGTCCTGTGTCTTTCTTCGTGTTCGTCGTCGTCGTCCTCTTTGGCGTCGTGGTCGTTTCCGTCGTCGTTGTCGCCGTGGTCGTCCTTCCTCCTCCCTCGTCGTCGTCGTCGTCGTCCGTCGTCGGCGTCTCGTCGTCGTCCCTCCTATTTCGTCGCTGTCGTCGTCGTCGTCGTCGTCGTCGTCGTCGTCGTCTCGTCGTCTCTCCCTCCTCCCTCGTCGTTGTCGTCGTCGGCATCGCCGTCCTTCCTCCTTCGTCGTCGTTCGCGTCGTCGCCGTCCTCCTCCCTCGTTGTCTTCGTTGTCGTCGTTGTCGTCGTTGTCGCCGTCGTCGTCCTCCCTCCTCCCTCGTCGTCGTCTTCGTTGGCGACGTCGTCGTCGTGTTCGTCGTCGGCGTCGTCGTCGTCGTCGTCGCCGCCGTCGTCGTCGTCGTCGTCGTCGTCGTCGACGTCGGCGTCGTCGCCGCCGTCGTCGTCGTCGTCGTCGTCGTCGGCCCTCTTGCTTCTCCAGCCTTCTTGGGGCGCTCTTGAGACGTCCCCGAGGGCTCCAAGACGACCCCGGAGCGATATCTGTGTTTGCTCCCGCATGGGTTTTGCAAACCAAGTTGCGGGCCGGTGGGATGGATGATTGCGCGAGCAGTGGAGTTGACTACTTCAAGTTCGGCAAGTGATTAATTCTCCTTTCTAAAAAGAGAATAGACTCTACCCCCCCCCCGGACTTATCAGCTCCCCCTGGGGTCATATATATTCTGCACACTCGTCCATCCTAAATATGAAATCATAACATCCCAGCTAGGCCGGGTTCCCCCCCCTGAGGTTCCCTTGTAAAAAACACTATGCGGTGACATTTTTGGTTCTAACATAGCACTTTTCACGAATCCTTTGCAAAAAATGGGACGAAGTGCAGACGCGCGCGTCGTCGCGCGCGCATGCCGAAATCCTTCAAACACCTTCGGTGCCGGAAGGATTTCGCAATCGAGCTTCCAAAAGACCTACAAAAACCCAAGGTTTCGCAACACGGATTTTCAACACAAGCGTTCGCGCGCGCTCTTGCGTCGTCGTCGTCGTCGTCGTCGCCGTCCTCCCTCCTCCCGCGTCGTCGTCGTCGTCGCCTACGTCGTCCTCTGTCTTTTCTCGTGTTCGTCGTCGTCGTCCTCTTTGGCGTCGTGGTCGTTTCCGTCGTCGTTGTCGCCGTGGTCGTCCTTCCTCCTTCTCCCACGTCGTCGTCGTCGTCCGTCGTCGGCGTCTCGTCGTCGTCCCTCCTATTTCGTCGCCGTCGTCGTCGTCGTTGTCGTCGTCGTCTTCCCTCCTCCCTCGTCGTTGTCGTCGTCGGCGTCGCCGTCCTTCCTCCTTCGTCGTCGTTCGCGTCGTCGCCGTCCTCCCTCCTCTCTCGTCGTTGTCGTCGTTGTCGCCGTCGTAGTCCTTCCTCCTCCCTCGTCGTCGCCTTCGTTGGCGTCGTCATCGTCGTCGTCTTCGTCGGCGTCGGCGTCGGCGTCGTTGTCGTCGTCGAAGTCATCGGAGACGTCGTCGGTGTCGTCCTAGTCGTTGTCGTCGGTGTCGTCGTAGTCGGTCTTAAGAGGTTTTGCAAACCAAGTTGCGGGTGGGTGGGTGGGATGTTTGCACGAGCAGTGGAGAGGACAGCTTCAAGACAGTCAAAGTGGGTTGCACCCTTAGATGTTGGAGCTCATTGGCCTGATGCCGTAGCAATCGTTTCGGCGTGGACCTCCCAAGGGTCTTGCATCCCTACTCTCTGTCCGAGCTGAGGAATTGCACTGCGGAGGCCTCCGAGAAGGGGGCAGCCCGCTTCTCCTCCCCTCTCTTCTTCCTCCTGTGCCTTGAGGGATTCGTGATTGGACTAGTGCGAGAGGGGGGCCTCCTAGGGGCCTCGTAGGGGCCCCCCAAGGGTAGAGAGAGAGAGGGAGAAAGAGAGAGACCAGGCAGGCGGTCGGGCCCAGGCTTCGGGCCGTACGCCCGTCAGAAATCTGATGAGCAGACATCAGCGTTCACAATCGGTGCTTGCACTGACGGGGTCCCGGCGGAAGCTGGAAGATTTGGCGAGAGTTCCGGGCCGATTTCGGTCGGCGGCCGGGTTCCTGGTTCTGGGTTCCCGGGTTCCCGGTCGGGGGGGCCCGGGCCGATTTCGGTGGGCGGCGGGTTTCCCGGGTTTTTGGTCGATCTTCTTATCGATCGGTCTCAACATCGATCCCATGACCCACCTCTCTATCGATCTCACCATCGATCTCGCCATCGATCTCACGATCAGTACCACAAACGATCTCACCGTAGATCGCACGAGCGATTTCACGATCGATCTTATTGAATCGATGTCATTTTCGGTCTCGCGATCGACCTTGCAATCGTCCTCACGATCGATTCCACGATCGATACAAGTATCGGTATCCCAATCGATATCAATATCCATATTGTTAAGTTTCAAACCATCAATCGATTGGGGTACTTCTCTGGTGTAATTTCGTTTTGCCAGAAATATCAAGAACCTGTAGTGGGACCTGGGCGTCTTTTTGTTGTTTTCTTGTCGTAGAACCTTCGTAGATTTGGACCTGGACGATGGTTCATGAAAACGCCTGGAAGAAAGTCCAGGTTTTCAGCTCAAACTTGTCCGAGCTCCAAGCAGGGGTGTAGTGTCCTACCATCGGCGGCGAGCGAGGCGTGAGAAGGAAAAGGCCTTCGCAGAAGGCGGCGGGGTTTCTCAGAAGCCCTCCGGCCTTCTGATATTTTGTTTCGAGGAAGGCTTGGCAAGTTTCTCGGAAGGCCGGGGGGCTTCCGAGCCTTCTGAGAAGGCTCGCCCCCTCTCACCATCCCCCTGGCTGGCCGCCGAATTGTCCTACCCGCGTTGTGATCTTCTTCGCGGCGTCGGGAAATGCCAGGGCCTCAGCTTCGACGTGCAAGCTGCACCGCGCACGCGCGCCGCTCCGCGCGCGCGCGCGGCGGGACTGCCGCCGTGTCAAGAAGAGGACCTGAGGTCAGGCGCGCGTCGCCGTTTGGACTTCAGTCGGCCCGACGTATGCGATCGAGGTCGGTTCGGGGAGGGTACCGTCATGTTCTTCATGTGTTGCTGGGTATTATTGTGCATCCTGGGGGGAGGGCACCCTTCGAACATTCTTCAGTTTGGGCCAGTCCAAGGTCTGGCCGTACAATGTTAGTATTGGGTTCGTGCCACATCTTCATATCAGATCGTGTTTGATTTGCTTGCCACAGTTTCTGGATTGTAGATCGCCCGCGCACTGCCGCCATCTGCGGCTCGAAATGGTTCAAGAGCGCCACCAGAGAAACCTGTATCAGCGCTAACCGTTCTGCACCTTGATACTGAAACGTCAAAACCAGGGAGGGAGATCTGATCGCCCTCCCTTGCCTTGTCTGTGCCCCCTTATTTCCCACCGCCCAGATATACACCGCCTCAGGATCGTTTCAAGGCCTCGGGCCTCCTGGAGCGCGCTGGCGAGGCCAGGGGGTATCCATGTTCACCGCTTCCGGGGACTTCGGCGACTTCGGGCAGGATCCAAAAAGCTGTGCTTATGGAAATTTGTCGGCGGTGCACATGTGTGTCACCTGTTGCGCGACTGGGCCAGGGCACATGAGATTCAGCAGGTTCTTTTGTCTACGTCGTCCTCCTCTACCTCCTCCTCCTGTTTTTGTTCCTCCTTCGGAGGCCCTGTGGTGCGCACAAGCTCGGATTCACGTATGTGAAGCAATGTTAGATTCCCCGCTGCCCCTCCTCGTGTCTCTTGCGCGCGCGCGCCGCCTGCCTGCCGCTGCTCTGGGCTCAAGGGAACCTCCATCGTCCTCCCCCAGTGGCTCAAGGCCAGTCGCCCCATGATGTCCATGGAGGCCCCTTGCCCGCTGCGCGACCGGCTTGCTAGAAGCCTGCGCGGCTGCGACGCCGACCTCGGCAGCCCCCTCGCGCGCGGCCTCTTCGCGAACCGCGCCTACGCGCCCGCCGGCGTCGTCGAGGAGGGGCCCGTGGACTATGAGGCTCTCGCAGGCTGGCTGCTGGGCCACCACGAGACTGGTACGCCGCCCGGCAAAGCGGCCGCGGCCCCGCTGGAGACGCCGCGGGTAGTGCGGCTGAACGTTGGAGGCAGACCGGTCACCACTGGGGGAGCTGTGGTGCTCGCACCCCTGGGGGGACCCATCGCTTTCGACTCGATGACCCTCGGGACCCGTCAGTTTGCGTCTATCCGGTTCAGCTCCACCGATGCCACGCAGCCCGCGGCGGCCCTCATGACGATGCCTGCGTCGTACTGAGGGGCTTCGGTGGACAAGCACACCCTGGCGCTCACACGCGTTCTGAGGATCATCGACCGGCGCCCCCCTGTCGCGAGTTCGTCGACATTGTGGGTTCCCCCAGGGGGTTGAGGCGGACACTTCTCCCGCTTGTAGTCGGTCGGGGAGAGGCTGCCTCTTCGCCACGAGATCCTCGACGCTGGCCAAGGCCCGAGGAGCAGGAAGAGGGCACACGACTGGCGCGAGGACTGTTGAGCGGCCCTGGCCGCGGAGCCAGAGGAAGAAAAGGTACCTCGGACTCTACCCTTGCCTCGTTTTCGCTATTGGCGGGCCTGCGGGGCGAGCCTCGTCGCTACCGCTGGAGGTCCAGGGAGCAGCGGCATCAGTACGTTCTGCTTTCCCCGTGGGGGGGTACCGCCTGAACTCTTCGTGTCTCAGCTCTCCACCGCGAAGTGTCGTTCGGCGCGGGTGGTGCCTGCACGGCGCCCGCGCAGGGCTTGCGGCGAGTGGGCCCGTGCTCCCTCGTTGTCGTGGCCATGTCTGGGCGGTGCGTAAGCATGAGCTTTCGGAGGTCCGCGCGGTTTTCTTGGGTCGGCGCTGGACACTCCTGGCGGCGCCTGGGGCGCCGCCCCTGGTGCGGGTCTATAGCGCAGGACCCAGCAATCCGCGCGGACCTGCGAAAGTTTTTGGATGTGCCCTTTCATGCTCGAGTAGGGGATCGACTACAGAGCTGGTCTACACCAGAACTCCTTTCTCGTGGAACCTACGAAAACTACGTCGAATGCCCTTACAACTACGCACAGTATACGTATTGTTTGTAGATAACACGCCGGTCGTTGAAAGCAGGTGCTTTGGGATGCCCAGATCCCAATCTACGTTAGCCGCCTTCCTACTTTCAGAGTCGAGCGTTTTTTTCCTGTTCCCTCCTCTTCAGGGGGCGGCGGAAACCCAATCTACTTTCAACGCCTTCCTGCTTCATTTGTCTGCCCACCTCTTCCGACCAACGGGTAGACGAAAAACGATGTTGGGAGAATTCGGCTTTGAAGTCGATCCCTTACAGTCGGGGCGCTGAAGAAGGAACCCCTTTCGTTGGGGCGGGGCCCGGTGTTCCTTGATCGTGTAACAGCTTGCCTCAGGTTCTCCTGAGGCTTTCGATTCGAAATCAAAGCTTAGCTTACGGAAAAAAGAGGCATCGTTCTTGATCTAGGGTTTCTTTGGTCAACGCCCCGACTGTTTTCGCCCTGCTCTTCTCCGAGAGGCCCCGCCCGGCTCCCTGCTGAGGGGGCTGCCCCTCGGGCCCCCGGACGGCTCCGGCTGCTACTACATCTGCCGCGACGGGGGCCTCTTCGCCTACGTCCTGAACTTCCTGCGCGACAGCGACCACTTCGCGGTGCCCACGGACCTCGCGGAGCGCCAGGGCCTGTACTGGGCTTAGGCGAGGCTCATTTCGACCCTTCTGATGTTCGACTCGATGCGATTTCGATAGCTTTCGATCCCGATTCGACTCGGCCTCGGATTCCGATGTTCATTCCTTTGTCTCACTCGAGGCCTACTAGCCTGCCGATTTCCGTCGATTCGACTTCTCCCGATTTGGCTGCCGATTTCCGCCGATCCGATTCATTTCGATCGCCGATCCGACGTATCGATTCGAGTCTGGGCTCTCCTGTTAGTTGCCCTGATACGCCCGTGTTGAAACTCAACACGTACCGTGCTCAAGACGTCCGTGTTGACAAGTTGCGTGTTGGCTCGGCACGTGTTGGTCCACAGTTTGGTGAACTTATCGCGCCAGACCTACATTGAAAGAGTATACGTGTTGACCTCCGTGTCAAGACGATACGTTTTCGTGTTGCGAATCGAGGCGGCTAAGGTACCGGGAGGCCTGCCACTACGGGCTCACGGGCCTCGCGCGCGCCGTGCAGGGCGCGGGCTGCTGCCAGGGGGCGCCCTGCTCGCGAGTCCAGCAGGGTCAGCCGGGCGGGATGGTGGAGAGCTCCGACGCCGAGCGCGCGGGGGCGGCTCGGCTCGACTGCTTGACCGCGACCGCGAAGTTTCTCCTCGACATGCCCGCGGCCATGATCTCCCTCTCGGACGACGACCCGCGGAGGTCCAGCCAGGGGTGCAGGCTGAGCTGCGCCGTGGCGCCGCGGAGCACGGTCGACAGCGCGCTTGGCTCCCTGCCGCAGGACCTGGAGGTGCTGGTCATCGAGGATACTGACGCCGACCCGCGGACACGAGGCAACCCGCCCGTCGTGGAAGGGCGGAGGATCAGGTTCTACGCGGGGTGCCCCCTGGTGGCGCACGATGGCTCCAGGCTGGGTGCCCTGTGCGTGACCGACCACGCGCCCCGCAAGCTGATGCAGTGGCAGTGCCAGCTCCTCGTGAGCCTCAGCTACCTCGCCGTCCAGGAGTCAGGAGTGACAAACAGACGCAGGACGCAAATAAACGTCGGTGTCCAACCAGATGTGGGAAAATGTGGGAGACGGAGGGGATGACGAAAACCCCGGAGATAAAGAAACAGGTGCGGCATCCTGGAAGTTGTGCCCGCTTATTGTGAAGGCCCTACGGCCGTTGCCGCCGACCCTGAAGGGGGACGACGACGACGACGACGACGACGACGACGACGACGACGACGACGACGACGACGGCGACGACGACGACGACGACGACGACGACGACGACGACATTCGTGTCGCCCCCCCCTGCAGAGGAGCTGCAGCGGGCCGACCTGGAGAGGGCCAGGCGCCCCCTGGGCGGCTGCCGCACGATCGACGAGCTGGTCCCGACCCCCGCCAGCAGCAGCAGCGGCAGCGCTGCGCGGCTGGAAGCCCTCCGCCGCTCCCGCGACGGCCCCGCGCCGGGCCCCACGAGCTGCGCCTCCGGGGCGCTGCGTCTCACCAGGATCTGAGGGAGAAGCCACCCCCAGGACACCCAAAAAAAAACATCACCGAGCCCAGCGCTGCCTACTGCAGCGGGATGCGTCGGCCCGTGCAGCTAGTTCTGGCCGCTGGCGGCCGCACCGCCGATGGCGTCGACTTGGCCCAAAGCGTCGATTCCGTGCAGAGGAGCAGAGGAGCAGCCACCCCTGCCCCCATATTCTGCGTTTGCTGAGCGGCCCTGGGGCGTTTACTAGACGGCCCTGTCCTGTTCGGGTCCTTCCTCGGGTGCGTTTACGAGGAGTCTTCGCTTGTCGGGGTGTTCCTTACGAGGGTGGTTGCTCTGCTCTCGAAGGATGCGTGAGGCCATCAAGGAGATGGTCTGCCTGGTGCAGGCGGCAGAGGGGACGGAAAAGCTCCTGGGAGGTTGGGTGCACGTGACGCGGCTGGCCAGGACGAGAGCTGGATACACACGTGGCCAGACGTCTTTCCAGCGCTCGCCCTTTCTGTGGCCAGGCATGCAGGGCTGCCGCATGTGTGTCCGGCGCGTGGCCCTTGGATGCTCCACGTGTGAGTGGCCAGAGCTGGTGCCCTTCTCCGAGGGCGTCGTGAGGGCGCGAGAGCGCGAAGATGACCGCGCGTCGCGCATCGCGGGGCGCGAACCACAAAGTTTCGGGTGCCCTCGGGAAGCCTCTCGCGTGAGCACAAACTTCGGGCGCCTGCGGATTCGCGCCAGCGCTGGATCCCCCCTATCCCACCGAGCAGCGCCTCCGCGAGCCTCGCGCGCCAAGGAGCGGTGCCGGGAGGGTTCCAACTCCAGCAGAAGTCTGCCGCCCGCGGGGGCTCAAAGCTCTGTTCGCGTGGTTGCCTGCCCTCCCCAGGTGAGCTGGGGCAGCATGCACTGGCCGCTCCTGTACGCCAACCAGCCGTGCTCCGACCTCTTGGACTTCCAGGTGCCCCCCATGGACTTCGCCCTCGAGCTGGACAAACCCGGCCGCCCCGACGAGCTGGGGGACCGGCCTGGCTTCTGGGACCGCCTCGCCCTCGACGCGGGCGCGGAGAAGGCTTCGGTCGCAAAACATGGGAGCCTCGTGCGCATGTCGTCGCAATTCCATCTCTAAAGTGGACTGGCGTGCGCCAGCGTCTGGTACTCGATGAGAAGACGCCGACTTGGCTTCGACGAGCGTCGATGTAGCGGCGTCTGGCGCCGATGAGCGCCGACGAGCGTCGGTCAGCGTCGGTTCACAAGTGCCAACAAGATGGTAGGCTCCCGCCGCGTTCACGCGGCGGCGACGCCAGCTCGGGCGCTCAGGCTTGAACGCCTTCAGTGGTCCAGAACCGGCCGAGATCGAATGATCTACGCCATCGGAGAAGCCGCGATCGTCCAAGGTCGAGCGATCCACGGGATGTCGGATACCAACGCCGACGTCATCGCGACGCGAGCCTGTCGTATGGAAAGCTCCCATGAGCTGCCACCGACCGGCGGCGAGCCCCAGGGAGGAGCGAGAGGGCCTGGGGCCGCCTCAGAAGGCCTGGAAGGCCTCAGGCCCTCTGAGAAGTGCTCTGAGCCTTCTCCGCAGACGCGGGGAGCCTGGGATCTAGAAAAGCTCGCCTCCTCCCTCTCTCTCCCCCCCTCCGTCGCTCGCCGCCGAAGCGAAGGAGGCGCTCCTGCAGTGCGTGCGCGCCGCCTGGGAGGCGCAGTCGCTGCCGCACGTCTTCGGCCTTACGGCGGCGGCCGCCCCCAGCGGCGGCCGAGGGGCTCGGCAGGTCTCGTGCCGCTTCGCGCCCGTGCAGGAGCTCAGAGGAGGAGGAGGAGGAGGAGGAGGAGGAGGAGGTACGGTCGGACCGAAGCCTCCTCCTCCTCTCTCCTCTCTCCTCCCTCCTCTCTCCTCTCTCCTCTCTC
>CAUYUJ010001641.1:0-30000 GCA_963575745.1 Prorocentrum cordatum
CTCCTCCCCCTCCTCAACCTCCTCATCCCCGTCCTCCTGCTCGACCTTATTCCCTTCCACCTCCCCCCCCGCCCTTGCCCCCCTTATCCTCCTCGTCTTGATCCGCCTCCCAAGTTCCCACCCTCTCCAGAGACGTCATCCTCTCCATGTTTTGACGACGGGCGATCAGCCTCCTTGAACGCGATCTCCGCATCTGGCTTGCCCTTGCGAGCGGTCTTGAAGCGGCCGTGCAGCGCCCTGGTAGCGGCGCAGGCGGATGAGAGAATTGCAGAGTGAGATACGAGGGGGGAGAGGAGAGAGAGGGATATATATACACACAGAGAGAGAAGGAGAGAGAAAGAGAGAGGGGCGCGGGGGCGAGGGGAGGAGTGAAGGCGGGCGGGGACGAGGGCGGGGGGGGAGGAAGGGGAAACAGCGAGGGGAGGGGGCCATGGGCGGAGGAAGGAGGAAACTTGAGGGATAGAGGATAGGGCCCGACTAAGGAGGAAACAGAGAGCGGACATGGACATGGGAAAGTGATCGAGGGAGGAAGTGGAGTGAAAGAGGGTTGGAGAGATTACCACCACGTGGGCCTGACTTCATCAGCTGTGAAGACCGCGTGCAAAGACGCCTTGTCCGTGGGGTCCCCGTGCTCCTTGAAGAGCTGCATCTTGGAATCTAAGTCGTCCATCTTGAGCGCTGCGGTGCGCAGCTTGCCCCACGTCCACCTGGGCAGGCGGGGGAAATCAAATGGTGGATGAACGACGCATCCAGCGTTTGGCTTCGGCGTCTGATCCCGAGCAGGAACAGAAAAGGTCACATAGCAGTTTTGCCCTGAACCTGCATCGCCTGGAATCGTGTAAGACACCCCCTGGATTTCAAAACTGCCGCCCACGTCTTGGAGCCAGCAGCGCCAGTGACAGCAGCGGGCTTCTTGTTCGTCGCCTTGGCAACCCGCTTCACTTTGAGGTTGGGCTTCAGGGTCTTTTTGGGAGCCATCGCGAAGCTGGGATCTCTCGCGAGAAATCAAACATACAAACCTGAGGTACTGTCACCTCGCCGCCTCGAGCAAACCAACGGCGTTGGATGGCGCGAGAATTCGGAGCACGATCCAGGGATACCACCCAATGTGGCCACAAAATTCGGACCGAAGGCCCGCTGAATTCGGACCGAGGGGCCGCAAAATTAAAACAGAAGGACGACGGAATTTCAACACAGGGATTGGGATTCCATGAAACCCTGGGACTGGACATACCGAACATTTACATATCCTCACACGCGCTGGCGCGCGAGATACATTTGCCATCTTACGTTTATCTTACGTAATACAAGCGTAAGACAATACCATCTTACGTTTATCTTACGTAAGATGATTTCGTCTTACGTAAGATGATTTCGTCTTACGTAATGTATTGGTAAGATGATTGCATCTTACATTTGTATACGTAAGATAAACGTAAGATGTGTATACGTGATGATTGGGCACTTCGTGCCACGTCATGGAATGTGGGTTTGCTCGAAACGTGTATTTTTTTTGCGCCAGCCCGTGCTCGCGCGGCCCTGGAATCGAGCCTCATGGCCGATGGGGGGATGGACCTTGACTGTGTCAACACAACAAAATCCTCTGATCGTGCCTTCCTCATCTCCATTGCCCGTACCACCTGCCACCAATTTCCCTCCCCCATACCCGCTGCTTCCACCATCCATACGTTATTCCCCGTACCCATGCCCGTCCATTACCCACTTACCACTCACCTACTGGCTAATGGTGACACCATAGGTTGAACCCTCGGCCGCCAAGGATGCGACCGTCTACCACTGGTTGCGCGGTGGCCACAATCAATTTACCCAGCTCGGTTCAATCAGCTCACTCCGTGGAGGACACACTCGGGCAACGCCCGAACAGGATGGAGAGCTGAGTGAGGAGGTGGGCCGAGTGGTGAGCGGAGAGGTGAGAAGACATATGAGTGGAGGTGCGAGCGGAGAGGTGAGCACTAAGCTTGGGTTTGAGAACTTGCGTGGGAACAGAAAGGGGCGAGTGGAGAGGACTTCCTTCGTGCCCTGACAGCCCCTGTGGAGGTTGGGCCTGCGTCGAGAGTGACTGCGGAGGGATGGGGCGGGCCATTTCGAAGCACGCGCCAAAGTGGCTGCTCGACGGCGAGTCTGCTCCAGATTGACCCCATCGCTGGGTAATCATCCCGATGCGACTACCCAAACGTCAAAAGCCTGACAAACAACGCCCTCTGTCGAGGCGGTATGCAAAACAGCACGCAAGCCATAGGTAGCTTGTGTCCAGGCACTTTGAAATCGTTCCCCATGAAACATATAGGGTTCTCCCTGGGCCCAACTCCCCATAACTTCTAGATATGTGCCTGGACACACGATTATAAGAGGCTCGCCCTATATGTCAAGGCCCCCTCCTTATCTAAATTATGAGTGCAAGCGTGCTTGAGAATGCGAGTAGGGGGAGAGGGTTCGGGCCGGGGGGAAAGAGAAGGCGGGGACTAAGGGCAGGGGGCGCGGGAGGAGGAAGCGAGAATAGGGTCGGGCATGTTAGCGGGAATGGGGGTAGGAACGGGGACGAGGGACTCTTGTGCCACGGGAGTGGGGGAGTGGGGGGGGGCAGGAGGAGCGGCACAGACCGGGAGGGCGGCGGGACGTGGGTTAGGGGGGGAGGCGGGAGAAGGAAAAGACGCCGAGCGGAGAGCCACTCGCGATGACCCGCGCCGCGATGACCGCTCCGTGATCATCTGCCTGCGCGGCGCTCACCTGCACGTACAAGCGAGGTCGGTTGGCGCCGTCGCGCGAGCATATGTAGCTCGCCTTGGCGCCGTACGTGATCGTCGTGGGGCCGAGGGACGGGTGCTGCAAGGAGCGGATGCCTTTCTTGGTCGTGTCCTTCTTGCCCTTCTGGCCCTTCTGGGCCTTCGTCTTGTCCCGATGGCCCTTCTGGGCCTCCTTCTTGTCCTTCATCTGGGCCTGCAGGCCCACGGCGGTGAGTTAGTTCGATGGCCCGATTATGTCTGGGGGGATGGGAACGAGGTGCATTGCAACGCAACCGCTCCTGGGGGGGACGAGGGAGGGGGGGAAGATAAGAGAAGGAGGAGGAGGAGGAGGAGGCGGGCGAGGACACTGCAACGCAATCCCACCTGGGGGGCGGGAGGAATATAATGGGGGGAGGGGGGGGGGAGGAGAAGAGGGGGGAGGAGGGGGAGAAGGGACACCTCACCCGAACATTATTACTCCTACATAGGGTTATTCTCCTGACCTTGCTCCTCATCCCCTCTATATACTTCGTATCAGCATTCCTCGATTTCCCCACTCATCCTCCTCCTCCCACTCCTCATCCTCCCACCCATCCTCATCATTCCTCCCACTCCTCCCACTTCTCCTCGTCATTTTCTTCACTCCCCCCCCCCCAATCCTCCTCATCATTCCTCCATCTTCGTCAGAACGCACCCCCAAATCGGGCGAGCTGGTGCGCCTTGAGCGTCGCCTTCTTGGCTGGCACAGCCTTCGCCTGGCACGCGAAGCTCAAGACGCCTTCGTCGTCGTCCGACGCGAACAGATCACCAGGCTCTGCCCTGGAGGTGGAAGTGTCCAACTTCATGTTCTTGGACAGGGGGGGCGCGGGCGGGGCCGCGGGCGTCTCGCGGGCGGGCACCCCGCCGTCGCCCTTCAGCCAGCGGGCGAGCTCCTAGCCAGCGGGCGGAGGAGAGGCTGACATCGACATGAATACAAGGCGCGTCTCAAGGAGTGAGGGGGCACGACGGGGGGGTGGAGGGCCATGACTTACGCGCCAGGGCCCCGTCGGGGGAGGGGCTGGTCCACGCCGAACAGATATTCGAGGCTCATCCAGCGTGGTGGCGACTAAAAGCAGGGGGGGGGTAATCTAGGGCCCATCGGATGGGGCCGAGGCCAACGCCGTCAATAATTTCGAATCGGGTCCAACCTGATGGCGCAACAAAGAGGATTGGGTCAGGGCGGGACGGTGGAGGGTCCGAGTCGAGGCGCCAAGGCCCTCTGAGGGGCCCAGGCCCACGCCGTGCAGAATTTCGAATTGCCCATGGATCCGGAAACAACATAATGTCTAGTTCTCCTCTGAAAAAATTATCGTGAGAGCGTCGCCTCGACCCTCCACCAAATCGTTACGTCTCTACGAACTGCTCCTCGACCCTCAGAAACAATGCGAACTGTTCATCGATCCTCGTCCTCCCCGCCCGCCTCCCCATCTTATTGCTGTTCGTCCTTCCTCCTGATGTTCCTCTCCCCTGTCCTGTGTCGATCGTGCCTGCGTGCGTCGTTCTGCGCATCCTATTGCCTCCTCTGAGTCATCTGCTGTTTCCTTTTGCTTCCCCGCACTACAGTATAGTGCCTCCTCATACTGTTTCCTCCCATCGCCCCCCTCCCCCTTCCACACATTGTCCTGCGCCCGTCCAGAGAGTGCCAGGGGGGTCCGGGGGGAGGGGGGAGCTGGTTCGGGAGGAGGAGAAGGAGGACAAAGACGAGGCGGAGGATGAAGATGATGGGCGGGGGGGGGGCAGGAACAGGAGGAAGACGAGGCGTGCCCAGAAAGAGGATCAGGAGGATATTCAAGAGGCGAACGCGTGCCCATCCACGCAACCACGCATGCATGTGATGGTTGCGAGCGTGATGTTTCAGACGATGTCGATGTGTTTTTTTGTTGACTTGGCTTCCCCAAACAGCCGTCTAGCTCGAACGGTTGAATCTAGCGCGGCGCATTGTCGCGACGACCATAAAGTGAATGTAGGCGCCAGGATCAACTTCAGCATCTGCTCTAAGCCTAGAGCCACCCCTAGTAGCTCCAGCAGCTACTCTAAGCCTGGCCCTTGATCCACTGGGCCATCTCCAGCAGCTCTGACTCGTCGCAGAAGCTCTCTGGGCTGCGCGGCGCTACGGCCGTCGGAGGCCCGTCGCCAATGACGCCGACCGTGGCGCCAGGCGGCGGTGGCTGAACTTCAGGAACAGCAACTTCTGGCATGACCGCCTCTTCGTCGGGTTCGGCCGCCTCCTGTGCGCAGGTTGCGCGTCGGTGGCTTCTGGAACGATAGCTGGCCTGGGGGATGGGGCAAGATCTGGGCGCGAAAGGGGGGCAAGGGGGATAGGGCACGGGCTGCTGCCGTTGTAAGCGCGTTCGCGCGTTGGCTCCCCCCGCGCCCCCGCCCACCCCCTCTTCCCTTCCGCGCCCAGACCTTGCCCCATCCCCCATCGGCCAATATCCCAACGACTCCCGACGCGCAACCGTGGCCTGCATGTGCGGCGTCTCCAAAACGTCCTCGATCGGGGCAGGCGTGTAGGTCGGGGAGCACTTCTCCGACGGGCTCTTCTGGGAAATGCGCCTCCTTTTCGATGTCGGCGAAGCCGCAAGCGAAGGCGACGACGAACTAGCAAGCAACGCCTTCACAGGCGTGTCGGAGGGCGTCGGGGCGAGGCGATGGCCGCCAGCGTCATCTTCGTGCGCCGAGAAGCTGGCCTGGGTGTCCGTGGGCTCATCTTCGTGCGCCAAGAAGCTGGCCTGGGTGTCCGTGGGCTCGTCCTTGGCGCTGGCGTCGGGCTTCTCGAGCTCCTGCTCGATGCTGGCGTCGGGGTTCTCGAGCCCCTGCTCGATGCTGGCCTCGGAGTCCGAGGGCGCCTCCTCGACGCGCGCCTCGTCGCTGTCGACGGGAGAGGCGGGGGGGACCCAGTTCGGGCACTTCGGGCCCGCGGCACCGAGCACAATGCTGCGGCCCATCATCGTGCGCGCCGCGGCTTCTGGCGCCAGGTGCGCGGCAGCTCCAAACCCGCAGCGCCCACAGCCTAAATGGCTACGCGAGAATTTCGATGCATGCGACGAGGGGGGCAGCCGAAGGAGGGCCACGATGAGGAGGAGAGGGGGGACCTCGAATTAAATGTGGCAAGGGCATGTGGGAGCAGCAGGAGGAAAAGTGACAGGTTGGAGCGTCTGTGGCACGAGGAGGATAAGACGGAGGAGAACAGAGGGCGGATGGGGAATGGGGGGAATGGGTGATTCGGGGGATATGAGGAAGAGGAGAAGGTCGGATATAATCGGCAACAACACTAGATCCCCGACCAACACCCATGAGACCCCCGACCAGCGCCCATGAGACCCCAAAACAATCACGATAGCTCCCGCCAGCATCAACGATGCTTCTGACCCAAAGAAGCCACCGACGATATCCCAATCAACGCGCATGAGGCCTCCCGACCGACAGCAGGGGGCCTCTGGTGGTAAGGCCGACGGGTGCTAGATCACCTTCAACCACGTGCCTCCCTCCTAGTTGTCCTTCTCGCCCCCCCCCCCCGCTCCCCCTTCTCAACCTTCTCACGGTTCTCTTCATCATCCTCATCTTCTTCAGGGCGGCGACGAATGCATCTCCCCCTCCTCATCGTTCCCCCCCTCCTCCTCAGCCTCCGTCCGTAGGGCGGCAGGCGCGGGGCTCCAGAAGGCTGTCGTCGTCCAGCTGCCCCTCCACGTCGTTCCCTTCGGAGATCGCGTGCAGCTCCACGTCCCCCTTGTCCAGCTCCTCGCCCTCTGTGCCCAGCTCACCCTGCTCGGCGTTCCCCTCGGAGATCGCGTCCAGCTCCTCGTCCTGCTCCTTGATCTCGTCGGAGCCCGCGCCTGGCGGGGCGCGGCCAGGGCATCCTCAACCTGCCCAGCTCCTCTAAACAACTCCTACTTGTCACCTCGTCGTCCCCCGTTTCCTCTTCCGACGATCCCCCCTCCTCCAGTCAGTTCCTCCTTTCGCGCCCTTGCCGCGCTGGCACCCCTTAACCCTCGCGCCAACCTCCTCCCCTCATCCTCATCGTGGCCCCCTAGCCCTTGCTGTTGCCCACGAAGGCGCTCGTCAACCGCGGCCCCGCCCAGATCACGCGCTGCCCAACATTTTCGGCAGCGAAAGCAGCTCTCACCCTTCTTTTACGTCTGCCTCCTCGCCTTCGGGGGCGAGAAGGCAGAAGTAGCCCCCCCTCCCCCCGACCCCGCCAGCCTTCCTCCCCCCACCTCCTTCTCCCTGACTTCCCCCTCCTCCTGCAACCTCATTGTCTCCTGCCCGCGAGCCTTCGGCTGGGACGATCGCCGCGGTCGGCCCGCGGAGCGACTCGCCGCCGCGTCGCGGAGCCACCAGTTGCTTCCTGCGCAAGGGAAGGCGGGCGGAGAAGGGAGGGGGGAAAGTGGGCTCGATTACAGCGGAGGGGGGGCGGGCGGGCGGAGGGGCGAGGGCGAGGGGGCATTAACGCACCCCCCACTCCCCCCCGCCCCCCCCCCCCCCGCTCTCCCTCCCCCCCCCCCCCACCCCCCCCCCCCCCCCCCCCCCCCCCCCCCCCCCCCCACCCCCCCCCCCCACCCCCCCCCCACCCCCCCCCCCTCCCCCTCCCCCTCCCTCCCTCCCCCTCTCCCACCCACCCACCCACCCACCCACCCCAAGCCGTTCCGCCTCCTCCTTCTCCTCCTTCTCCTCCTCCTCATCATCCTCCTCATCATCCTCCTTATCGCTCTCCCCCTTCTTCTTTAGAATGTGCCTGCCTCTTGTTCCCTATCTCCTCTCCCGTTCTCCTCCTCCGCCTCCCCCCTCCTTCTCCTCTGCTCTCCTCCTCGACCCCCTCCTCGTCTTCGCGCGAAGCAGGCGGGGCCCTTGGGGTCACCACTTCTGGCGGGACGCCCATCAAGTGGAGGAAGTAGTTGAACGTGTCCACTTGCGCGTCGGTGCAGCCCGAGAGAGCCTGCCATGGGCGGGGCGCGTGCGCGCGCGCGTGCGTGTGTGTGTGGGGGGGAGACAAGATCCATGACACCATACGTGCATCGCACGTGTTACATTAGTGCGATATTACGGACATCTTACGTAAGATAAACGTAAGATCCACATCTTACGACAATGTTACGTAATAGAGTCGTAAGACCACCTTGCTACGATACTATTACGGAATAATCGCAATAATATAAGACATTCTTACGACAATCTTACGTAATATAGACGTAAGTTCACCAGATAACGACAATCGTACGTAAGATAGTCGTATGATTAAACTACAATCGTAATACAATCTTACGTAAGATAAACGTGTGACACGGCGTGTTCTTGCGAACGTATAACGCACGCAAACGCGTGGGATCCCACATTTGCGTGCATCTGAAAACCAACTCCAAACTCGATCTCTGGGGCGTACTTCTGGAGGTCGGTGGAGGGGGGGGGGGCGCGCGAGGGGGGGGTGCGAGGGTGGGGAATATTCTGAGGAGGGCGAGGAGGGGGACAGCGAGGATAAGGACTACGGGGGAGAGGAGGAGGAGGGTAGAGGAGCTGAGGAGGAGAAGGGGGGAAAGAACGAGCAGGGAGGGGAGCGCGAGGATGAGGAGAATGACCCGCCTGATCATAACCCTCCTGACACTCAGCGTTGCGGCCCTCATCTTCCTTCGGATCCTCATCCTGATCCCCCTCCACCTGGTCCGCATGCCCCTCCTCCTCCTGATCGTCGTCACCACATCCAACTGAGTCTCATGCTTCTCCTCCCCTCGCTCTATCTCCAGCCCTGCTCCTCGTCTCCCCCCTGTCCCCCCTGTCCTCCCAGGCTTGATTTCTGCTCAACGTCGCCATCCTTTTCGCCTTATCCTCCTCCCCGATCGGGGGCCTGGCGCCGCCGTTCTGGTGAATCTCTCACCCTCCTCAAGTGCTTCAAGACCGTCATCATCTTGTCTGCCAAGCTGCCGCCCCTCGCCTCTGGGGCGCCGTTCGGCTCGGCCGATGCCCTCGGATACCTGCGGGCGGAAGCGTACGATAGGCATGGCATTGCATGTGAAGTATCATGTCTGTATGATGCACATCGCACGTGCTAAGTCCGTAAAGTCTTACGTTCATAATACGAGAGGTGTCCGTAATAGAGCACGGATATCTTACGTACTGTGTGCATACAACCAATATCAAACATACATAAATATATTCGTACGGTCATATGACGTACGATGTCCGAAATATCGTACGGATATGTTTCGTAAAATGACCGTGCTATAAAGGTAAGATGCACGATCTTACGTCGATATTGCGTAAGATGTACGTAAGCTATACGATCTTACGTCGATATTACGTAAGATAAACGTAACACGTACGATCTTACGTCGATTTTACGTAAGATAAACGTAAGATAACTAATATTCCCCATATACCCTTCGAAGGCACGCACCCTCGGGCGGGCGCCCGATGTCTCTTCCAGGACGCGGGGGTGTGGGGGGGGGGGGGGGTGGGGGAAGGCGGAGGGAGATGAGTATCACGAAGAGGGTGAGAGTGTTGGCGCGGCGGGGATGAAGAGACGATGGGTGACGCTAAGGGGAGAATAAGGAGGAGGAGAACGAGGGGGGAGTTCCGAGGGGAATCAGGAAAAGGAGAGCGATGATGAGGAGGATGAGGAGGGTGGTGGCCACGATACGCATCGATCAACGGGAACAAGATGAGGAATCAGGCCTGGGTGGTCTCCTCCTGGCCCTCCTCCCCCTCGCCGCCCATCCCCCTGACTCACCTCCTGACCCATCGCCCTGAATCTCCTCCCGATCCCCCTCCTGGTCCCCCGTCTGACCCTCCCCCCCCCTCCCGCCCCCCCCCCCCCCCCCCCTCCCCCCACCCTCCCCCCCCCCCGCCCATCGCGATCACCCTCCGCATCCTGACTGTCCCCCATCAAAGCCGTCCTCCTCCTGATTATCCTCCTGGCCCTCCTCCTCGTCATCTATGTCATCCTCAGATCAATCCCGAGGGTACTTCCGCAGCACCTCGATGCACGCATCCCTCATGGTGGCCCACTTGCACTCCACCGTGGGGAGCAGGCGCAAGAAGAGCTCGACCTGGGAGGCGAGGCGACATGCAGGGCAGGAGTGCACGGGGGGCGGGGGGGGGGCACAAACTCAACAGTAGGGGACGACGACATTCTTCGGTGAAGCTCACTATGGGGCATGGCCGCACACGGCCTGCGGTGGGGCCCCCATGCGGGCACGGTCGCACCCGCGCGCGCGTGCTGCGAATTCTGCACACTTTCCAGCAACGACCCCCTGCACGATCCCCAGGTGCACCAGGCCATCGAATCCCCCACAGTTTCGGTCCACCAACCAGGGCAGCATTCTTCGTCAGGCTGCCAGCGTGCACCGCTTTGTCCTTTGTCAGATGGTGGTGCGCGTACAAGTTGAGCGCGTCGCGCGATCCATGTGTCTCTACGTGTGAGACCAACGCTTTGCCTAGGTCCTCGTCCACAGTCGGGACGGGGACCCGCACTGGTGGCATGTGCCGCCTGGCGGCCATGTGGACGTTTGCGCCAAAATGGCTAGCCCACAATAAGCACAGGGGGGGGGACATTGAAAACCGTTTGTTTCGGGGGGAGGGGGGGGTGCAGAGGGGACTCTTAACAACTTTTAGAAGGATGGGGGGAGGGGGAGGTGGAAGAAGAGGAGGTGGAGGAGGATGGGGAGGAGGAGGAAGAAGGAGAAGGAGAAGGAGGATGAGGAGGAGGATAAGGATAAGGATAAGGATAAGGATAGGGCCAGGACTTCTGGGGCCGCGCATTGAAAGAATCAGGGCATCGCGAGTCTGAGGGAGATCTCCCCAGAGGGCCCCAAGCGCACTCCAGCATGGGCGTGAAGGCCTCCAGAATGAGGATAAGGATAAGGATAAGGATTTGAAAGAGAGGCAAACAAAGAAGGGCGGCCTTGTACTCGCATCCCCCCTGCCCTGCACCTGTCTCGGCTGATATAAATTTGCGTGGCCGCATTGGCCCACGCGCTGAGCGCTGCTGCCGAGCATGCGCTGCTCCCGCTGGGGGAGTGAGAGAAAAAAACAGGGAGAACAATGAGTATCGTTTAACCGATCCCCATCCCCAGCGGCGTGGCCTGGGCCCCACTGGCCGATTAACCCCCTCAGATGGGGATATAGGCCGTTCCCTTCGGGTTTCGAGGGGTGTATCCCCAACTTGGATGGTCATTTGGTGGGGGTCTCGAAGGGGATGGAAATGGGGATGGGGATCGGATAAACGATACCAAAACAAGGCCTGATGAAATGAGACAAACTCTCAGCTCACTCCTGCCCGATGCCCCAGCCTGCCGCCGCTGCTGCCCTTGGCGACGAGAGCCTCACATCCCTGCTCTGCGCTGCGCCTGTCTCTTGGCACTTCCTGGGGCTCTCTGGGAGGCCCCGAGGGCGGCGCCCAGGAGCAAATCCATCTCTGGGGGGACCTTGCCAGGGGCCTGCCTGGAGTATTTTTCGCCTGGGGACCCCCCAGGGGCCGCCCCGCGCGCGCGCGAACTCTATATATATTATATATATAATATATATATATTATATAATATATATACGTAGCACCCCGCTGTTGCGGATAAGAGTCGCGGGCGGGTCGCGGGGTGGGTCGTTGGTGGATCGCGGGTGGGTCGCGGGGTGGGTCGCGGGGTGGGTCGCGGGTGGGTCGCGGGCAGGTCGTTGGTGGATCGCGGGCCGGGTCGTGGCTGGGTCGCGGCTGGGTCGCGTGTGGATCGCGGGTTGGCACAGAACCCGGCGCAGCACCGCGCACGGCACAGCACACGACACCTCGCGGCACGGAAGACGCATAGGGAATTTCAACCCGAAGTGTTCGAAGTTGGTCTGCTTCGTTGCGGAGTAGCCCCGCTGCCGCGCGCAGCCGCTGGGACGCTGCGCGCACGACGCCCGCCGCCATTATGCGGCACGTGCGCGGCTGCTTTAGAAAAACAGCCACGCGCTTTTTAGCCGCACGCTCGCTGTTCGCCTCCAGCTTGCGCTGGTAGGCGAGCGCGCCCTTCCTGGGGGACCCCATGGCGGACCTTCCCTTGACGGCGCCGTGGCTGAAGACGAGAAGAGATAGCGGAGCAAACCGACAAGGAGGGAGGAGCAGGCTGAAGAGATCGAGGGCGCTCAGCAGGCCACTGCACGGCTAGGCCCTCGCCGCCGCGTGAGAGAAGCGGCATGGGGGAGAGATAGCTGCACTGCGCATCATCAGCTACACTGTCTGAGCAAATCCAGACCCGTAGCGGGGCCTTGGTGTAGACGGACCCGTAGCGGGGGCCTTGGTGTAGAAGTAGTACATCATACATCATACATGCATCATACATCATACATCCTACATCCTACATCATACATCATACATCATACATCCTACATCATTCAATCACCGTGCATCATACATCATACATCCTACATCATGTCCCATAATGACCATCTTACGTTTTCAAAACGTAATATAAATGTAAGATGTGATACTCTGCATGTTGAACAAGTATGATGAAAGTAAGATGGTAGATTCGGGCTGGTGCCGCATCGGTCGCGACCGGTAGCGGCTGCCGCGTGGGGGCGCCGAAAACGAAACGACCGGTAGCGGCTTTCGCTACCAAAATTTTTGGGTAGCGCATGATCTGGGCTGGGGCCGTCTCCGGCGATCCGCCGGCCGGTTGAGACGGGAGGGCAGCCGTGCCGCGGGCAAGCTCAAGCAGTGGTCAAGCAGTGGCGAAGCGTCCTGGTTCGCCGATAGCCCTACCCAACAACGTTCTAAGAACTTGTTGTGATTTCCACGAAATGTTCTTAGAACATTTCTGGCGGAGACTGTCTTGGTTTAACACATCGGGTTAACGTTCTAAGAACATTGCTTTTGTTCTTGGAACATTTCAGGGGTTCTAAGAACATTTCGTGGTAGGACTATAGGAATGCCAGGACGGTCGGTCCCTGCTCAAAGTGGCGAAGCGTCTTGGCTCGCCTATACAATGGGGGCACGCATCAAGGAACCACGTGCTACTCGTTAGGGTACACTTGGTTTCTCTGCCCCGCGCGCTGCGCGGTGGCTTTTCGTGGCCGTTGAAGGGGCTGCCGCGTTCGGGGTGCTCTTGGCCCCCCCCCCGATTTGCACCTCGCGCCTGCGGGTTTCAGGGCTGGGTTTCTTGCGGCCGCGCCCGCGCTGTAGGCCCACCAAAGAATGTAGAACGTTCTAAGAACCTTTTTGTGGTCGGCACGACATGTTCTCAGAACCTTTCTGGCTGAGACTGTCCTGTTTGACGCATCGGGCTTGCGTTCTAAGGCTATTGTCGTTGCTATTAGCACATTTTCGGGTCCCAGGAACACTTCTTGGTAGGACTTTCTGAATGGCGGGACGGGCGGTCCCTGCTCAAGAAACCGCGGCGGCAGGACGGCGGGCATGGGGCGGAGCACGGCGCACACGCAAACACACACACACACCGACACATCGTATATACTGAAGCGATTTCTAGTGGTCGTTGGTTCATCCCGCCTCCGTGATGGGGTCGTGGACAGGACGCTTTGTAGGGGCCTCTTGGGAGGCCGTTTGCGGGCGTCTTGGAAGCCTCGTGGAGGTATCTTCGGGCGTCGTGGCGACATTTTGGTGGGAACGGCTCGAACGATCAGTTGGAGCTCCCTCTTTTGGGCCTGTCCAGGCTCTAGGCTGTCTTGGGAGCCCATTGTGCTATCTTTGGGGGCCTCGGGGCCGTCGTGGGCGCTCTCGCAGGAAACGGAAGCGAATCTACCAAAATCAGGCTGCATACAGTAACCTTATGTGTGTTCAATGCTTCGGGCCTCTCGGGCTGACCCACATGGCTTCCAAAATGACCCAAGATGCGCCCAAGAGGGCTCAGGATTGGCCCTGAGAACACCTTAGGCCATTTTAGAAGTATGGAATACCAGACGCGCTCTCTAGCCCTGTGAAAGAAACACGCGAGCCGTCCCAAGAGCGCTCGATAGCGGCCGTCACTGTTGGCCATGGGCCACTTAACGAGTTTGCGCATCTTTTCCTGTTGGAGAAACCGAAGGGACCGTAGGGCACTCTACTGCACGGTGGCGGATAAGGGCGGACGTGGTGAGCATAAGCAAGTTGCATACACACACACGCAAGAAGCACGCCTACGGATAATTAACACATACGGTGCCGATTGGCAGATTGTGAAGAAGTAGCGCGTCCAATGCGACTACCTACAGATCGTATGAGCACACATAAACGCGTGCACACCGTGCGCAAGGATCTTACGTCACGTCTAGCAGCAAGCATCGTTATCACATGTTTCGCGCGCAAGTAAACATGCGTGTCATACGTAACTTGCGATTCTATTACACGGCATACGACGCCTGCGTACACAAAGCTGCGAATACACAAATCATGGCACATAGAGAACATTCGCAAGGCACATCATACCAGCCTCGCGGCATAGACGTAGCACTGACACAGCCAGTTCATCCAGTATAAGTTCATTTCGCGCGGCTATATTTGCATGTGACCAACGTGGTAAAACAAGACCATGCGGAGCATACGCACGGACCTTGTGTAAAGAGTTGGCATGAATGGATACGAAATGTTCATCCGTACGGGTGGAACTACCTTAAGAGCATACGTTCATGAACGAAGACAGCAATCCGTGCAAAAGAGATGCATTAACCTCCCACAGAGATCCGGCTGCCTTCTGTAAACTCGTCGGCGTGCCATATTGGGGCCTTCTGGGGCCGTCTTGGTGCTCTCTTGTGTCGTCTTGAGACCATCTTGGCCGTCTGGGAGTTCTCTTGGGGCAATCGTGGGGCCATCTTTTGACCGTCCTGTGTCAGTCCTGGGTCGTCTGGGTCCCTCGGGGCGCCCTTTGGGGCCAGCTTGGGGCTCTCTTGGGGCCCTCCTGGGACCGTTTAGGGGCCGTCTTTGGGCTTTCAGTTGGCCCCTGTGGGTTTTGTAAGCCACAGGTTGTCTGATCTTGGACTGGAGAACTTGGACAGCGACGCACGGTCATCACCAAGGAAGGACAATCGTTTTGGGCGGCTCGAGTACTTGCTTGATTACAGTCGTGGCGCTGAAGAAGGAACCCTTCTCGTTGGCGAGGGGCTCGGTGTTCCTTGATTGTTTTACAGTTTGCCTTGGGTCTTCCATGGAAAATCGAAGTTTAACTCATGGGAAAAAGGGGCCTCGTTCCTTATTTAGGGTTCCTTAGGTCAACGCCCCGACAGTGCGTCTTGAGGGGCCTGTTGGGCGTTGCCGAGGGCGTCTTGGGCGTGTCCTGGGGCGCGATCTGTGGCCACGTGGGCGGCCTGGGTGGCCTGCCTGGGTCGTCGTGGAAGTCATCTTGGATATCGGGGACGCATCGGAGAGCGGCGGCCTCCTCCTCCTCCTCCTCCTCCTCCTCCTCCTCCTCCTCCTCCTCCTCCTCCTCTCAGCTGCCGCTGCAAGCTCAGACAGCGATGCCAGCCCGCAGGCAACGCTGGAGGGCAGGGGCGGGAGCGCGCACGCCCACATCTTCGGCAGGGCGCGGGGAAGGGGGGCAGGGAGGTAGCAGCATTCACACACCTTTACTTTTACTCTTTGCATGTATGCGCATCTGCACTTACAACCCTCTCGCCAGCAACTTCTCGGAGCGAATAGAAGATATATCAGCGCAGCTCAGAACATGGGACCTCATACTGTTGAACGGCACCCAGAAAAAAGCACTCCCTGACCAAGCAGAAGAGAGGCATAACTACATCAGGCACTGGAGCATTAGTTGTGGGTACAGGAAAGGGAGATTGATAAATTCCAGCTGCGGCCTGAGCTTCCTAGTCACACACCGCATAAGGAGGGAAGCACTACACGAGATACTCAGACCACCCGCTGGACTCCAGGGACGTGTAGCAGGCATAAGAATAAAAGATAGTACGACTTCACAGTGTTCAATGTTTATTTTGCGGCCGTCCATGACAAGAACCACGCTGAGATAGCCAAAATTGATCACGGCATGGCTCGAAGAGCAGATGGACATGTTGCCCACGCGCACCACGATCATCATAGGAGGGGACATAAACTCGGACGTCGGGCTGTACAGAGACGGCGACGGGACGGTCGTTGTTGATCGAGGTAGACACTGTGGTCAAGTTGCGCCCAAGCTGGAAAATCAGAACGGCAAGCAGCTCAGAGAGATGTGCACGCGTAATGACTTAGCTATTTGTACTACTTTTTTCCCACCGGCCCCACGTTCTTCGGTAGCAAGGGAGGTGCCAGCAGGATCGACCATCTGCTTGTCTCAGCAGGCGCACTACCATATGTTACTAACTGCGCTTGCCTGTATGGGCCAGCCAAGAGACTGCAAAGTATAAAGGCTAGAGGACACCGCGACCACCTCCCTCTGGGCATGGAAATTACAGCTAATATTTACCACCACCCGAAGCCAGAGAGAGAGGAGAAGGTAGACAGGGACGGGTTGATGAAGTGCCTGAGGACGGGTTGGAAGAGGAGGGAGCTGTACGAGGAGGTGGATAGAAGGTTGCAGGAGAAAGAAGCAGAGTGGTCGACCTCCCTTGATAAGCTCTGGCCAGATGAAGCGTGGGCCCTCTTCATAGAAGCCGTGGGGGGAGCACTTAAGGCCGTCTTCCCAGATCAGAATAACAAAAAAGATGAAATATATGAAACAGTAAAAAAAAAGAGAGAGAATGAAGTTACTTGAGCAGCGCCGACAGTGTAGAGAAGGATTGCAGCCAGAGATCGACGAAGAGCAGCTTGACAGGATCAAGGTTGAGCTGAAAGAATACACGGCGGCGCTGAAATTGCTCAGGAATAAGGACCTGGCCAGGCGTAGGGAGGAGATCGTCCAGGAAATCTGGGAGGCCTACCAGGACAGGAATTTCTCCCTCATGCACCGTCTGAGAGTCAAATATGCCAACAACGGAAGAGGCCCCAAACAAAGATTCTACTACGCTCCGCAGACGTACGGGGACATTGAGACCTGGCAGGCCGAACTTGGGAAGAGGGCAGCAGAGGGGGGAATGTCGTGCACGCTTCTAGACTGGCAGCAGAACAGAGATATGTATTACCAGTCGCACGATGACGAGCTTCTGCCTCTAGACGCAGACGTCCAGTCCTGGGTGAATGAGGACAAGATCGCGATTAGGAAATACCTCTCAAGAGCCAAGAAAAGGCGAGCTTATCCACCCTGGGGGTTACCTACAGAGGCGTCCCTTCCCATTGTCGACCCGAAGGTTAATATGGAAAAGCCCAGCAGCCAGAGTGAAAGATGGGAAGCCAGGGAGATCAGGGAGGCGGAGGAGAAGGAGGACCAGGAGGAGCTAGATAAGTTCACCACACTAGCTAAGTTCCAGGTTGGCAGGAAGCTGTTGGAGAAGATGGGGTGGAACATCGGGGAGACGGTGGGACGACGGCAGAGAGAGGTATCATTGAGAGAGCCAGCGGAGTTGGCGGAGGCGGAGGCGTGGGAGGCGGAAAGAGGAAGGAGAGCAGGTGTAGGAGCGAGCAACCTTCGAAGCAGCAGTTACGAGTTTGAAGGTAAGTTCATGGAGCTCCTTGTGCACATAAGGAGAACGCAAGAAATGCCTCTGGATACCAAGAGATCGCTGGCCTTCGATGCCACGAAAGGGAACGGGAAGAAGGGCATAGGAGGGAGGAGGATCATGCACACGCATTGCAGCATGGGGATGGGATGGCATCACGGCATACACCGACGTGCTCCGTATCGGCCCGGCCCTGTATGGGCGCAAGGCGGACTGGCAGCGCGCTCCGGGGAGAACGCTTTGATATGCCTGCTCGGGAGTAAATGGAGGGCAGAGGTTGCAGGGGTGTCGATCGTCGTCAGCAATTATGACTGCACGAATGCATTCGCGGGTACATCACGTGAACCCCTCTGTGACCTTGTGGAGAGGCAGGCTTTAGAGCGAGACAAGAGATTTGCTGTGGGAGCCATTGTCCACCAGTCACTGACGAGAAGAGCATCGAACGGCATGGCACACCCACAAAGCCACACGGGCACGCAGATGGGGTTCACACTTGCACCCGGGGACTTCAATGACATATACAATGAGCACGTCGAGGAGTGGGGGGAGGGGGAGCACGAGCACGGGCATCACGAGCTACTAGAGACAGAGCGCCCGATCACGAACACATACCACAACTTGTCTCTCAGCACGTTCATGGATGGCATTACGAAGATACATGTGATCACAGAGGGTTGCAGCTCGGAAGTCATCACGCAGTTTCTGAACGATCCGACGCACAGGCTGGAAAAGGTCATCGAGAAAGGAGGGTGGACACTCAATGCTGGAAAGACGAACCATCTTCTCTGTCTTCGAGGGGAGGGGAGTTACCAGGCAACCCGGAGGCTAAGAAGGTCTAAGGAGCTACACGGAGCTGCCTGCAGAGAGGTACGGGTCCTGGGGCCATACATTCCGTCGGACCAGGGACTGCTCGGTGAAGTATCTCGGCGATGTGCTGTTGCAAAGATGGCGCGGAGACAATGTGGGGCTTTCTGGAAGGCACGAACAAGCAAGACAATAAAAAAGATGATGTTCGAGGCTTTCGTTACTGGAGCTGCCTACAGTGGTATGGTAGTATTCGTCCTTCCCCCGTCCCTGATTAAAGTTATCGACCCGACGTTAGCTAAGCTGCTAAGATGTCTAGCAGAAGGAGACCTGAGTTGGACGGATGAAAAAAGGGGAAACAAGATGCAGCACAAACAAAGAAGTATTTAAGTACTGGGGTCTCAACGACACAGACACAACTCTTCGAATGAGAAGGTTAAAATGGTACCAGGCGTGGGCTAAGTACCCAGAGCAGCACAGCGGAGTTCTCGCGGCTGCATTTGGAGGCCCACGACTGGGCCAGCTACGGCAGACCCCGAGGATGACCCCAGACAAGTACGTGTTGCCCCCAGGTAGTGCTGGACAGTCTACTCCGTGGGCTGCCCAGTTTCGAGAGGACATGGACGAGCTTGCACAGGTGGATGAGAGCATGTCGGTATGGTATAATGCACGTTCTAGCGACTTGGACATCTTCCTACCAGGCACCGAGGCACATGACAGATGGCCACTGGTTGATCCTCATATCCTAGGGAACTCAAAGAAATGAAGAGAGGTGGGACCCGAGGGCCAGGTGGAGGAGGAGGACTTGGTCGACGAGGAGGTTACACTGGAGGAGTTGGAAAAACCATACTGGCGCGACCATCAGGAGGGAGGAGGGGGGATATGCGGAGAAAGGTTTTCGAGCATCAGCGCCCTGAACGGCCACGTAAGAGAAGCACACAACATCAGGGATGCCCTCTCCAATATAGTAATCACCAACCAGTGCCCGCGGTGCCTCTCGGGGTTCTCCACGAGAAGGGTGGCCCTAGATCATTGCGTGCGTGCATGTCAAAGACACGGAGTATGCCACGTGGATAAGTCAAGGTGGTCCCACCCGATCCTCCCCCCGGAGTCCCTGGTCTGTAACATTTGTGATCAAGAGTTTCCTGACATCACGAGCTTCCACCATCGCGCCCGCTTTCACTACTTCGGCCCAGACATTGTCGTGGGCGCCCATGATGAAGGGATGGAGGATCGGCAAGAGAGGAGCAGACGGCAGCGGGAGTGGAGACGTTCCAGCAGCAAAATTGCCGAAAGGCAAGGGCGGCAAGAAGGCTCGGCAGCAGGGAAACGCAGCAGACGGAGACATCGTGCAGGCGGTGATGGCGGTGCAAAAGCTCAGCCTCAGGACAGCTGCCGTCGCCAGAGATCTATCAAATATCGTGGGAGAGTTCTGGCTCGCGCCGTCAGGACACGACATCATCAAGGCAGCAAAGGAGACGGGACCGAGCTACAACGAAAAAGTGCAGTCTCTAGGAAAGGGCACGGCCTAGGACCACCGTACCTCCACGTGTCAGTTGCGGCGCTAGAGGCGATGGCGACGAGTCTGGACGAAAACGAGCCGGAGGAGGCGCAGGCGAAGATCAGCATCTCGCAGTGGGTAGAGCAGGCCGAGTCGGAGGCGGGGCAGGCATTCGTGGGGGAGACGATCAGAATGTTCAAAGTGAGCGACACGTTCAGGGCGGACGACGAGATGGACGACGGGAAGCGCATGACGAAGGTGATGTTCGCCCTCAGCCCGCACTACGACATCGCGACGGCCATGAAGCAGATGAAAATCCAGCCGACGGGGGCCAAGCCTCCGATGGAGTTCAACGGGGTGCGGCTCCTCCAGGCCATGGGAGTAGCGCTGCACAAGGCGGGAGGGCACAGGCCAGTGGGGAGCGGGCCGAAGGAGGAGCTAGACAGGGTTGTCGAGCGCCAGTTGAAGGCGCTGCAGAAAAAATGATCGTGATTATAGGCAGTCGGACAGAGAGAGAAGCAGAGCTTGTTGCAGCTATGCAGTCGGACCCTATGGCAAAGATAGCTACCGACCCTGCTGCAATGACTAGACTTAGGCAAATGCAGGCTGAAGGGTCGCAGCATGCCAAGAGACTTTTAGAGAAAGCAGAGATTTTCCGTTCTAAGTTTAGTGCAGAGCTGAGAAAGCTAGAGTATGAGTAGCGTTTTCTTCTGTCGAAGGCATACTGGCTAGCCCTGGTAGGCGGGTCCTGGCCCTTGTGGCTCCGTCGACCAAGCGACGGCTGGTGGGCTGACGAGAGAAGGCAGATGGTTTTTTCGTTCTAAGTTTAGTGCAGAGCAGTGAAAGCTAGAGTACGAGTAGAGGGCGTGCTTCCTTCTGCAGATGGCCTACTGGCTGGCCCTGGTAGGCGGGTCCTGGCCCTTGTGGCTCCGTCGACCAGGAGACGGCTGGTGGGCTGACGGGAGAAGGTCGTTGCCCTGCCCAGCCTCGGCTGTGCGCTGCCAGGGAGCAGCAGCCGCCAAGGCCACCCCATCTCCGCCTCTTCCCTCCCCCTTTGAGAGTGGCCTCCCTCCTTCTTCTTCTCTCTCCCGAGTGTGCTGAATGCGGGTGCCTTCCCGCTCGACGGGGCACCCTCCCGCCTCAACGAGGCAGAGGGCCGCCCTGAGCATGCGCCCGTGCGAGTATAGATGAGACAGGGCGCGTGAGAGATCCACGCAGGGGAGCCCGAAGCGCTGTAGCAGCAGCTGGACACGCACCCCCGAGCGCAGAGCCGAGCCGCAGAGCCGAGCCTCCTCCTCCTCCTCCTCCTCCTCCTCCCCCTCCCCCTCCTCCACCTCCTCCTTCTCCTATTCCTCCGTGCTCCGTGTTTCGGGAAACTCGGGACGGCGGCTGTCTGGGTCCGGGGAGGACGATGAAAGCGGACGACGGGGGCCGGGGAGGGGGAGGCGAGCCCTACCAAACAGCGCTTACATCCTACCACACCTCAGAGTGCCAGGGAGGAATATACACGCGTAGAGGACAGACGTCAGCACTTGTAATTAACACACACACACACACACACACACACACACACACACACACACACACACACACACACACACACACACACACACACACACACACACACACACACCCACACACACACACACACACACACACACACACACACACACACACACACACACACACACACACACACACACCCACACACACACACACACACACACACACACACACACACACACACACACACACACACACACACACACACACACACACACACACACACACACACACACACACACACACACACACACACACACACTTCGCTGCCCAGGCGCACGAGACGAGCTGCGAATACGTTGGCGGCAGCTCCCGGGTGGGCATCGATCCAAGCAGCATGCTCCGTGTAACGTCGCTTGTTTTCCCGAACCCCCGGCGGGGGCCCTCGTCGCCACTGGCCAGGATCGCGTCGAAATCCTCGTCGGAATGCCTTCCGGGAGGAGTCCGCGGGCCGATGCGGGAACCCTTCCAGGACTCAGCACTCCTGCCTTGGCACGTCCACTGCTCCGAGCTCCTGCTCCTACAGGCGGCCCGGATTAGTAGGTCGACCCTGCCAGATCCAGGGTGCCCTCGTGTTCTGTGTCTTGCGACCCGTGCCTCCTGCATTTCTGTGGGAACGTGGCCCTCGGAAGGGTCTTGTGTCCTCTCGCATATCCTCTCCTTGGGATGCAACTCCTGGGGGGTCAAATTCTGATGTTGCACTGGTCCGAAGTCTGGCTTAATCCGGCTTCATCCCGCTTAATCCGGCTTGATCCCGCTAAATCCGAGGCCCACTCCGGCGCAATAGCTCCCAAATGGGGCTTCATCCTCCTCAATCTTTCCGACGAAAACCTCCCAGTACGTTGCCTCCTAACTCTCCATTCAGGTCCGATTGTGTCCCTCGTCCTGCCCCTCGCGGCCCACGGTCCGGGCAGAGACGTGCATTCAATCGGGCCTGTTCCCCTACAGGGGGATTGTCGACCAAAAAATCAGAAATACCCCAGAAATAGTCAAACAAATATCCCAGTGCGACCCTACCTAGGAGTTGGAGCGTCTAGGAAAGCAACATCCACATCTACACCGACATCTACATCGACAGCTACGCTCGGCTGTGCTGTGTTATGCTATGCTATGCTATGCTATGATATGCTGCGCTATGCTATGCTATGCTATGCTATGATATGCTGCGCTTTGCTATGCTATGAAATGCTATGGTATGCTGCGCTAGACTATGCTATGATATGGCATGAATTGATATGCTGCGCTATGCTATGCTATGTTATACTATGATATGCTGCGCTATGATATGCCATGCTAGGCTTCGCTATGCTATGCTATGCTATGCTGCGCCAGGCTATGCTATGCTATGCTATGCTGCGCTGTGCTATGCTAAGCTAAGCTACGTTATGCTATGATATGACGCGCTATGCTATGTTATGATATGCTATGCTGCGCTATGATATGCTGCTCCATGCTATGCTGCGCTATGATATGGCATGCTATGTTATGATATGGTATGGTATGCTATGCTATGATATGATATGCGAACGCTGCGCTACACTATGCTATGATATGATATGCTATGATATGCGATGCGATGCTATGCTATGCTATGCTAATGCTGCTATGCTATGCTATGCTAATGTTAAGCTAAGCTGAGCTAAGCTAAGCTAGCCTGAGCTAGGCTAGGCTAGGCTAGGCTAAGCTAGGCTAGGCTAGGCTAAGCTAAGCTAAGCCAAGTTAAGCTACGCTAAATTAAGATGAGATAAGCAAAGCTAAGCTAAGGGGACGTAGCTGGGGGAACCGCGGGGCAGATCCTGAGGGAGCCGCCCGGGGCGAGGCCCACTGCCCGGCTCCTTTAACATAGAGAGTAAGAACCTGTCTAGGCAGAGCCCAGGTAGGGAATAAGCTAAGCTAAGATGAGATAAGCAACGCTAAGCTAAGGGGACGTAATTGGGGGAACCGCGGGGCGGATGCCGGGAGAACCGCCCAGGGCGATTAGCACTGCCCGGCCCTTTAAGCACACAGGGTAAGAACCCTTCAAGGCAGAGCCTAGGTAGGGAATAATCCAAAAATAGTCCGGGGGATTATTTTTTGACCTTTTTGAAATATTTTGGGGGTATTTTTCATTTTTCGCCGAGAATCCCCTTGTAGGGGGACAGGCCCGACTTCAGACGTGCAGCGGGTCGCTCCGCACTGCCCGTGGCAGTGCGGTCCGCCCGCTCGGAGCCCCCGGGCCTCCGCGGGCGCGGAGCGGCGCGAGGCAGGGCCTCCCCGCCCGCGGGGGCGCCTTGGCTCCTGGAGGGCCTACACGCTTACTCACCACCTACCAAACCACCCCAACCCAACCCGAAGGCCTCAATTTGCCATCCATTTCCAGTGGGGGGGGGTCGGGGAACATCGAAAAAACACATGTGGAGCCCATACCCCCCCCAACCCGAAATTCGGGTCTTCGGGTTGGGTTGGGGTGGTCTGGTAGGTAGTCACTTACGTCGGGCCCGTCCCCCTGCAGGGGGACTACAGTCGGGGCACCGAGGAAGGAACACTTTTCATTGGGGAGGGGCTCGGTGTTCCTCAGTTCTTTTGCAATTCGCCTTGGGTTTTGCTTGGGGTTTCGATGGGGAATCGAAGTTAATCTTATGGGAAAAAGAGGCCTCGTTCCTTATTTAGGGTTCCTTAGGTCGACGCCCCTTGTGGGGCGCAAGCAGGAGCAGGAGGGAGGAGGAAGGAACGGCGGAGGAAGCGAGAGGAGAGAAGGATGGAAGAAGAGAGACGAGGAGGAAGAGGATGACCGAGCAGGAGAATGAAAGTGGAGCAGTATAATGAAAGTGGAGGGTACTCTAGCAGGAGGAGAATGAGGACGAGAAGGAGGAGGAGGAGGACGAGAAGGATAAGGAGGAGTAGGAGGAGGAGAAGGAAATGGGATCAAGGTACATCAAGCAGGATGAAAGGTAGGATCTGGCTTCTCCTCCCGCTCCTCCCTCCTCCCCCTAATACTGTTGAGTGCTTCTGTTGCAGTTGACGCCGCCGACGTCGCCGCCGAGGAGGAGGGGGAGGAGAAGTAGGAGGAGGATGACCAGGAGCAGGAGGAGGAGGAGGAGGAGGACGAGAGTGAGAATTCTCTTTGGTATGTCGGTTGGTGGATCCTAAAGGTTGACGGCCCCGCGTTTAGGATCATCTTGATCATCATAATTGTCATCATCTTATCATCTTTATCATTATGCTGAGATCTCCGGGAAAACGTTTACTATCCCCCCTGGACCCCGAACTGTATCATCCCCAGGGGGTTATTACCGGGAGCTCAGGGATATTCTGCTTGCACCGCATGGCTTCCTCTGCCGGGATCGTCTTGCCTCCCCGTGCCCTCCCTTTCCTTGCTGGCCAGGGTCGCTCCTGCTCCCTCCTCCTCCCTCGCCCTCCTCCCTCCCCCTCTCCTCCTCGCCCTCCCTCCTCCCCCCTCCCCCTCCGCTTCCCCCCTCCTCCCTCCTCGCTGCTGCTCCTCCTCGCCCCCTCGCCCCCCCCCCCCTCCTCCAGAGCCGCGAGGCCTGCCCCATGGCGGCCCCCGCCGCCCCCCCCGCCGAGGACGAGTCCCTCCGCGCCGAGACCTTCGTCATCCTCTTCAACCGCGTCGCCGACATGCACAACGAGAAGATCTTCCGCGTGCGCTTCGAGGGGGAGGCCCCTCCCGGGAGGAGGAGGAGGAGGAGGAGGAGGAGGAGGAGGAGGAGGAGGAGGAGGGGGAGGATGAGGAGGAGGAGGAGGGGATGGGGGAGAGAGGAGGAGGAGGAGGCGGAGGAGGAGGAGGAGGAGGAGGGGGGAGAGGGGGAGGAGGAGGGGAGGAGGAGGAGGGAAGGAGGAGGAGAGGAGGAGAGGAGGCGGAGGAGGGCGAGGAGGGGAGGAGGAGGGGGAGAGAGGCGGAGGGGAGGGTGAGGAGGAGGAGGGGGAGGAGGAGGGAGGAGGAGGAGGAGGAGGAGGGGAGGCCCGCGGGGGCGGACTGCAGGAGGGGGCTTATTATCGGCACGCAGGGCGGCGGGCCCGAGAGTCTTCCCGCAGTCGGCGCGCGCTCCGTCGCCGACTCTCGGGCGGCACCGGCTGCCCCTGCTCGGGGATCTGGCGCCCACTTTCCCCTCCTCCTCCTCCTCCTCCTCCTCCTCCTCCTCCTCCTCCTCCTCCTCCTCCTCTCCTCCTCCTTCCTCCTCCTCCTCCTCCTCCTCCTCCTCCTCCTCCTCCTCCTCCTCCTCCTCCTCCTCCCTCCTCCCTCCTCCCTCCTCCCTCCTGGCCGACGGGAGGGCGGCGCCGCCGCCGAAGGCCGCCCGAGAGGCCGCCCGAGAGGCCGCCGGTGGCCGCCGGGGGCACCCGCCATCCGTGGATCTGGCGCCCACGCGCCAGATCCTCAGAGACCCGAATCATCAGGGGTAACTCGGGTCAGGGCTAGCTCGGGTTCGTTGTTCGGGAATCCGAACCCGACTTCCCCCGGACCCGAGTTACCCCGGATAATTCGGGCGTCCAGAGACCCAAATCATCAGGGGTATCTCGGGTCAGGGCTAACTCGGGTTCCTTTTTCGGGAATCCGAACCCGACTTACCCCGGACCCGAGTTACCCCGGATAACTCGGGCGCCCAAGATCCACGGATCCTTCATCCACGTCGGCGTGTGCCCGAGGAGGGTCGGGGGAACATAAGAAGAAAAGTAATACTCAGAGTCATAATACATAAGTGAATGATAGTATGTCAGAAGAGGCCACGGCCAGCCGCTTCCACGCTCTCCAGCCCCGGCCAACTCTCCCCCCCCAGTTCTTCCGGCGTTGGCGACCTCGTCCCAGCTGTTTCGGGCTCGTGGCAGCCCGTGCCTGTTTCTCCAGCCCTGGCCGCTTCCACTTCACGGAACTTCCAGCTCCCATCTTGTTCCCAGAGATCCGATGTCGTGATTGTTTTGATGCGCGGGCCCCTGAAGCCTCGACCCACTCCCCAGGACCAGCTTTTCATCCCGAATCGGTTTTTGACGGTCCCGAGGCCCGGCGAGGGCCCCCAGGGGCCGAAATTGGCGAAACACCGCCGTCGTGATTCTTCTCAATACGTTGGATCTCTGTGATTCTGAGAGGAAGGCCCTGCTCGGGAGAACGGGGGCGCAGGCTAGAGGCTCCTGGGCGGCCTCTGGCCATTCTTGGGACCTCTCGGCGCAGAGGCCTCCGGGGAGCTCCAGAGACCTCCGGGCACCTCTCCGGAGGCCCAGGAGGGGGGCGGCCGACGAGGCAGGGGGAGGCCCTGCGCAGGAGGAGGCGGAGGAGGAGACCACCCTGGCTCGTCTGCTCTGCTCTCTCTCTCTCTCTCTCTTTCTGTCCATCTCTCCTCCCTCGCTTGTCTGCCACGTGTGTCGTCGCATGTCGCTTCCTGCCTTGAAGCATGTACCTCCCAGCAGCCGGGGGCTCCTGGAGCGAATGCTCCAGGGGTCGCCTGGCTCCTAGCTCGATCAGCCCCCCCAGGGTTATGTCGGGCGTGTCCCCCTACAGGGGGATTTTCGACGAAAAATGAAAAATACCCTAGAATACCCCAAGAAGGTCAAGAAATATTCAAAAAATAATCCCCAGACTATTTTTGGATTGTCTTTTGATTATCTTCGGGGTATTTTTCATTTTTCGTCGAAAATCCCCCTGTAGGGGGGCAGGCACGACTTAACCCCAGGGCCGACCAGCCCCCCGGGAGGGGAGGGCTGCATCCGACGGACTATCATCGTTGGCGCGCCGGCGACGCCAGCAAAGGCGTTCGAGGTTGAATTCTTCGACGCGGAAGCACCGATGGGCACGGTAACAGGAGGAGGGGGAGGAGGAGGAGGAGGAGGAGGAGGAGGAGGAGGAGGAGGAGGAGGAGGAAGAGGAGGAGGAGGAGGAGGAGGAGGAGGAGGTCGAGGTCGAGGAGGAGGAGGAGGAGGAGGAGGAGGAGGTGGATGAGGAGGAGGTGGATGAGCAGGAGGAGGAGGAGCCCGCCGACGGGGGTCAACCTCGCCTCGTCGTCGCGCCGCGACGGGGGTCGGAGCGCCTTCGGCGCGCGGTGGCTGCCCGCGACGGGAGTCGATGAGGGGCTGTCGGCGGGGGTGACGCCCCCACGACGCTTATTAAGAAACTCAGAGTATGTAGTTCAAGCGCTCCTCTCGCTTGCACTCGGTGTGGCACTTGCAAAGGCGCACCACAAACACCGGTCGCTGTGCAGGCGGCGGGTTTTTCAGATTCCCTGCGCGGCCTGGCGCGAGTGGCTGTAGTAAAGCTGGTTAACGCCTTTGATGGGTGGATTATGGCTCGGCAGAAGAGCCGGACGGATCACGTTGAGCCGTTCGCCCAGCGGCTGGTTTCCAGCATCGTCAGGAGATATGCTTGGTATACCTGGGTAGGTCTGCAATCTTTACGGTGAAGCTTCGTGCGCGGTGATTGTGACGCATGCACGCGCAAATCGTGTTCCGATGTGGGCCATGCCATTTACGCTGGTTGTAAATTGTTCTCGTCGCGCAGGATGGTGGGGCGATGTGTTTGCTTTCTTCTCGCCGTTCACGGAGCCATTCTTCACATATGAGGATGTTGTTTCTTCATTGGTTTGTGTCTCAATGTGTTGAGCCAGCTTTTTGGAGCTCCAGTTCTATGGTCAGAAGAACTTGAAACGACGGTGAGCGCCAGGGGCGCAGGTCGGGTCATCACGTATTACTACGTGTCGCGTGGTTTCTTGTTCTGAGCGGGAGGCACCGACTGTCACTGGCACCGCCACTGTGTCTTTCCTACTCCTACTCGTACTACATCCTGCCGCAACAGCATTTTCGCGTTCGTGTTCAGACCACGGTTCGTATCATGAGTTTACCAGTTGCAGGTCTGCTTGTGCGGTGCTCCCTGTTTGTCTTACGACTTTTTGATTTTCAATGGGGTCGTGCTTGCCGTAGTGCTTAGCGTGGGGGAAAATGCCATCCATTAGTTCTGCCTCGTGCCCTCCATTTGGCGTCTTTACGTGTCGGTTTTTGGCAGCCGGGATGATCATCAGCGGGGCTGGATCCCCCCCTCATCCGACCCAAGGTGGGCAGCTTGAGGAATCGCCTTGGGTACGCCACCTACTTCCCGTTCGTGCAGCCAGAGCAGTCCCACGCGCGGCTCGACTTTGCCTACCACGACCAAAGGCTGGCGGCCGCGGTTATCGTCGTCGTCGTCGTCGTTGCCGTCGCCTTGTCGTCGTCGTCGTCGTCATCCTCGTCGTCGTCGTCTTCGTTGTCGTCGTCGTCGCCGCCGCCGTCGCCGTCGCCGTCGCCGTTGCCGTCGCCTTCGTCGTCGTTGTCGTCGTCGTCGTCGTTTTCGCTGTCGTTGTCGTCGTCGCCATCGCTGTTGCCGCCGTCAACCGTCGCCATCGTCGTCGTTACAACCAGAGGCTTGCGGCCCACTTCCTTGTCTACCTCCATTTTCGGGAGAGAATCACGAACATCCAGAAGCCGTCCTACGTCGTGGATGGCGTGCAGCGTGAGGAGCTCAAGAAGGGGATCCCGAAGACTTGGGAGACCTTCAGCCGCATGCCCGAGTCGGGCATCTTCACCTGCTCGTACAAGTGCGCCGAGAAGCACCGGAACTTCAAGCTCCGCAAGGAGTTTTTGAACAGGTATGGCGGGTGGCACGCGTCGATATCCTCCGCCGACGTGATGTGGTGGGTGTCCCTTGCGGACGTCATCATCGTCACAACCATCCCAACCTCTACTGGGACAGGGTGAGGCGGCTATCCCAGCATACTCACCCTCGTGGAGATGGGTGCAGTCAAACTCTAGGGAGACGGCGCCCATCCCCACCGAGGACGGGTGCGTCGGCCCGCGGGACCAAAGTTTCCCCGATGAAGGTGGGGATGGCTCTTCCTGTCCAGAGGACGCGCCAGAGCCCGTGGTTCACTTCATCGAGTTTCTCAACGTGAACTTCGACAACATCCACGTGCCCCTAAGGCCAGGGATCCGAAACAGGTCGTGGCACCCATCAGTCCCCTTGCCGCCCCTCGCTCCCCCTGGCCCGCCCTGCCCGCCCTCCTCCCCGCTCCTCCCTTGCCGGAGGAGGGCGAGAGGGGGGGACAACAGGAAGCGACGGCCGTAACTCAGACGCGAGAAGCATGCCGATACGGCTGCCAGTCCCTCGTTTTCGCCGTTTTGGGCCTGCCGGGGGTCCCTCGTCGCAGCGGCTGGGTTCGGCTCGGAGTGCTGGTCAGGACGCATTCTGCTAAGAGGTAGCCGTATCAGTATCTTCATGTTGCCCGGCAACTAGAATCCCCCACGAGGGACATGGACTGCCTCGCGCAAGATGGATCGCTCAGCGCCGGAGGCCTAAGAGACCCTCGCAAGCAGGAAGACCAGGGGATCAGGAGAAGCAGGGCAATGATGATGGTCGTGGTGGTGACAATGATGATGCTGATGCTGATGATGATAACGCTGATGCTGATGCTGATGATGATGCTGCTGATGATGATGCTACTGATGCTGATGATGATGTTGATGCTGCGGATGGTGATGGCGATGATGACGATGATGCTGATGATTATGCTGATGCTGATGCTGCTGCTGATGATTATGATGATTAGGATCAGGGTGAGGATGAGGATTCTGCTGCTGCTGCTGACGATGATGATGCTGATGATGATGGTGGTGGTGGTGGTGATGCTGATGCTGCTGATGCTGCTGATGATGACGCTGTTGGTGGTGTTGATGAGGATGATGCTGCTGTTGCTGATGATGATGACGATGATGGTGATGGTGGTGGTGGTGATGGTGGTGGTGATGATGATGATGAAAAGGAGGATGATGCGAGTGACTTTCACGTTTACGCCAATGTTGGTGATGCTAACGATGATGAGGGAGGATGAATCGGCATGTTGGGACTTGACG